>JAMWET010002641.1:15000-70000 GCA_024036415.1 Prochilodus magdalenae
ACTGTAGAATTCCATGAGAGGGTTTTAAGGTGGACTGTAGAATTCCATGAGAGGGTTTTTAAGGTGGACTGTAGAATTCCATGAGAGGGTTTTTAAGGTGGACTGTAGAATTCCATGAGGGCTAGTTTATAGTTTGGGGTCTTCACTTTTGACTGGCAGTGTGCAATACTTTGAGAACCCCTTGTTAACCTTGTCCTGACTATTTTATGTTACACAAACTGACAGGGAGCATCAGATACGGTGTCCAGTGCCGATTTCAGAGCTGTGAAACTCACCCTGGAATTCTGACCAGCATCAGCAAGAAGCGGTCTGCCTCTGCTAACTGGGACACATCACCATTGAATGACGACAGCTTCTTTAACTGGAACATAAACAAACACGTCTCATAACTACTGACAGGCTGAATTAGTAAAGGAGAAACTAATTAGTGGACACAGTATTACATATACACTCATCATCCAAACAACAGCTGCACCCGGAAGGAGGTGTGGGAGTGCGGAGCTGTTGGGAAGGAGGATAAAGGTGACCAGGATCAATAACTGATGATAAATTTAGACTGATATGATCAATATTTATTGAGCTACACATACAGAAGTCTGTCTCTCAGTATGGCGTCGGGCCGCCGTGTTCGCTAACCCAACACGCCAGACGTCTCGGTATGGAGCTGTAGAGGTTCCTAATGGTGTCCTGTGCTAAACCATCTCGTGGAGCTTGAACATCCTCACACAGTTCCTGCAGATGGTGCGGTAGGGGTGGAGGTGGAGGGACACCAGGCCTTCTGGACGTGTGACAACAAACCGTTCATCTTGGTGCTGACCACGGTGCCTCCACACACTGATTCGTTGGGCGTCTCCACCAAGACTAAAGCGGGACTCGTCACTGAAGATGAGCTGCTGCCATTCTGAGTCACTCCATGACAGTCTGGTACGACACCACTGCAGTCTTTGGTGACGGTGACGTGGTGTTAAGGACAGTCGTGGTAACGGTCTGTGTGCATGTAGTCCTGCGTGGTGCAGCCGTCTGCCGATGGTGCTGCACTAACAGGACGACTCATGGAGGACACCACTGCTCGCTGGATGACCTTGATTGCGGTTGGTGTTGGGTCAGTCAGTGACAGAGATGAGACCCGTCCTTGCTTACGTCGCATGCACATCCGATCGCCTTCCCACCAAGTTTCGTCCCTGTCGGTTGATTCCTTCTGGCTGCAGCTGTTTGTGCAACTGTTGTCATGACGACGAGTGTATAATATGTATATTTTAATAATTCCAAAACTTTACTGGAACAGTGACGTTAAAAACCCATCATATATCATAACTCACCTCCACATCGTCAGGCAGCAGCTTGCTCAGCTCTTTCAATCTTCCAGGAGCGAAGCGCATGTTTCCCTGCCTTACATCCTCGACGATGTCCAGCATCGGCCTGCAGGGGGCAGCAAAGCACAATTAAATACTGACCACATGGTGCAACGTTCAGCTTTACACCGTTATACTATTGATGATGGTGTCTGTTGGGGGGGCATGATGATGTTCATCATCAACATCATTTAAATAATCTGACAACCAAAAAAAAATAATTAAACATTGTTTTTATTTAAAAAATGATATAATTATTCATTAAATATGATTATTAATTATATTATATAAAAACTTGGGATGCAAAAAGTATCAGTAGAAGGTCCCGGCCATACTATATAATGAATTAGGCTTAATATTAGTATTACAGAAGGCTGAATTCAAGTTAATACCACAGAGATCAAATATCAACCAAATCAAACATCAAAAATCATGGGACAACCATTTCAGCCGATTAGCTGGGATATCCCAGTCACACATGGACACCAAGGGTGATGATTAAGGTGTACTGACCCTGTTTAATAAACCGGTACAACAAGAGTTTCATTACAAACTGCGGTTCTCCAAAGGAACCACAGGAGAACAATACGTCTCTAATAAAGGCTGTATTCATAATAACATAGCATTAACATTAGTGTATGGCCCACCTATAGTGCGTCTGCAGTGCATTTTGGGAAGAGACCCCGATCAAAGTCTTGTTTCTAAAGGCTTTCTCACACACGAGGCTCCGCCCACTCATTTAATAACCATCACAGGAATACCTCAGAATCTCAAGCTTCTCTTTCGGTTTGAGGTTTATTAACATCTGTGACTAACGTTATGGAGAACTCTCATAACAGCGCCCGTGTTTGGGAAAGCTTTAAAACGGAACTGAAAGCTGGATACAGCTCTACCCAACAGGTAGAGAGCCACCAGGTAACCAGCAGAACTAGGTCACGGTTTGACACGCTGTTCTGCACTCCCATTCCATACAAGCACACAAGCGTTCAACAGTGCTAGGCATTTAAGCGCGTACCCCAGAAAGAAAGAACTATGTAAAAGCTGAAAACAGTTTCTTGCAACTAACACTCCGCATTCTTTCGTTGTACCATTATATCAGCTTTACACTTACTGACCGTAAACAGGACCCTCTTGTTGGGTGTGTTACAGAGGTCAGTACCAGACTGTTAGTCCCCACTGTTTCTCTGTGTACTGTATTACCCTGTTCTTCAATCGGTCAGCGGTGGACTCCAACCAGGACTTCACCCATCAGAAGCAGGTACTTTCGTTATGCCCCACAATGATTGGTGGCTGGTTGATCATTGATTGTTTGGTGTTTGTTTATTTTGTGGATGGTTTTGGATCATTATCCCCAACCCCAGTGTGTTTATGCTGGAATAGAGGATCGTCCCACCAAACAAAACGTATCCAGCCATTGGCAGCGTCCTTGGTTTTGGGAGGCAGCGTCCTGTGGGGCGGCAGCCAGCGTCGACTGTGGAGCTTTGGCACGCTACATGTTAATGTTGGGCACAAGCAGCGTCGTCCTGATGGCGGGCAGCCGCGTCCTGCTGGGGGGGGCCTGAGCACTACTGAGCGTCCTCTCTCTGTGGTGGGCAGAGCCATGTTCAACCAAGACGGAGCGTAGGACCAGCGTCCTGTGAGTTACCCCCTACCCCGGACTGAGGACGAAGGACTTAGAGAGTGTCTTATATATTACGCAAAGTACAACAACCCCTCGGCACTGTTGCAGCACAAGGCTAGCCAGTCATGTATGAGCTTTACTCGGCCTCTGACTCCTATACTGTCCAATACTCTAACAAGGGGTTTTTTGGGGGATACCAAGCAATAGGTCAGGATGTTAATGGTGTTTCTCTTTAAATAGTATAATCAGTGGACAGTTGAAGTGACACGTGGACACCCCTCGTGTGTCTTCAAAACATCCTCCAGCAGCAGCTGCTCCTTCTTGTGTCTGATCCACTCACACCAGCACCACACCACACACTAATCACCACCACCACGTCAGTTGTCACTTGCAGTGCTGAGAACGGATCCACCACACCCACATTTTATACCTGGCTCTGTCGGTGTCGTCGTTGAGTCGTCCTATGTGGGGGCAGTGCCGGTTTCCTGACCATTGAAGAACAGTGTTCTTTTTTTTTTTTTTTTGTTTTTTTTTATTTTTTGCTTATTTTTTTATCTTTAATACAGTACACAGGAGAAAGAAACAGATGGATATATGGACTACAGTCTGGACCTGTACACCTACAGAGTGTCCTGTATGGTCAGTGGAGCTGATGGAGTGGACAGTGAGTGTGGATACAAACTAACTCTGTGCATCCAGAAGGCCAGCCTTCCTGGGCTGTGAGAAACGATTAGCCGTATCTCCAACAACTACATGAAAACAAAACCACAAGTCGTCTTATCAGCCATCAATTAGACATTAACCCTTATCAGATAGCACCTGTGGCCCTCGGAGGCCCCACGCCCGTGATGAGGTATGCAGTTGGCTGCTGTGCAACCTGCAGCCCTGATCACCCGAGACCTGTGCAGGAACCATCTGGAGGGCGAACAAGCTTCAGAGCCTCACCTCATCAAAAACCCACCTCTTAAACTGCTTCAGGAAAATCCCAATATTCATACTTTTCTTCGAGTTGACGATTGAGACCTGGCGGAGAAGGAAAGACAGGTCAGCCGCTGTCAGTTCAGCAGACACATTCAAATAACATTACACATCAGCGTCCCGGGCCAGCTGCTGGACCATGACATCATCCCTTTGGCTCAGCACCCTTTCCCTGACCGTGCCAGGTCTCCGGCACGGCCAGGGATTTATGGGAATCGCTGTAGACATTAAGAGACCTGGAGTTAAGAGGAAGCTCAGGCAGAAGCGGCGAATCTGAAAGCAAGTTCCACAGGTTAGAACCGCAGCAGGAAGGTACGAGGACCAAAACGATCAACGCACAACAATAGACGCGTCTGGTCTCCATTGTGATCGCCACCGCTAACCGGTCAGAGCCACTTCCGCCCTGCCGATAGTCTTCCCTTTTAGCCTGACTCACACACAATAGAAACCTCACTTAAGCTCTCTTATTTGTCTGTTCAGGATGAAAGCGAAAGCAAACCGTGCACGTAAACTTTATGGTCTTGTTTACGAGGAGGAGGATGTGACCATGAGGTGCAGCTGCCTTCGTCCGATATACACGCCATCACCGACTGCTCTAACGCATCGCACAGCAAGCGAAGCATCTCATCCTAACTATATCGTCGCTGTCCAAAGGAAAACAGGCATCTCCAAACTTTACAGGAGAGGCCAAAAACCACTTTTAATTTGAATGGAAGTCAATGGAACCGGACGTCTTTCCAACCAGTTTTGGGTCATTTCTGTTGGTCCACTCCTCATGGAATTTCCACACAGTGTAAACAGCAGCTCATGTGATCATAAAAGTAAAAATCAACAAAAATGGAGATACATGTTTTTCATTGGACAGCGACGATATACTCCATACAGCGTCTGGATACAGGTGTGGAGTCTGCAGTATGAAAGGCTATAACCAACATCAGGGACGCACTCTGTATTACCGCCGAGCTGAAACCATAGTGCATCTGACCTGTTAGATCTCCGCACCCTGTGACTGTGTGCCAAACTGATCTGTGCAGCACCTGAAAGATCAATCTGTTAATGTCGAAACCGCAAATTTGGAAGAGTGCGTTTTTTCAAATAACAGGAGTATGCTAGCGTCATCATAGCCTATTACCATCATCACCATCAACCGTCCCCCCTTCTCAAAGGTAGACAGTGGTAGCATGGAGCCTGTAAGCCTACTAGAAATAACAGACCCATCAACACAACCCTAATTACCAGGTCTGTCTGTCTGGCGGGTTAAATGTCCACTCCACTGGGACCCTCTGTAGGTGTACAGGTCCAGACTGTAGTCCATCTGTTTCTCTGTGTACTGTATTACCCTGTTCTTCAATGGTCAGGACCCCCACAGGACCACCACAGAGCAGGTATGATGTGGGTGGTGGATCATTCTCAGCACTGGTGTCACACTGGTGTGGTGGTGGTGGTGTGTTAAGCACTGTGTCCACTCACTGTCCACTCTATTAGACACTCCTACCTTGCTGGTCCACCAGACAGCTGTACATCTACAGTGCAGAGCAGTGCTGGTCATCCTCTAGTCCTTCACCAGTGGACGCTGCCCCACAGGACGCTGCCCCACAGGACGCTGCCCCACAGGACGCTGCCCCACAGGACGCTGCCCCACAGGACGCCGTTGTACCGGACTGTTTTGGTTTGTGGACGATTCTCAGTCCAGCAGTGACACTGAGGTGTCCAGCAGCACTGCTGTGTCTGATCCACTCACACCAGCACCAAACACTAACACACCACCACCCCTTATCATACCTGCTCTGTGGGGGTCCTGTGGGGGTCCTGACCATTGAAGAACAGGGTAATACAGTACACAGAGAAACAGACAGACTACAGTCTGGACCTGTACACCTACAGAGTGCAGTAAACAGAATGCAGACATGACAGACTTCTGTATGTGTAGCTCAATAAATATTGATCATATCAGTCTAAATTTATCATCAGCTATTGATCCTGGTCACCTTTATCTTCCTTCCCAACACACCTGCGACCCCACACCTGCTTCTTGGTGCAGCTGTTACTTTGGCGATGAGTGTAAATTCTACAATCCCACAGACGGCATCACAATGCTCACACCCTAACACCAGACACGGTCACCTCCAGTGGGCCTTGCCTGCTTGAGTAAACAAACAACATGCGGTACTAACCATCTCTGACTCCTGATTGGTTGATGGAAGGCCCCACACGCTCTTCTTGACTGTCCCACCCCTTCGGGGCAGCCGCTGGTGCTGCTCGCTGTGGCTGAACAGCTCCTCGATGCGCTGGGTGTCCAGCGGGAAGTCCTCCATTTTCCTCTGGGCTGTCCACACGTTGCGTTTGCCCACAACACTGTGCCGGGGGATGGTGTCCCAGTTGAAGTTGCGCATCTTGGAGCGCCTGTGGACGCTGCGAGAGAACGCATCGCCCCCAGCGAGCATGGGTGGGGGTGGCGGCGGGGGCGGGGGAGGCGGTGGCGGCGGAGCCGGGGCAGGGGGCGGCGGAGGTCTGACGGATGAGGACTCATTCAGAAAGTGAGGGGATGACTCGGGAGGGTGCGTGGACAGCTGCGGCGGAGCTAGGAACGCAATGCCATCCATTGACGACGACGGGATGGATGTCCAAGGTGCCTTAGTCCCAACTCGGGGACCGGGTGGAGGGAGAAGGGTAGGATCTAGCAGAGCAAGTTCTACAGAGAGGAGAAGAGAAGAGATGGAGGAGGTTAAGGATGGTCACCATAAGTCAGCAGTTCAAACATCGCGCCTAAACACTCAGGACTTAACGTCCAGCTCCTGACCCACAACCTGAGCGAACACAAGCGACCTCTTCACACCCACAGTCCACAGTTCGCAAGCAAACAAATGTTTCCGCTGATAAAAGAATGACAGCATTGGAGCGCGATAGCGGTGTGACCTGACCACAAAGGCCAGAGTACAGCTCTATATACTGGGATATCACTTTTACAGCTGGGCGTTAAATAAACCACTTAACAAGTACAGGGGCTGATTTGCATGATGGCCGTCACTGAAGTCAGCTCCAGCCAGCCAAGAGCTGTGTGCAGTCGCCATCCACTGTATCAGCTCCACTGTAGTCCATCTGTTTCTCTGTATACTGTATTACCCTGTTCTTCAATGGTCAGGACCCCCACAGGACCACCACAGAGCAGGCATGATGGGGGTGGTGGATCATTCTCAGCACTGCAGTGACACTGACGTGGTAGTGCGTTAGTGTGTGTGGTGCTGGTGTGAGTGGATCAGACACAGCAGTGCTGCTGGAGTGTTGAGACACTGTGTCCACTCACTGTCCACTCTATTAGACACTCCTACCTTGCTGGTCCACCTTGTAGATGGACAGTCAGAGACGATAGCTCATCTGCTGCTGCACAGTGCAGTGTTGGTCATCCTCTAGTCCTTCATCAGTGGGCACAGGACGCTGCGCCACAGGACGCTGCTGTACTGGACTGATCTGGTTGGTGGACGATTCTTAGTCCAGTAGTGACACTGAGGTGTCCAGCAGCACTGCTGTGTCTGATCCACTCACACCAGCACCACCCACACTAACACACCACCACCACGTCAGTGTCACTGCAGCGCCGAGAATAACCCACCACCCACATCATACCTGCTCTGTGGGGGTCCTGTGGGGGTCCTGACCATTGAAGAACAGGGTAATACAGTACACAGAGAAACAGATGGACTACAGTCTGGACCTGTACACCTACAGAGTGTCCTGTATGGTCAGTGGAGCTGATAAGACGGACAGTGAGGGTAGATACAGGGAACTGAACTGAGCCAAGGCTCCAGAACATAGCAGGAGACGGTCACTCCACCGTTTCAGGGTTTCCCATCCGCTCAGCTTAGAGCCCACAACAACAGCTAGCTACCTCAGAGTTCAGCAGCAGGCTAGCAGGGAGCAGAGGGAGGTGAGGGAACTCCAGACGAACAGTACCCAGCACACAGACACACATACCTGCACTGGAGCAGTCCAAAGGCGGTCAGGCAGCGAAACGTAGGAAGCCGGGTCTGACATTCATCACCGCTGCGGCTCTCCAAACCTGTTAAACGCCATCACTCCCGGCGTAGGCGCTTTATCGATGCGCCTGGCTCCGCCCCCTCCGTTCAGACAGCCACTCACCTGTCCTCCGGGCGCACTCACTCTTTCGTGGCGCCCTTTAGCGCCCCCTGCAGGAGGGGCTCGCGCACACGTCTCGGGCCAGAGAGGCAGCTTTAACGGCGCTCCGCTCTGCAACACAGACCACATGCCGGACGCACATGGCACATCTGTTCTGTTTACTCCTCTACAGCTGCTTTCTCTAATGAGCAGGAAGCAGGGAATGAGTGTGTCCACAATGATGAACTGACGCCATATTGTTTTTGAGAAATCTGAGGGGGATTTTTTTTTTACATTAAAGGAGCGATATGCAAAATGACACCATCAGGTGTTTGACCCCCTGAATGTCTGACTACTTAAAATGAATTACTTTCATACTGATTACCTAGCTGTTTCACCGCTTATCTGAATTATGCTAATTACTGCACAATTATTAGCATTTTGTATAGGCTGTTTATTAATTTGCCAGAATTTTCTACATGTAGTAATATCTACTGAAGTGAGCATGCTAACAAGCTGCCCGCTCTCGGCCACAAAACAGCAAAGAAAACGAGTTAACATCGGTGCAGCTCTCCACTGCTGGAGATGAAGGGATGAGGTCTGATGTGGAACTCCATGCGGAGTATGAATTTCACAGTTGTGTCATCCTACACATTGCTCCTTTAACCTGGGTTTTACTGGACAGTACACCCTTCAAGGACCACCACAGAGCAGGTATGATGTGCAGGGTGGGTCATTTAAACACCTCAGTGTAACTGCGGGTCCACCATCTAACACATCTATCAATATTATGATAACCACAGACTATATGGATTGGTCAGTATTCCGATCGCCACCTTTCCACGTACTTAGGAAATGGGATAATGGGGGACACCAGGTCCAGATGGGTCAGACAGTAATTCAATTTCTACTGCGCAACCGACCAATAAACACACAGACCAAGACATTATGGAAATGTGGCATAACTCAAATTTCATGCTGCGGAGGAGTTCTGTTCCCAGGTCCGAGTCGCCGTGCAACACTGCTTGTTTATTAACGGTACCACGGTCTGTTCTCACCAGGGGTCTGATTACCGAGCTCTCTACCAGCCTTAATCCGATCTAAGAAATCGAGAGCATGCTGTTTACATGACTCTGCTGTTTATTGGGTGCCTGATAATGCACTTGCTGTATTAACGTTCTTATAACGGTGTTGTGGGCGGGGCTGAACAGCTGTAGTTGGATGTATGACCTCACAAAAACAATGTACAGTATTCCAAACAGATAGGCTGTATGGACTTTAATGACACACAAAGTTGGGCTTTCATGACATATGGGCCCTTTAATGACACTCCTGAGGCGGACACTGCATGATACGCTGAGCAGCGGGTCACGGTGGGTCACCTCACCCCAAGAGAGGCCTGGGTTGGATTGTGGAGCGTGTTTGTTCTCCCCATGGGTGTGTGGGTGTCCTCCGGGTGCTCCGGTTTAATCCCACAGTCCAAAGGCATGTGGTCAGGCGAGCTGAAGCCTGCCCCCTAGGTGTGAGTGAGTGGCTGAGTGGTAGGCTGACTGATTGGCCGGCTACGGGCCGGCGGCCTGTCCAGGCTGCTTCCTGCTATCCACCCAAGAAATGCCGGGATAGGCTCCAGGATAAACGGTTTAGATGATGAGAGTGACGTCCATACAGTGTTCCTACCAGGCGCAGGGCATACTGGGAGTGCTGGGACTTGTTCTGGTGTCGCTAAGCAAAATTAAAGTCAATAAAAGGGGAAAATAAATAAATAAACCACACAGACATGATTTTTTTTTTTGCAAACATTTAAAATTTTATCTCGTATGCTCTAGTACATCATTGCCATATTCCAGGAGGGGGATTGGTCAGGTAGGAATATAGGCAAACCATGGAATTCCAGTTTCTGTCTTACATATGATACACAGTCATTCACACACTACAGTACCACACAGCAGCCTAGAATATCGATTGTATTATAGATCATAACCATCAGCCCACCACGGCCTCCCTACCCGGGTCCCGGAAGACCCACTCCCATAACAAAACCCACTTCTGTTGAGTTGGCTGGTTAGGTGGATCTGGTGGGTTGGAAGCCATGGAGGGGGGGGTCTTCCAGGACCTGGATGAGGGAACCACTGGGTTAAAGATGTGGCATTAACGGAACAACTCCTGGAAAAATCAAATGTAAACGTGTTTCCCGTTACCTCGAATACAGTGGCATAGCAGCCAGGACGCGTCTTAGGGGTCCCGGGCTTCGTTGGGTCTGTACTGGACCCACACGGCCAATCAGCCAATAAGCAGTGCACTGGTTTCTAGGACTTCTAGGACGTTGAGTCTCTCGGCTCCAGTGCCAAACCCGTTTAGCGCCAGCTGACTGACTGTTATTGAGGGAAAAGCGGAAAACTGAATACCTTCGATTTTCCAGTGAACAATTCCGATAAGTCATTTAATGGAATTCTAATAACTCATTTCAGTGTTAGCGTTAATCAGACAAGTAAGAGAGAGACGAATTCATTCAGCAAATTAAAAGGTCAGGGTCGGAATTGGGGAAGGAATTTAGACTTGGCTCAAGTTCTTCAGTGCGTTCGCTCGTATTGCTCGATAACAAACAGTCCTGTATTCAGGATTCCTTTCGGACTCTGTTGGTAGAGGCAAATGTTCCTCTCGCTCCGCGTCATCGCTCCCACTGGGAGTTTCAGGACTGGGGAAATAAGGAAACGCCGCCCCGCCCCCACACACACATATACACACTGCACTCATCCTAGCAAAAATACAAAACGAAGGCAAAAAGGAGAGGAAGAGTGGGAAAACCGTCCGGCTGACCACTGGGACCGACTCTCTGAGCCTTGACATTCAACCACTGCTTGACCCCTTCACCGGACCGGCACTGGCTGTGAAGCGGTGCACACAAATGAAGCACAGTTGATGGAAACGTACAGCTAGAGTCGCTGAAAAGGCCGGTCGGGACTCAAACCCTATCTCGAGTATTGCTTCTTGGTGAGCTGGAACTGAGGTGTGCCGTGTGAAGCATCGTACCACATCCCAGTCCTAGATAAAACCTCTCCGCCCTTCAAACCGGGATCACGGCAGGCTTGAACCAGAAGGACCAGTGCCAAAAGGATCTTTGGAGAACCATGAAGAACCACTTTTAGGGATGGGTAAGGGATGGTGCTTTACAGAACCACAGGTACGAGTCAAGCCAGCAATCATCTACGTACAATTGGGGGTGCTTATCATCGCAGGCCAACGGAGAACAGGCACCTCCAAAATGAGAACTTTACAGCAGGGGGCAAAAACCTCACTGAACTTTAATGGAAGTCAATGGAACCGGACTTTTCTCCAGGCTGTTTCTGTTGGTCCATTCGTTATGAAATTCTCACCCAGGCTCCACAGCAGCTGCTGGGTTCAAACGATGCATAAAAGTAAAAATCGACCCGATAAAAATGGAGATCCATGATTTTTTCATTGGGCCGGGACGATCAGACAATATTTCCGCTTGGGCGGATCAACATCAGACAGACGTTCAGATGTGACTGGTATTTGGTAAAGCCTTAACTCCACATCATGGATCCCTGTGTTCCATTAGTTCTACTGCATCTGTAACCCTCTACAAACATTGGCCTGCTCTGATTCTGCTTCCACAGACACGTACATGGAATTTACTGTATAGCAGCTTCAGCCCACAGGTCCGTTCCTGCAGTACCAGCCTTGACACTTTATTAGGTCCACCTCCTCATATCTACACTCAGGGTCCATCTTATCAGCGGCATTGACCATACAGGACA
Organism: Prochilodus magdalenae; assembly: GCA_024036415.1. Taxonomy (NCBI): domain Eukaryota; kingdom Metazoa; phylum Chordata; class Actinopteri; order Characiformes; family Prochilodontidae; genus Prochilodus; species Prochilodus magdalenae. The sequence goes on from JAMWET010002641.1 coordinate 26,844, forward strand.
CTCTGTAGGTGTACAGGTCCAGACTGTAGTCCATCTGTTTCTCTGTGTACTGTATTACCCTGTTCTTCAATGGTCAGGACCACCACAGGACCCCCACAGAGCAGGTATGATGTGGATGGTGGATCATTCTCAGCATTGCAGGGACACTGACGTGGTGCTGCTGGACACCTCAGTGTCACTGCTGGACTGAGGATCGTCCTGTGTCCACTGATGAAGGACTAGAGGATGACCAGCACTGCACTGTGCAGCAGCAGATGAGCTATCGTCTCTGACTGTCCATCTACAAGGTGGACCAGCAAGGTAGGAGTGTCTAATAGAGTGGACAGTGAGTGGACACAGTGTCTACACACTCCAGCAGCACTGCTGTGTCTGATCCACTCACACCAGCACCACACACACTACCACACCACCACCACGTCAGTGTCACTGCAGTGCTGAGAATGATCCACCACCCACATACTACCTGCTCTGTGGGGGTCCTGTGGGGGTCCTGACCATTGAAGAACAGGGTAATACAGTACACAGAGAAACAGATGGACTACAGTCTGGACCTGTACCCCTACAGAGTGTCCTGTATGGTCAGTGGAGCTGATAACGTGCAGGAGGTTATGAGACATGACATCGATTCGCTTAGTCTGGAGTCTTCATGGTGAATAGCTGCAGTGATTTAAATAAAACAAAATGGGGGAAAATACGGATTAAAAAATAATCTACACACCACAAACGATCATGGGTAAAAATAAAGAGCTTCCTGGACGAATCGCTGGAGGCAAAACTGATGCATCCGATGCAAAACTCATTGGACACAGTAGCATTCATTTTGGTAGAAGACGACAAATGATGGTCTAAATCACCGGCCAGGACTGATCAAAGCACAAACCATAAATCATATAAGCCTCTCTACACTACGGTTCTTGATTAAACTCTGATTGTTAACTTAAAACGACAAATATACAAACATAAGCTTACAGAAATTAGTACACAACACCACAGACGTTCACCACAACTAACTAGACTAGACGCCCCTAGACTGGCAAGGGCCCTGGCAGTTCGCTCATGCAGCCCTGGGAACTGTCCGAATACCCCACTCCGTCCTAACGGGCGTAAACCCAAACTGACAACTGATAACAGAACCACATCCAAAGGCATATAGTATAACATACAATATACACCCAGCATCTACAGAACAGCTGCACAAACAGCTGCACCCAGAAGGAACCAACCCACAGGAACGAAGCTTGGTGGGTAGGTTTGGAATCATGTGACGTAAGCAGAACGGGTCTTCTCTCTGTACCTGACTGACCCATCAGCCACCATTACAGACATCCAGCGGGCAGTGGTGTCCTCCATGAGTCCTCCTGTTAGTGCAGCACCATCGGCAGACGGCTGCACCACGCAGGACTACATGCACACAGACCGTTACCACGACTGTCCTTAACACCACGTCACCGTCACCAAAGACTGCAGTGGTGTCGTACCAGACTGTCATGGAGTGACTCAGAATGGCAGCGGGTCATCTTCAGTGACGAGTTCCGCTTTAGTCTTGGTGGAGACGCCCAACGAATCCGTGTGTGGAGGCACCGTGTTCAGCACCAAGATGAAAGGTTTGTCGTCACACGTCCAGAAGACCTGGCGTCCCTCCACCTCCACCCCTACCGCACCATCTGCAGGAACTGTGTGAGGATGTTCAAGCTGCATGGGATGGATTATCACAGGACTCCATTAGGAACCTCTACAGCTCCATACCGCGACGCCTGGCGAGTTGGGTTAGCAAACACGGCGGCCCGACGCCATACTGAGAGACAGACTTCTGTATGTGTAGCTCAATAAATATTGATCATATCAGCCTAAATTTATCATCAGGTATTGATCCTGGTCACCTTTATCTTCCTTCCCAACAGCATTCCTAATCCCACACCTCCTTCTGGGTGCAGCTGCTCTGTTGATGGTGGGTGTATGTAGCTCCACTGACTAATTCAGAACTAGATTCAACTGAATTGTTGGAGAGTAGATATGAAATGTATAGATAACAGCAGCAGGCACAAAACTTCTCAGCCAAAAGGTTTCCTTCCGACGTTCCGGGTTTCCCGGGTCACCCCACATAACTTCATGAAATCAAAGACCTCAACATTGAGAACATGGTTCTAATATTAGGAGATGCTAATGCATGACCTGCAACTGAAAAACCAGCATGCCTGCAAAGACGGCACGTACGCTCAATAAACATTCCTGACCGTTACGGACATTCCCTTCTGTATCATCGGATCTGGCGAACACACGGATGTTTGTTATAAAGTAAATGTACAATATTTTAGATGTTTATGAAAATAAATAACACAGATCTATTATCGCCCACAACCCACCACAAATGAATTCTCGGAAAACTCTGCGCTCAGTCTTCCAGCCTACATGTTCAGGTCCATGAGCGAAAACCTTGGAAAATGCACTTTTTGGGAAAAGTTCTTCTTCATGTGGTCAGCACGGGTGGAGAATAACTTCCTGTCGGTCGCAGAGAGGGATCGGTATGAGGTCTACAGGAGTTCCGTTTGGTGCCCACAGGTGGTTCCCTGGAGATATGGGTCAGTTTCCACTGACCTTTGGGAATGAGTGGTGTTCCAACTGAAAGCATGGCAGGGATGAGTTGGATACGAGTGGTGCTTATTCTATTCCTGGTTAAACACAATTTCAGGGCAAAGTGAGAGAAAAGAGATGGAGGTGTGGAGAAGGAGAGAAGGTGGTAACAGGCAGTAGCCTCTCTCTTCTACAGCAGGTATGGAACAGTCACCCTCTCGCTGCCCTGCTGCTGTATAGGCTAGACTGCATGACCGGGGCTGGTGCTTGCTCTGTCTGGATAAACCGGTGGGAAGGAAAGGGGTGGTGGGGTCGGGCCAGGGGGGCACTATGGGCACTTTTACTGCTCCTCCAGCCAGGACGGTTTGTCGGCTCCTGGCGGTTTGAGCTTTATGTTGAACTGCTTGAGGGTCTGTTCCAACTGCTGCTGGTTTCCAGCGAAGTAGGCAGAGATGGCATTGTGGAAAAGAAGAAGCTGCTTGTGCATCACTTTCACCTGCGAGAAGAAAGGAAGATGAGGAAAAAAGAAGAAGTGAGAAACACCGAAAGAACAAAACACATGGAGAAAAGTTCTCTGAGCTCCATCAGGAATATTACAAATACTGGACATCAAGGCTGAGCGCTAATAACTCTAAGATCACTGGAATAGATTCACTTCCAAAAGTCTGGGACATTTTTAAATACTAATAAAAACTAATTTGTGGCAATTTTGTTAACAACAAGACTCTAAAGGCAGTGGTGGAAAAAAGATTTACTCATGAACTCAATACATATGGTCAGATCTACTACAACATAAGCAAAAACTAAATGGGAAAAATAAATAAATTAAAACAAAAATGAAATGGAACTCTAGAGAAAAAATTAAGAATGGAAACACAAGAGACAGTTTTCAAAAAGAAGTTTCCTTATTTAAATTTTTTAATAAAAATAAAATTATAACAAAAAACATATATATAAAAAAAAAATATATATATATATATATAAATAATATATATATATATATATATATATAGATATATATATATATATATAGATATATATATATATATATATATATATATATAATTAAGTATATAATATTTTTTTCCATATATTTTTTATTATAATTTAATAAAATAAAACATATAATAATAAAAATAATATAATAAAACTATATAATAAAAACTATATTGAAAAAAAAAAAAAAATATATATATATATATATATATATCAAAATATATATATCAAAACTACTGCAACCATCTTAATTTCCTCCCTGTACAGTATGGTCTACAATATGATTCGCTTACGCTGCATGACCTCAGCACCTCTTAGGGTGGAGAGCTGCCTGCAGTTTCCTACAGGGTAACGATCAACACATGAACCACACAATAGAGAATCAGACGGTTTTCCAATAGGAGTTTCCTGATTTTTCATTTTTCCACGCATGCAACTTGAGGAACGTGCGCTCCTAGTCCAGTATATCCAAGCATAGCCGTGACATCTGGAGTCAAATCAAGTCTTTGACTTCTTTAGCAGACCACAAGTGTTGAACTCAACACAGTGCAGCCAACAAATACAAATCAAATAAAAATAATACACCAAAATTAAACCAAGTAGTGGAGCCAAGACATAACAGAACACACAGTCTTTAAATGGACTCAAAACCTGAGACAATAAACAAGTTCCTAAAACCGGACTCTCCAACAGCTTGGCAGAACGACGACCAGCTCCTATAAAGTGGACAGTGAGTGTAGACACAATAGGGTGTACCTAATAAACTGGCCTGTGGGTGTTCATGGTCACTATTTCAGTCCACACTGTCTGTTCATATGTATCAGATGTGCATTCTAACGCATGTACCAGATGTTGGTACCTTGTTTTCTTCGAGGAACTTGAGTTTAATAGTGACGTCGCTGCGAAGGCGCTCGTATTTGTCCTTGTGGATCTGGTACTGCTGCTGAGCGGCCTCGATGCGGGCCATGGTGACGGCGTCTCGGGGCCCCATGTTCAGCTCCTCCAGGTCGGCTCTGTAGGCATCAAATTCCAGCCTAGAGGAGGATTGGAAACAGGGGCACACAAAGCCATCAGTTATTAGGAGAGTGCACATTACACATGCAGCCATCCAGGAAAGATGATGGTGACCAGCCGGGGGCGCCTGACTAGAACCGTCCGTGTGGACAGACAAGCGACGCCGGCGGATATCACTTCCAGGAGGGTCCCCACAGGTATATCCTGCAGGTCAGTGCGGGGTTCTTTAACTTCCATCGAGATATGGGAGCGAAAGACCCCCCACCCCCCCAGAGTGCCTCTGTTGAGATGATGAGTGCATGTCCACCCAACATGAAGCCTGAAAGCAGATTTACCTGTACTAGCACACCTGCTGTTACTTTCGGTTTGACCTGCATTCCTCTAAGAGTTGTTTATTCCTCCCTCGTTCCCCCCATACACCCTCATTCACTTTCAGGAACACCTGCTAGCAACCTGCTGAAGTTGCGCAATCGCTCCGCAGGTGTGCTAGTGTAGATTTGCTATAGGGCTCCTTACCTTGCGTTCTCATACATCTTGATGGTCATGAGGGTGTCCTCCATGGTCTTGTTGACGAGTGTGTTGATGCTGGATACGAAGAAGTTGATGGCGCCCAGCAGAGTCTCTCCGTTCTTACACAGCAGCTTCTGGGTTTCTGCGTTGTAGCCAAATTCGTCCTGCGTGCACACAGCAGCGAAATGAGCTCCGAAGAACATTCACAACAATGGCACCCACAGCTGCACTGCTGATGTAACCCTGATTTAACTTTACTGCCTAGTCGAGAGCACCGACTGCATCAGCTCACCCGCAGCTCTGGAGATTTCTGGCTGAGGTCGGCGAAGGTATCCCCCAGCGCGTGCTGCGTTTGCACCATGCTGTAGAAGTGGTTGGTGAGGGCGCGGGCCAGGCGCAGCACGTTCTCGTACTTCCGCTTCGTGTCCCGCAAGACCTCGATCTGAGCTTCCAGCTCCAGGTCCACAGTCCGCGAGCCGCGGCCGAACCGCTCAGAGATCAGCTGCTTAGTGCACTATGAGACGAAGACACAGACAAAAGCAAAAGCATCACCACTGATTTTGGGAAGAAACACAGCACAGAAAGAAGGAAGCTTCTGAGAAATGCACTCACAGGCCTCTTCATCAGGTATTCTATCAGCTCCACTGACCATACAGGACACTCTGTAGGTGTACAGGTCCAGACTGTAGTCCATCTGTTTCTCTGTGTACTGTATTACCCTGTTCTTCAATGGTCAGGACCCCCACAGGTGGTGCTGGTGTGAGTGGATCAGACACAGCAGTGCTGCTGGAGTGTTGAGACACTGTGTCCACTCACTGTCCACTCTATTAGACACTCCTACCTTGCTGGTCCACCTTGTAGATGGACAGTCAGAGACGATAGCTCATCTGCTGCTGCACAGTGCAGTGTTGGTCATCCTCTAGTCCTTCATTAGTGGTCACAGGACGGTGTGATAGCCAGCCAGATAGTATTGGTTGGTGGACGATTCTCAGTCCAGCGGTGACACTGAGGTGTCCAGCAGCACTGCTGTGTCTGATCCACTCACACCAGCACCACCCACACTAACACACCAACACCACGCCAGTGTCACTGCAGTGCTAAGAAGGATCCACCACGATCATGAAGTAGCTTTATATTACTATTCTAACATACTTGGTTTCTGTCTTCTAGTTATTTCCAGCCATATACCTGCTCTGAGGTGTGGCACCTCCTCTGGCCTCAGTCACCGCTGATAAGGGCTGATGCTTAAACTGATAAAGTAACTGATGGCAGTACAGTACTACTTTCTCTTCTAGCTGGCAACACTTGGACAATCACCAAAAGCCCTTCAATCTCAGATCCGCTTAATACGTCCAGGAAACTCTGATACTGTGCTCAGTCGACACGTGTACACAGTTTCAGACCTCATCAGTTTTCAGATATGCAGCGTTAGCTATATATAGGCTGTATTCAAAATACCACTATACTGCACACTGTATACTGTAGTAGTATGTACTGCACACTGTATACACCCCCTGTGTGTGGTACACAGTACAGTAACAAGTTCTGACCTACAGTGTAGTATACTAATACAGTCACATGACCAGTTACCTCACATTTACCTCAGAGCTGTTATTACTGTATCCACTGTTTAGAGCTAGCTGCTGCTAACGCTGCTCAGTTCACCTGAGATACAGTTAGCCTAGCGGTTAGCTCCCCTCGGCTACTTCACTCTAAAACTGATCCTCTAAAGCGAGTTCATCTTTTATTAATCTTCAGACCTGTATATTTAACTTTCTGAGGCTCATTCTGATGAACACCACCCACTACAACCACTACACCCACAGTTATACTCGGAGTGGGCTGCGTTTAGCCCCCCAGTGTTACCCGCCGCCATTTTCTCTGGCTGAAGCAGGCTCAGAGCTGGTGTGGTCGCGGTGCATGATGGGGTGCAGTACACCTGTATACTAGGACATCTGACTGGAGTAGAACACCATTCGGGTATTTCCAGTACACCATAAAGATAGCTCCACCTGTACCTCAGGAAGCCGCAGACGTTCAGTTGGGTACTTTTCCGAAATCAGATGGTTTGTATCATGCTTACGTCACTAATGATACGTTCCCATATCTGGGAGCTGGACCAGAAAGATGCAGATCCTCCCGTAAGAACACACTTCTTTGGAAAGCCGCGTCCTTCAGACAAGCGGACATCCGGATCTCACCAACACTTTCACATACGGACTTCTGACGGGCTTATCTCTCCAGATTCCACAAAACAGACTGATTTTCGCTGGTGGAGACGCAGCAGGTCCAGCGTGGGCGTTTACCCGTGTCAATCACACTGAGCCCAAAAGTAGAAACAAGCCAGACATGGTGAAACCATGATACACTGTCCTCTGTCTACACCCTGAGGGTCGTTACATCAAGCACAGGCGTAAACACACAACCCACAGCTCATCAGCACCGTGCGTACCTACGGCACGACTCTACAGGTGAACAGGCTAACGGCCACTAGAGACCACCATGAAACGTCTGCACCTGATCACCCGCTTTAGGATTACAATTTCCAGAACTTTTATATTTAAATATGCAAATGAGGCATGGCCTACTTCAATACAGTGGGGTGCGAAAGTTTGGGCAGCGGTGTTAATTTTCCTGATGTACCTTTATAAAGCATTGATTGTTTGGATAAAAAAAATCTGTTAAATATATCATATAGGGGACAAACACAGTGATATCTGAGAAGTGAAATGAAGTTTATAGTTTATAGTTCAGAGATTTCAGCTTTCAGTCTCCACTGTGAGAAACATTGTGAGGAAATGGAAGACCACAGGCACAGTTTAAGTCAAGGCTCGAAGTGGCAGACCAAGAAACATCTGGAATACACAGAAGCGAAGGATGTTGAGAACAGTCAGAGTCAACCCCCAGACCAGCACCAAAGACCTACAACATGATCTTGCTGCTGATGGAGTCACTGTGCATCGTTCAACTATTCGGTGCACTTTACACAAGGAGATGCTGTATGGGAGAGTGATGCAGAGGAAGCCTTTTCTCCGCCCACATCACAAACAGAGCCGCTTGAGGTATGCTAAAGCACATTTGGACAAGCCAGCTTCATTTTGGAATAAGGTGCTGTGTTATTTGGGCATAACAAGGGCCGTTATGCATGGAGGAAAAAGAACACACCACTCCAAGAAAAACACCTGCTACCTACAGTAAAATCTGGTGGTGGTTCCATCATGCTGTGGGGCTGTGTGGCCAGTACAGGGACTGGGAATCTTGTTAAAGTTAAGGGACGCATGGATTCCAATCAATATCAGCAGATTCTGGAGACCAATGTCCAGGAATCAGTGACATAGCTGAAGCTGCGCCGGGGCTGGATCTTCCAACAAGACAACGACCCTAAACACTGCTCAAAATCTACTAATGCATTCATGCAGAGGAACAAGTACAGCGTTCTGGAATGGCCATCTCAGCCCCCGACCTGGATATTATTGAAAATCTGTGGTGTCACTTAAAGAGAGCTGTCCATGCTCGGAAACCATCAAACCTGAATGAACTAGAGATGTTCTGTAAAGAAGAATGGTCTAAAATACCTTCAGCCACAATCCTGACTCTCATTAGAAGCTATAGGAAGCGTTTAGAGGCTGTTATTTCTGCGAAAGGAGGATCTACTAAAGGTTTTTTTTCGGTGCCCAAATTTACGCACCTGCCTGATTTTGTTTAACCAATTATTGCACACTTTCTGTAGATCATATAAACTTCATTTCACTTCTCAAATATCACTGTGTTTGTCCCCTATATGATATATTTAACGCATTTTTAAAAAATATCCAAACAATCAACGCTGTAGAAAGGTAAATCAGGAAAATTAACAACGCTGTCCAAACTTTCGCACCCCACTGTATGTGCTAATTTGCATATAGTCTAGGAATAGAAATCTGAACAATGCATGAAGTCCGGTTCAAAACCCTGACACATTAGAATCTATGGTTTTTACCACTTCATGAATTCTCAATTCTAAGTCACTTTAAAAATAAAAAAAAATAATTAATGAATGAATGAATTAATTAAAAAACCATAAAGCAGCCATTTCCCCCATTTTTTCAGGCACATGACGTTCTATAACTCAGGCTATGAATGAAATACGATTAATCCCCCTCTGTACAAACTTTTGGAAGATGGATGATGGAAGCTGGAAGGTCTGGTGTTTGTATGAGCTATGGAAGTGGAGATTTCTGGCTTTAAAAAGATGTGTGCTGTGCAATTGTATAGGGAACCAACCAGTTATTTTAAAACCACCGTTTAGAAAAAATGATCTTCTGCCCATTTCAAATAAACAGATAAAAGGAGCCAGAGCTTCCGCTGGACATGACACTGTGCCACCGTGAGCCATAAAGTCATACTCCACTTTTATGAGCTGATAAAACGCATCTTGGTACCTGCACACATGATAAGCCTTCTACGCCTCCTGGAGCTCCAGTCACCACTTTCTAAATGAAAGGTAACTTCGCTTTAATGGGAGTGTCCTGCCCACTTCTGCTGTATCCACACCTACTCGTTTATTTGGAAGTCTACCAGATTGAGACGAATCATAACTCAGAAATTAGAATGCACAAAGAAAATTCCCACGAGATAGTGAAACTGACATCTGCATGTTTGGGCAAAGACGACTTCCAAAGAACCCCCCCTCCGCCAGGTCTGCCACCATGGGGCCCTTAGGAAGGACCATTTAAACCCCCGTATACAAAACGGCTCTAATCGCATCCATCAGAGCAGAATCACACTCGTCGTCAGAGGAACCCAGAGGGAGGTGTGGGGTTACCGGTCTGTTGAGAAGGAGGATAAAGATTACCAGGAACGATAAACAATGATAAATTTAGACCCATGTTTCTCAACTCTGGTACCCTGCCCCGCACATTTTAAGGCCTTCCCTGCTCAAAACACACTTGATCCTACTTATCAGCTTATTAACGAGCCCGTTCAGAGTTGCAGGGGGCGTGCTAAAGCAGGGAACCCACTGAAACATGCAGGGTAGGATGCCTGGATGCTTGTATAGGGGGCAGTCGTGGGCTGGAGGTTAGGGAACCAGCCTTGTGACCGGAGCGTCGCCGGTTCGGCTCGAACTGACAGTAACAACTGAGGTGCCCTTGAGCAACGCACTTAACCCCCACATGGTCCCCGGGCACCATGGATAGGGCTGCCCACCACTCCGGGCAGGTGTGCTGACTGTCCCCTAATGTGTGTGTTCACACCCAGCATGCCAGACGTCTCGGTATGGAGCTGTAGAGGTTCCTAATGGAGTCCTGTGATAATCCATCCCATGCAGCTTGAACATCCTCACACTGTTCCTGCAGATGGTGCGGTAGGGGTGGAGGTGGAGGGACACCAGGTCTTCTGGACGTGTGACAACAAGCCGTTCATCTCGGTGCTGACCACGGTGCCTCCACACACGGATTCGTTGGGCGTCTCCACCAAGACTAAAGCGGGACTCGTCACTGAAGATGACCCGCTGCCATTCTGAGTCACTCCATGACAGTCTGGTACGACACCACTGCAGTCTTTGGTGACGGTGACGTGGTGTTAAGGACAGTGGTGGTAACGGTCTGTGTGCATGTAGTCCTGCGTGGTGCAGCCGTCTGCCGATGGTGCTGCACTAACAGGATGACTCATGGAGGACACCACTGCTCGCTGGGTGAGTGTATATAAACTCTCTGCGCCTGTTTTAAGGAGCCTGAGCTGCCAAAAATCACATAGAAATGTAGGAAGGTGGTTATGTGAACTTAGGCTCCCCCTAGTGGGCGAAATCACACATAGCAGATGTCTCAGCCCCTGGCATGGGGAAGCCCCAGCAGCTAGCTCAGTTTGTTCTCTGCTCCAACATGTCAGAGGTCAGAGGTCAGAGCTCGCTGATAAGCTGGGTGTGCCAGAGCAGATACAGGGCACACTGTATGAGTGGAACTGGGAACAGATGATGGAGCAAGGGAAAGACTGAACCAGTCACATGCTTGTTCAGCAGCCCCTCCGAGCTCACTGAATAGGGGGGCTTTTCCCACTTCTGAACATTCCCATCAAGCTGACCGGCTCCTTTTGCTGAGGGGCGGGACTTTCCCTGTAACCACACACAGCGCTGTAACTGTGAGCTTGACTATTCATTTCCAGCCAATGAACCGTCTCCTCCTGTATAACCGTCTGCCTAAATGCGCACCAGCACCTCATTTACATATCATTTACATGTAGCACCGCCCTAACCCATGCAAATGTTCAGCCAATAAAACACCACCATTCAGCAACTTGTGAGCCAACTGCTCCCCCTGCTGACCAAACATTATAGTGTTCTGTCATTTCAAATGAAATGACATTATATATTAAACTATATATGTTCGAATATATTATATATTAAATTATATTATAATCCAAACCTTCTAGTGTTAAATTAAATATTAAGTCATAATATATATGTTATATTCCAAACGTCCTAGTGTTAAATTAAATATTAAGTCATAATATATATGTTATATTCCAAACCTTCTAGTGTTAAATTACATCATGTATAAAATTAGACTACGTATCCTATATTCCAAACTTTAAACTGTTAAATTACATTATACATTATATTACATACAGAATTATATATTACATATGCTATAATTCAAACTTTATAGTATTAAATTACATATACATTAAATTATACGTTATATTATATATCAAATTATATGTTATGTACCAAACTTTTTGTATTATATTAGATATTAAATTATATTACATATAGTATATTCCAAATTTCCTAGTGTTAAATTATATTATGTACTACATTATATATGTTTATATTATATATTAAATCATATATGTTAGACTCCAAACCTCCTAGTGTTCATTTATATTATAAATTAAATTATAATAAAGACGTAAGATTATATATTAAATTTTGTGTTATATTCCAAACTTTATAGTGTTAAAAAATCATATCATATATTCAGTTATATATATATATATATATTCCAGCGACTACTAAGAATAGACGTAGAGGTCCGACTAAACTGGGAACCGAATTTAGATCCAACTAATTTGACAGTTGGTGACATCACTTCCTCTGCTTCATCTTTAGCAGGAATGCTCATTAAAACTGTTTTATTAAAGGGAATTATTAGATGATAACGTTGATTGTCAGCTAATGCTAACTGATCTGAATAACTGATTATTCTTTTCATTAATTGACTGATTAATTAACCATGACCAGAGTCCCAGATTATTTGTTTTGCAGTAAACACTGTATTATGATTATGATTTTTTATATTTAGTCGTTTGGTATATAAGATTTTGATTGACAGAGGCAGATATTTTCGCACAGCAGCCCAGCAGGACCAGCATTCCGCTCATCCAGACGGGAATAACCTCATCCGAAACCGCTCTGAAACGTGGATTCAAACATTGACATTCCAAATCAATTCTTCACCCATTCCGATATCGTGCACCCCTACCGCCCATGTTTGTCTCTCCATACGTAGCGTGCCTATACCAGGCCTCTGGGATGAGGAATGAGTTGGATGACGGAAAAGTCACATGAATTCCGAACTGCCTGTTGAGGTAACATGGCCGATCGGCTCTTACCTTGTAGGTGTTCATGCCCCACTTCTTCATCATGTCAAACTTCTCCACAGCGACCCCTCTCGAGGCTTCATCCGCCATCATGGACGAACTGCTGCTGTGGTGGATGCCGGATCCTGACACACAAGCAGGGATGACAGGGGTCAAAGCTCTCATTCCCTAATTCCCCGAGCCTACCAATCACATCAGCTGTTAGCCCGACTGTCGTCCAGACAGCACAGTGTGTAGGTGGGTGAGGTGGGGGTGGACTGAGAGTGAATGACAGAGTGAGTGTGAATGACAGTGTCGTGGATTTGTTAGTGATGGGGGAATGTCCTGGGGCTTCGGAGTACCTGGAACACCGGGGAAGTCGTCTGATTGGCTGGCTATCCGGCTGGCAGCGGACTGGCTTGGGGCAACGCTAACGCCCCTGCACTTCATTCGTAGGTCTGGAGGGGGGCATGACCGGGGAGGGATCGGGGCCGGGGTGATGGGGTTTATGGAGGGCATGTAGGGGCGTTCGGGGGAATATTCGGGAGAAAGGTTGGGAAGACAGATGGGATGCAGTCATTGTTACATGTCCAGGTATGTAACACGGGTCGATGTGTAAGGGAAGGGCAGTGGAGCAGTGTGTGTGTGTGTGTGTGTATGGTAGAATGAGGTAGGAGAGGAAGAAGAAACAATGGAGGGGTGATAGAAGAATGGATGTAAGGGTAGGGGAGGTGAAACGAGAGAAAGGGATAATGAAAGTGAGATGACGGGACAGGGACATATGAATGAAGATGAGAGTTAGACACTGAACGCAGCTGAAACAGGACAATCAGCACCAACGAACAGCAGCTCTGTAACCCTGTGTGCACACTGCCGGTAGATGGGAGTCATCAGACAACTCGTCAACATGGAACAAGCGCTAAGTTAGCGCTAAGCTAACACGAGGCTAGCTGCTTTAGCCTTTTGGGGGAGGGGGGTGATTTCCAAAACAGTGAAATCACCCATTATTATTATTATTATTATTATTATTAGGTGTAGCAGGGCGCTGCTTAGTAAATTTAGCCCATGCTGACTAAGTGCTGAAAGAGACTGGCTTTTAAAATGAGCTTTGCAGGACCACACAAAGCAACTGAACTTGCCACCTGCTTGCTCTCGCTTCCCAACACCCACTGGTGCCCTGACGGAGGCGGCCCAAGCACTGCTGAGCGATTTCATCTCCTGCGGTGTGCACCCAGGCTAACAGTGACGCCAGTGAACACATCATAAACTAATCCCGGAAATCCAGCAGTAATGACTCTGATGATGATTTCGACCTCATGAGCTACTCAGTCACTGAATATTGGTTCAGTCCAGACAGAGCAATCCCACCGACAGAACCCAAATTAATACACGAGCTGAAAGAGATGAATATAAGCTTCTTCCCTGGGAACAGAAACAACATACAAGCAGCCAAAGACACCTGGAGGAGGGGAATGAAGAGTCAGTCAGCCCTTCAGAACGCCTGAAAGAGAGAAGGGTGCCATGAAAACGGCTGAGACGACCAGTCCAGACTAACCAACAGTGCACCGAGCGAGAGAGAGCGAGAGAGAGAGAGAGAGAGAGAGAGATAAAACATACAGAGAGACACAGAAAAACAGAAAGACAGAGACAGACAGAGAGACACAGACAGAGAGAGAGAGAGAGAGAGAGAGAGAGAGAGAGAGAGAGAGAGAGAGAGAGAGGAAGACAGAGAGAGACAGACAGAGACAGGGAGACACACAGACAGACAGCAAGAGAGAGACAAAGAGAGACATAGACAGACAGACCAACAAAGAGAAAGACAGACAGACAGACAGAGGGAGACAGATGGAGAGATACACAGAAAGACCGACTGAGAGAGAGAGACACTGACAGAGAGACAAGAGAGAGACACAGAGAGAGAGACCAAGAGAGAGACAGTGAGACAGTAACCTTGTGCATCAACCGGGATGTGTCTGTTGCCCAGAAACTCAGTGTTGAGGTGAACAGCAGGGCCTGATAGGAGACATACAGAACGCGTTTACTCAGTCGTCCACCAGGGGGAGCCTCTCATACTGATCATTGCCTGTGTGGTCCAAACCAAATCTGATAAAGGGTCCTATTTCCACTAGTACCCCAACACAATACCAACCGCCAGTCCACCTTCCATAAGCATGATGCAGTACGCTGGAAAACACACTCCTGAAATTTTCCAAGGACACGACTCTGATTCAACAGCCCATAATAATCACCCAGACTGGGGACGACCATTGAGAAGAGAGCTAGACTAGCTAATCTTAACTAGCATGCTAATAATAATAATTCACTTTCACCAATACCAACCAACTAGACGCATGAACAAAAACATAAACTGAACCGGACTGCATCCTAACCTCAGAGCTGAAGATCAAAGTGAAGCCGATAGCAAATGCATCACCTGTAGCATCTACAGCATGGTCACTTAGAGATGTCACCATGTTCTGGTTACTTTCATGGAATCATTTCAGCTCATCTTAAAACTAAGGGTGCAGGGGGCCACTCACAACGGTGGGAATGAGGTCACACACACACACACACACACACACACACACACACACACACACACACACACACACACACACACACACAGCTACGTCACCAAACCCCCCACCCTCCTAAAAAGGGGAAACTCAAGAGCAGAAAACAATAGGAAAGCTACTGAGGCTGAAAATTATGCAAAGCAATCAATGGAACCTACAGAGCAGTGTGTGTGTGTGTGTGTGTGTGTGTGTGGAGGGGGAGGGGAAAGCTTACTGTGCTCCAAAGACTCTCTTACTGTATCACACCGGTTCTACAAGCAGGCAGTTCTTTTGCCTCCATGCAAATTAAAGCGTAGCAGGGGAAGCACAGGAAGCACATTCCTTCCTGTCCAAGACGCTCCGCACGCCAGAAATTTGGCTTTATAGGTAGAAGGTAAATAAAAAGGAGGAAACGGAGAGAACAGCTTGACGAGCATGAGCAAGGAAATCCAGCATGATGATCAGAACTTGGTGTTAACCGGTACCCCTCGACAAGAAGCAACCTGAACGATAAGAAAACACTCTGTGTGGTGTCAGTTATATCCGACTTCTATGTCCAGCTCACTGTGGAATAAAGAGGAAGGCCCCACTGTGCAGCCAGGGTTCGATTCCCAGCCAAGTCCAGGTCGGGAGTGTTCTCACTGTGTCTGTGTGGGTTTCCTCCTCTAGGTGCTCCGGTTTCCTCCCGCTGTCCAAAGACATGCAGCCAGGTGAACCGGAGACGCTAAATTGCCCCATCAGGTGTGTGTGTGGGGTGTCTGCCCTGTGACGGACGGTCGTCCTGTCTGCGGCACTTCCTTCCTTCTGCCCAGTGAACACTGGGATAAGCTCCAACAGCACCGACCACAACCCAGAAGGAGAAGTGGACCAGTATATCCACTTCACTCCCTCAGTCAGGCTGCGAGTTGTGTGTAGTTGCGATGACACATACACAGAACATGTGTGTTTAGCTGCTTCTGATTGGTCAGAGTGGTCCGATGTCAGACTGCTCTCCAGGGTTTGACTCCCAGACAGAGCATCCATGTTTCCCCTGGGTCTGTGAGGGTTTCCTTCTCCAGGAGCTCTCCCACAGTCCAAACACACGCAAGCAGGTGAACTGGAGATGCTAAATTGATGCCCTTAGGGCGAGCATATGTGTGTGTAAGTGTGTACATTGGGGCGGAGAGTGCCCTGTGATGGACTGGAGTGGCCTGTCCAGGGTGTTTCAATGAGCACTGGGATAGGCTTCAGCACCCCCACCTCCAACCCACGAGGATGAAGCAGCTTAGAAGATGAATGTATGTATGTATGTATGTATGTATGTATGAATGTATGACTACGAACTGCCAGCCCTATGCACACTGCCCTCAGCAAGATTCAGCAATTCAGCTCTCCCTAATTAAACAGGCATCTGCACACTGTGAAATCAGCAGTGCATGTAACGCCTGGACATTGTGATATGATGATGAAACCGTTTCGTCATATCGGCCATTGCTGGACCTTGCCGAGTCCACACTCACACTCACACAGACACACACACAAAGGGCTCTGCAACACGAGTATTTCCTTTTCCGCAAAAAGGAGAAAGAGTAGCTTCCAGTTCAGTGGCGTCCAGACAAAGCCCAAAGTGAGGTCGCAGAGAAGCCCTGTTAAAAATAGATCATAGGAGGAGGAGGGGGGGGGGGGACCAGGAGGAACACCGTGTGAGTGAGGCTGATACCTTTGATAGAGCTGGTAGGAATGATGCCTTCTGCTGTGCCACCATAGCCGCCCGATACGATGCTGGTCTCGTTAAGGTTGGGCCCAGATACCATCACCTGCTGCAGGTCCTACAGAGAGAGAGAGAGAGAGAGAGAGAGAGAGACAGACAGACAGAGAGAGAGACAGAGAGAGAGAGAGAGAGAGAGAGAGAGAGAGAGAAAAAGACAGAGAGAGAGAGAGAAAAAAGACAGAGACAGACAGAGACAGAGAGATAGAGAGAGACAGACAGACAGAGAGATAGAGAGAGAGACAGAGACAGAGAGAGAGAGAGAGAGAGAGAGAGAGAGAGAGAGAGAGAGAGAGAGAGAAAGAAAGAGAGAGAAAGAAAAAGAGAAAGAAAAAGAGAAAGAGAGACAGAGAGACAAAAAAAAAAGAGAGAGAGAGAGAGAGAGAGAAAAAGACAGAGAGAGAGAGAAAAAGACAGAGAGACAGAGAGATAGAGAGAGCGAGAGAGAAAGAGAAAGAGAGAGACAGAGAGAGAGAGAGAGAGATACAGAGAGAGAGAGAGAAAGAGAAAGAGAGATACAGAGAGAGAAAGACAGACAGAGAGAGATAGAGAGAGCGAGAGACAGAGAGAGAGTCAGTGGGAGAGAAAGACAGACAGAGAAAGACAGACAGAGAGAGAGAGACAGAGAGAGAGACAGAGAGAGACAGAGAGAGAGACAGAGAGAGAGAGAGAGAGAGATATTCAGTTCTCCCATCCTGTTGATGCTAACAGACAGAACACTACACTAGCCTACTCACCACCACACAGGTTAGGTATTAGAGAGGACTGGGCAGGTTCAGGTTAGCTGGGTGTTAAGAGATCTAGGCACGAATTAAACGTCTCCAAATCTCCCAAAACTGGTAACTATGGTCAAATAAAATCATTGAATATCTGAGATCTTACTATTCTTATTTTCAGATTACAGTGGTATTATTTAAGTGATTTTAGGAAGATGTCATTTTTGCAGCGTAGAGCAAATCTTTCCTCACACTGCACATAACGAGATCTCGGCACGTTAAATGGTCCTATATCTGGCTGATAAATCTTTAAAGTCTTATTTAGACTATTTGTTTGCTAATTTTAAGATGATTTAATAATTCCCAGACAGTTTTTACTGGTCCTACCGGATTTGACCACGCTGGCAGATAATCTGGCTTGTTTCAAACACGTTCCTCACACTAGGTAAAGTGATCCGCTAACATCGTCAGAAACTGTCTCACTAAATATTTATTTCAAATGTCTGGAAATAAGACATATAATCTTATAATAAGCCCACAGCAGTATTAAAACTAGAAATATGAGATACTATATCAACTAGATCTCACTAGCCACAATATTTTTATTTAAATATTTATTTATTCATTTTATTTTTAAGTGTACTTGGGGAGGACAGTCATTTGAAGAGACCTGACTGATCCAACACCTTTATAACGATATTTCTGCTTGTGTATGCTGAAGCTGATCATTTTTTCTGATACCAATACAAAAAATATATATTGGCCAATAATAAAAGCCCGTCAGACTTTAAAAAACAAGGTCCTATATCTAGCTGCTAGAACTCGGATCTCTCATTTTAAGACTGTTGTAGGTTTATTATAGGATTATTAAACTTATTAAACTTATTTCCAGCTATTATTACTATTGAAATTATTTTTAGTTTAGTTATTTTTACACTATTTTCTTACAATTTTCACACTATATTTTCCTACCTTCATCTATATGCTCTTCACCCTCTCTTTCCGTCTTCAAAACTCAGTTAAAAACTTCTTTACTCTAAACATTTTCATTCTTCATGATAATTTTGTGTTTGTTTGTTTATTTGTTGGTTAATTTTTGTGTTTGTTAAGCGTCCTTGGGTTTGTGAAAGACCCTATATAAGTGTAAACTATTATTATTATTATTATAATAATATTCACACATAATTTTACACTGAATATAAGAAATGCGCTAATCAAAACAAATGATCTGATATATAGAGAATATCTGTCTTACTAAAATCCCTTAAAACGTCTATAAACATTTTAGGAAATGAAAAATAAGAAATCAACTAGATATATGAATTTAACTTACCAAGATCTCATTTACTTTAAGAGCTGTTTAGCCTTTCAGCCAGCGGTTAGCCTGTCCTGTTAAGCGGTTACGGATTTACGCTTGCAACGCAGCTTAGTCAATCAGATTTTAGGACTGTAGCTAAGCAGATGGACAGCGGTGATAAAATATAGTGCTATACTGTAAGCAAGGTAATATACTGGGATTGCTAAAGTTGCTAATGCTAACATTAGCAATGCAACCCAATGCTACGTGATTAGCATTAGAGTCCATAGAGGCTTGGGGCCACTACACGGCTATTATTAAATCAACTGAACTATTATCTCCCAAAATATCAGCAAGTAACCTAGAAATATAGAATCGATACAGTACCGCAAAACACAACATCGCCATACTCCATATTTTCACCATACTTACAACCCTACTACTCAACACGTCTCACACCCGAACGCGTGTTACCCATTCCTTCTTTACTGTGTCAGCACAAACAGCAGAAACCTCAGCAGGCTGAACTTCCCGTTTCGGTTTCTACTGGAGACTGTGGTTGGTCCAGGAGGCTTGGAGAGTTTATCATCAATAACTGATGATAAATTTAGACTGATATGATCAATATTTATTGAGCTACACATACAGAAGTCTGTCTCTCAGTATGGCGTCGGGCCGCCGTGTTTGCTAACCCAACACGCCAGACGTCTCGGTATGGAGCTGTAGAGGTTCCTAATGGAGTCCTGTGATAATCCATCCCATGCAGCTTGAACATCCTCACACAGTTCCTGCAGGTGGTGCGGTAGGGCTGGAGGTGGAGGGACACCAGGTCTTCTGGACGTGCGACAACAAACCGTTCATCTCGGTGCTGACCACGGTGCCTCCACACACGGATTCGTTGGGCGTCTCCACCAAGACTAAAGCGGGACTCGCCACTGAAGATGACCCGCTGCCATTCTGAGTCACTCCATGCCAGTCTGGTACGACACCACTGCAGTGTTTGGTGATGGTGACGTGGTGTTAAGGACAGTCGTGGTAACGGCCTGTGTGCATGTAGTCCTGCGTGGTGCAGCCGTCTGCTCGCTGGATGTCCGTAATGGTGGCTGTTGGGTCAGTCAGGTACAGAGATAAGGCCCCGTTCCTAGAACATGGGCCCTTTAAGAAGTGGCCCATTGGTATTCAGACGCCACAACAGAAACGGCTTATTCATCAGCCTAAATAGGGAGCCCTCGTGAGTGTGCAGCAGGAAGACGCTCCGATTACATCAGCAGTGCAGCAAACGGCATCCGAGGCTAGATAGCCTAAACAGTCTTCTCCCTCGGAGCAGGCCAATCATCTCCTCCAACCAGTCGAACAAAGCGGAGGCATGTAAACACCACTAATAGGGACACGCACCAGTGGAGGCTGGGATTCAGCATTTATGTGGAGTCATGTCCCCTACAGGGATAAGTGTGTGGGAACATGGGAGCATTCCTTTGAGCCTGGCATTCGTTCAGAAACAATGCAACGACAAATGCAAGCTCACATGTGCAGACGACAGATTAGTAACACACTACATACTGACGTAGGCTCGGAACACAGACACAGACAGTTTCACGAGGAACAAAAATCCACTGGAATCATTCCTACATCCCCAAATCATCATTCCGAATGGATTTTTATGTTATGTTAATTACACTGCTTCTACTGTTTAGTTGTTGGTTAATAGGACTACGGGAACACAGCAGGATGTTTCTCAAAACACATGTGGACAAAATCTCCATTTTTACTTTTCCTGTGTGAAATGGGAAACGGGAATCCCGTCTAACACAATAAGGGCGTTTTCACACTTGTCCGGAACACTGGAGTCCGCACCCAGGCTTGTTTGGGAAAAGGGGGTCGTTACCACTGGTTTGATTTCACACATCATAACTCCATCTGAAACCGTGGAACCACTGCACAATTCCTTATGCCACTTTTCTGCAGTAGGGTTTAAGGATCAGCCTAATGGTCCTGGACATGGTCCAGCTCGGTTTGTTAATAATATCGGTACTGATATTCCATTCTAATATGGAATCAGCGTATCCCTAGTAGGATCGGTAGGAACTTCATCCGTGTGTACTTCATTTTTAACATTGGGCTTGGGTGCAAACACTCAAGCAGTGTAGCCCCATACATGGCACCGGGGGCAGATAGCGTACACGCCTGTAGCGGATAGCACCTGTGTTCACTATGACTGCAAATCCTGTGTGGGCTCGGGCGAAACATCCGCCTATCCTGTGTGGGCTCGGGCGAACAACTGCCCATCCTGTTACCTACCATGGGGCTTCATGCTGTCCTATGTTGTATGGAAGCCTATCCAGCGATCGTGCATATTAAATCACAGACACCCACCCAACACCCCCACGCAACTTCCCTGCTTTATAAACGAATCAGACATTTCGTCTTTGTCTCACAAAACCCTGAGCACTTCATTTACCCTGACTACCAGATAATCACTGGAGGTTTTCAGCAGCAGTTACTGATGTTTGTTCTGACCAAGGCCCAGAGATTGGTCCACCAGATCGCTCCGGGTTCTAAAACAGATTTTACTTTGCCTTTGGACAAGCAGACCCAGGTCGGAAAAAAGCTCTAGTGTGAAAACGCCCGGAATTAATAACCTTCTGAAATTTTTTGAGAAACATCCAGCAAGTTCTGTCAGAATCAGGGACCAAATCTCACACCCCCACACAACCCCACACAACCCCACACACCCGTCACAAACAAACACTGACACACACGGAGCCGCTGTGGGCCCCAAACCCTCCACCAGTGCTCTCCTCACCCTTTGGCCTGGGGGGCGCCCTACCTTCTCATCTAAGCCCCACTGTACCTTTCGAGCCTGCACAGACATGGGTGGATGACAAAAAGACATGAAGAAAAGAAAATGAAGAATGCATAAATAAAAACAAGCACCGATAAATGATAATAAGAAATCACAGTGATGATGAAAAACTCATATCAACTACTGAAATCCTTGAATCCATGAAATGATTTCCAGGAATTACAGTTTTAACAGCACCGAAACCGGGATCCATATGCAGGTTTGGATTAGCGTCCCAAGGTCCAGCTTTTCTCATGGAAATCTTCAACCTCTCCATTACAATGCATGAGCAAACCGCACAGTCATGACATGGAAACCACAGATGAGTTCATTATCGGAGTATAACAGTTTGAATTACACACCGAAAAGCTTTATTTAAAACAGGGCCGTGATACGACCTTCCGCCCCGTCCCCCGGTCATCATCGCTCATGGAAACCACGGTCAACTAGGGCTGAGCGAATTGCGACCGGGATTAAACTGCTATTATCTCATATTAATTAGGATTCGGTCCTGTTTCTCAGCCAACCACACGTCTTTCCAGGCAGCTTTGGGTTATTTCTGTTTGTCCAATTTGAATTCCCTGTAGGCTGGGATTGTATCCACTGCTGGTAGACCCGTATGATCCTTCACACTATGGGTTTTGGCCACGCCCACATGCAGTCCCTCCTTTTAGCCAATCATTAACATCTGCTCTGGAGCCATTTTCCACACATGGAACGAGACATTCCCTGCAGGAGCTGCTGCCCATCCTGTGCGCTCTGATGCCGCAGCTTCACCTGCCTCGGCTGGGAGACACTGCCTGTCTGCGCTGGGGAACGCTCCTCCTCATACACTTAACCCTTCTCCTAAAACACTGAACGCTCCTTCTAAAATCACTCAACGCTTCTCCTTAAACAACTCAACGCTGCTTCTAAAATCACCTAAAAATCACTCAACACTTCTCCTTAAATCACTCAACACTTCTCCTTAAATCACTCAACGCTTCTCCTAAAACACTGAACGCTCCTTCTAAAAATCACTCAACACTTCTCCTAAAATCACTCAACGCTTCTCCTAAAACACTGAACGCTCCTTCTAAAATCACTCAACACTTCTCCTAAAATCACTCAACACTTCTCCTAAAATCACTCAACACTTCTCCTAAAATCACTCAACACTTCTCCTAAAATCACTCAACGCTTCTCCTAAAATCACTCAACGCTTCTCCTAAAATCACTCAACGCTTCTCCTAAAATCACTCAACGCTTCTCCTAAAATCACTCAACACTTCTCCTAAAATCACTCAACGCTTCTCCTAAAACACTGAACGCTTCTCCTAAAATCACTCAACGCTTCTCCTAAAATCACTCAACGCTTCTCCTAAAATCACTCAACGCTTCTCCTAAAATCACTCAACACTTCTCCTAAAATCACTCAACACTTCTCCTTAAATCACTCAACACTTCTCCTTAAATCACTCAACACTTCTCCTAAAATCACTCAACACTTCTCCTAAAATCACTCAACACTTCTCCTAAAATCACTCAACACTTCTCCTAAAATCACTCAACACTTCTCCTAAAATCACTCAACACTTCTCCTAAAACACTGAACGCTCCTTCTAAAATCACTCAACACTTCTCCTAAAATCACTCAACACTTCTCCTAAAATCACTCATTTTTCATTGTCTGTAATTCAAAACTCTAAGCCTTTCTGTGTTTGTTCTATTCGGGGTCAACCTGAAGAGGACAGGTTCCCCTTTGGAGTCTGGGTTCCTCTCGAGGGTTCTTCCTCCTGCTCTGGGGGAGTTTTCCTTGCCACTGTTGCCTCTGATCTGCTCACTGGGGGCTCAGAGCCAGATTTTCCATCCAGCTGCTTTATTATCTTATAAACAGCACATATAAATATCCGCCTTGACTATTTATTTAATAAGCGGCCAAATCAGTGACTTTACTCAACACACCCACAGAACAGATCGATGTTGGCTGGGTTGGTGCTAAGTCTATAAATGGAGATGTGATCCAAACCACGTCTAAACCACGCACCACCTTTAATCTGGAGTTTAAACATCAAAGCAGATGATAAGGGGTGTTTGTCTTCCTGCCCAATGAATCACAGGGAGCTGAAATGCCTTGAGAGGCCCACAGTACGCACACTCCCTTCGCTGTTCTATCAAAAGACTGAAGACGGCAATCTGCCATCTGTCAGTGTCTAAATCAGCCAAGCGCCCTGAACACGTGGCTTTGGCGTTAAACAGGCAACAGCTATTCAAGAGCAGCGTGATCATCATCATCACCATCATCATCATCGTTGTTAGGGCTCCCAAACAAAAACAGATCACGACTTCCGCACACAAGCACATCAGTGCTAAGTAAAGTTTCGTGATGGGCTCCTGCGTTAGCGGCGCCATTAAACTGCGGCTACGTATTAAAGTACACCACCTCCTTCGCTCAGCAAACAGGCCCATGTTTGCCTAGCATTTCTTTCCCGGATCTAGAGGCTTTGCACTGTTGTTTTGACTAGGTGTGCCTGGGGACAATGGAACCACTCCACCTTCTGTTTACCAAGGGCTCAACGAACACTGGGAGATTGTTTTCCTCCCTCCTCTTAGCATACGGCTATCTACGCACCAAGAGAGGAAACCGTGCGACCTCAACGCCCCTGCCCTCAGCGAGCTCGCCGCCGATAAAAGCTTCTACGGCTTCAGCGCGCCTGTAGCGACTTTCTAACGAGCTTGTGTTCAGAAATTCCTCACCTGAGATCTGATATCCTGAACACGGCGTTCCAGCAAGCCTCTTGCACAAGCACAGAGACTTAGGTAAATGTTTGAGCCACCTGCTTCCTGGAAGTTTCTTTCCCAGGGCTTAAAGGTGAAACTGGCATTGACACCTGGCCTATCTGGAAGAGGGGACGTGTCCTAAAGACGCTATGATGTGGACGTTTTAGACACCACAGATCCACAACAATCACGGCATGCCCGTTTTATTCCGGGCCCTTCCATGGACTCGAGGAGCGGTGCTCACTTACCGCAGCAGATGTTGAAACCAGAGGAGCTGCAAGCAAAAAAGTAGGGAGAGAGTAAGAGAAAGAGAGAGAGAGAGGGAGAGAGGCAGCGTTCCTCACCTGCTCCAGTCCGTCGTCCTCTCCGAGAGTCCTGGTGTCCCCGTTACTGTTGATGGGGATCTCCATCGTGGCCGCTTTACTCATGATGCTGTCCGTCATGCTGGAGCGTCACTGTGGGGGAAGGCAGAAGCGAGAGGACTGCTTTACGACAGGCATAAGCGTCTAGTCCAGTTTCTCCAACAGCATTATTTTTTATTGTTGAGTCATTTACCAGGGGCTGACTCTACGCTAGAGCATTTCCCAAAGTCCAGAGAGCAGGAGGCTACGACCTATACTCCAGAACCCGAGCAATTTATATGAGATTAGCTCTCCGCACCGCTAAAACACCAACATGCCAGCCTCGAAGGCTTCCTTAGGGGCACAACGGAGTCTCAACACCGCACAAACAACTTACTGGGGGTCACTACCCATTACTCTCAGACCACCCAGATAGAAATTTTGGACTGCATGCAGTCATGTCTCAGGTAGATATGTAAATGAGTACAGGTGTGGTCTGGTTAAGTGAGAGCACGCCCCCTCATGGCGAACAAGCTCTGGGTGGACCCAAAAGGACCACCAGCAGAGAGGACCGTTGGGTCCGGCATCGTGCACAAGCAGCTCTCGCAGTCTCCTTCCAGTTCCATCCAGACACCGTAATTACACCGCCCTCTGTCTCCACCTGGCCCATTTCCAGGAGCTCAGCGGAAGGAGATTTGGGGTCACGGTGCCCATTACGTGTCCTGCCGTTGGCAGCCAGCCACTGTGGCCTTCATCGCAGTGGCATCGTGAATGAGACACCTGGACTGCTCAGGACCGGAGCCGTGTCGTCTTTAGCAACCAACCCAGGTTCTGTTTGGTTCTGCATGTACCGCTCCACACGAATGGGTTAAAACCAAGCTTAAGCCTCATGGTACATTCAGGTCTCTGGACGTCTGGTTACCATCACTACCACACTGAACAATTTAGAATCCAGTGAAATCCCGAGTTCCCCTTTAAAAGCCCAACACAGTAAAAAGGCACTAACACTAGAGTGTGTAAAGGAATCCCAGCATATGAGCCGCTCACTCGCCATCCCTTCCCAGTGTTTATGGAAATCTGTTGCTGCTAGATCAGATCAGCAAGGGGCCCAACCCAGCCGTAATCTATCAACGGAACGGTGGCCCCCCAAGTTCATAAACAAGAGTCCTTTATTCTCCAGCCGGGGGGCCGGTCAGAGAACCCTCCACACGGTTCCGGTCTCTATTCGCTCTTCAGGTTTGGAAAACCGAAGATTTCAGTGTTACTGTTTCCCCAACATGTTTCAATCAACCTGAAGCAGCAAACTGAAGGATTTTGGATCAGACTGATCAGGGCTGGACGATACAGACTGCGTATATCGCAACGACAATATGAAAAACGATTATTAGGTTTAAGTTTATTATTATTATTATTATTAGGGATGCACTGATACGATATTAGGATCGGATATCGGTTCCAATATTAATAAAACTGGCTGGATCAGGTATCGGATGATTAGGCTGATCCCCACTGTAACTGATTTGCGGTGTGCGCTCTGCTGTCAGTAGCATGTAGCACCTGTCATAATTCATTTACATAATTAATCTGCATAAATACATACATTCATATACTCAAATCCTCGCGTCCACGGTTGGTCTGATAAATTAGTTGGAGCCAGTCGTTTACAATGTCGGCTAACCGTATCGTAATTAAGTTGCATATTTAATCTGTATAACTCATTTGTGTAAATTTCTTTGCAGCTTGCTCTTCTATGAACCGCTGAAATATGCTGTCCGAGTCCGTAAGTACAGTGATCCTTATCCGACTACGACTACGATCCGTGCTTCTGACATCACCAGGGTTTTCCCCGCCCTATCTTTTCTAAGCAGGTTTGACAGCACCAACCGAAGGTCTGCTCACTGGGGCAAAGCGCTTAGTGCTGTATCAGGGAAATCTCCTCCACCACCAGTACAGCACAGGAGCTGCTCCGCAAACACCACGCCACCAAGAGAACCACAGTCTAATTATTACACATATTATTTAAATATTCTAAACAATATTACAGCATGGCAGCGTGTGGTGTGATTGGATACCTTGATACATCAAGATACAAAATGTACCATTATTATTATTATTTATTTATTTTTATTATTATTATTATTTTTGTTGACCGGGTTTCTCCTGCTACCTGCCCAGCCGAACACTAATGAAGGACTAACGAGGCTTTCCCGCTGCAGACTAATTGGACTATTAATTCACAATTCTTCATTAACTTCATCGTCGCCACGACGACTAGATCAGCATAATTAGGTAGTCACCTGATGTTACTTTGAACAGTGTCAGAATGCAGTTTGGACCAGAGGAGGATGTGTTCCCCCTGTGTGAGTCCGGTTCCTCCCAAGGTTTCCTCCTCCAACCTCGGGGGGGTTTCTCTCCCACCGCTCACCGGGGGCTTCTTTCGTTTCTCTCCTTAATGAATTATTATTACTGAATTTCAGTGAAGATTCTTTGAGACGACATCAGTTATTAACAGCGCTATATAATAAATTTGCTTTGTTATTATTGTTATTACTATTATTAGTGGTAGTATTATTACTAACGTTAACAAAATGATAAATATTATTAATATTACCATTATTATTATTACAAATTATTATTGTTATAATCATTATTATTATTGAAGCTGTTATTATTTTTATTTTTATTATAATTTTTTTTTACTTCTTATCCTTGATATTGTTGTTATTATCATCATTATTATTATTATTATTATTATTATTAGTAGTAGTAGTAGTAGTAGTAGCAGTAGTAATAAAATTATTGTTGTTTTATTATTATTATTATTATTATTAATATTATTATTATTATTGTGTGCATGTTAAGATTTAAATAATGCTGGGCTACGAAACCACCTGTAATTAAGATCAAAGGTGATCTGGCAATGTATGAAACTGCACCCTGCACCACGATACCAGGCCTCCTGGACGTGTGACAACAAACCGTCCATCTCGGTGCTGACCACGGTGCCTCCACACACGGATTCGTTGGGCGTCTCCACCAAGACTAAAGCGGGACTCGTCACTGAAGATGACCCGCTGCCATTCTGAGTCACTCCATGACAGTCTGGTACGACACCACTGCAGTCTTTGGTGACGGTGACGTGGTGTTAAGGACAGTCGTGGTAACCGTCTGTGTGCATGTAGTCCTGCGTGGTGCAGCCGTCTGCCGATGGTGCTGCACTAACAGGATGACTCATGGAGGACACCACTGCTCGCTGGAGGTCTCTAATGGTGGCTGTTGGGTCAGTCAGGTACAGAGATAAGACTCGTCCTTGCTTACACCACATGTGCAGCCGAGTGTGAAACTTGAATCACTTGCATGTCTCATGATGTCAAACCCACACACCAAGTTCCATTCCAGTCGTGGGTCGCTTCTGGGAGCAGCCATCAAGAAAGCCTCAACCTTTAACATGAGTTCCATCAGTTCAGCTCTATACTGCATGCGCACACACCCAAGCCTGTCACATCCGTGAGCGGGCCGCCAGGGAGAAGGATGGGGACAGGCTCTGACTTTCACTGGCAGCTCCTTTGCAGAGAGGCAGCATGTGACTCAGCCCCATGAACGAGCATGGGCAAATAAAGGAGTGCACGGAGCTCCCTAACGTGCCTCCATGTGACTCATCAGACTGGGAATTAGCATCGCTAGGCCAGGCTCTCAGGGAGCGCTCGCTTCGCTGCTCGGAGCCGAGGCCAGCCACCACAGGGCGACCGCAGCACTTAACCAACAGTGGCGTGTCAAGAGTCATCGTTTCTATTTAGGCTAATCTCCGTCTGCCAGCGGTAGGGAGCCATCTGTAGGGGAACAAAGAGGAACGAGCCAACAGGAAGTCAAATCAAGAGGGGCAAGTCGCAACGGCCTGTCGTGACAACTGGCCACACTCTCGCCACTGGGTCTCGCAAGCTCACGGCGCACAGGCCGGGAGCTGAGGTACTGAAGAACCAACCCTTAATGAATTCACGCTCACTTATGAGAGCAGCAGCCGGGGCTGCTTGCTGGGGCACCAGCGGGAGCAGGTATCAGGATGTAGGGAGCTCACAAGGTCGAACGTCTGTTTGCTCTTCCCGCCTGGGACACGGCCCTTGCCAAAGGTAAACAACTGGGTTTCTCTGGAATGCTCAGCAGTGGGTTAAGGCTTACGACACCAGGGCGGGTTGAGCAGCGAGTGATGGGGACAACTCCAGCAACTGAGGTGTTTAACCAACTCCAGTAATTGAGGCTCCTCCTCGGGTTCCTTTATACGCATCACTTACTCAGAAGGAATTAACCCACTGGAGTGAAACTTGGTGTGTGGGTTTGACATGGTGAGACATGCTAATGATTCAGCTTTCACACTCGGCTGCACATGTGACGTGAGCAAGGACGAGCCTCATCTCTGTACCTGACTGACCCAACACCACCATTACAGACCTCCAGCGAGCAGCGGTGTCCTCCATGAGTCATCCTGTTAGTGCAGCACCATTGGCAGACGGCTGCACCACGCAGGACTACATGCACACAGACCGTTACCACGACTGTCCTTAACACCACGTCACCGTCACCAAACACTGCAGTGGTGTCGTACCAGACTGTCATGGAGTGACTCAGAATGGCAGCGGGTCATCTTCAGTGACGAGTCCCGCTTTAGTCTTGGTGGAGACGCCCAACGAATCCGTGTGTGGAGGCACCGTGGTCAGCACCAAGATGAACGGTTTGTAGTCACACGTCCAGAAGGCCTGGTGTCACTCCACCTCCACCCCTACCGCACCATCTGCAGGAACTGTGTGAGGATGTTTAAGCTGCATGGGATGGATTATCACAGAAAATCAGGTGCTGTTTGCAATGGTTCAAAGGTCAGGACCCCCACAGGACCCCCACAGAGCAGGTATGCTGTGGGTGGTGGATCATTCGCAGCACTGCAGTGACACTGACGTGGTGGTGTGTTAGTGTGGGTGGTGCTGGTGTGAGTGGATCAGACACAGAAGTGCTGCTGGACACCTCAGTGTGACTGCTGGACCGAGTACCATCCACCAAACAAAACTATCCAGCCAATAGCGTCCTGTGGGGCAGCGTCCTGTGGGGCAGGGTCCTGTGGGGCAGCGTCCTGTGGGGCAGCGTCCTGTGTCCACTGATGAAGGACTAGAGGATGACCAACACTGCACTGCAGCAGATGAGCTATCGTCTCTGACTGTCCATCTACAAGGTGGAGCAGCAAGGTAGGAGTGTCTAATAGAGTGGACAGTGAGTGGACACAGTGTCTCAACACTCCAGCAGCACTGCTGTGTCTGATCCACTCACACCAGCACCACACACACCAACACCACCACCACGTCAGTGTCACTGCAGTTCTGAGAATGATCCACCACCCACATCATACCTGCTCTGTGGTGGTCCTGTGGGGGTCCTGACCATTGAAGAACAGGGTAATACAGTACACAGAGAAACAGATGGACTACAGTCTGGACCTGTACACCTACAGAGTGTCCTATACGGTCAGTGGAGCTGATAAGATGGACAGTGTGTGTAGATACGAGGAGGTGGTTATATTGTAAAGAACAGGCTGTGTATTATTAGTTGTACTCCCGGTCCAGTCACCAGAGGGAGCAGGTGCTCCAGGTGTGCACAGGTTGTGGTTCTCTACCATTTTCCCATTTATACAGCAAACAGAACCAGCTGATCCCGAGCCACACACGTCTCCTCGTGCCACCACTCAGACGGGGAAAGGCAGGAGCTGAACGTGTGACACGTAGCAGCCAGGAATCCTGAATAGTGACAGATACAATCTCCTGCGTGCAGCATCCACAGCCAGCCAGCTGGTGTATCTGTATCTGCGGGCCTCCATAATTCTGTGCACGAGCCTGTATAAGCTAGCTACCCAGCTGGAAAACCACACACATTCCCATAACAGTCCCAGATATTCCTTCCCTCATAAAAGACACAACCCGGAAGTCTGAGCGGAACCCATTCCTTAGTTTGAGAGTGAAACGCTGGAGCAGAAGGAACGAAGAGAGGGAATGGTTCTTACCTGTGCGTTAGGATTAGCTAGTCGACGAGCTAGCGGACTAGTTCGAGCCAGTTCATGCGCAGGTTTACGCTGACAGGCCAAAAAGGAGGGTGGAAAACAGAGAGATGGAGCATTCGGGAAAAGTGGGATTGGATCACGAGCGGCTATCCTCCATCCTCGCTCGGTTCCTCTGTGTGAAGCGGCTTGTTTGTGTCGGAAAGACAAACCCCCCCCGGCAACCCACAACGCCGTGCGGTGAGTGAGGAGGACGACGGACGCCTCGTCTTGGACAGCGTGGAGCTCGCGCAGTGCCGCTACGCACTTTACGTAAATATGGCGGCCATATTGGGAAGGGCAGGGGAGGGAGGGGGAGAGGGAGGGAGAGAGAGGGGAGGGGGGGCGGAGTGGGGGGGGAGAGAGAGAGAGAGAAAAAGAGAGAGAAAGAGAGAGAGAGAGAGAGAGAGAGAGAGAGAGAGAGAGAGAGAGAGAGAGAGAGAGAGAGAGAGAGAGAGAAACCGCTAGGGGGTTGTTTTCACACCCGTAGTCAAGAAAGCCCCGCGCGAGTCTAGGCCTGGCTGCAGCCAATGAATGCCAGCGATTCTAGCACGTGGGTGGAGCTTGCCGGAAAACGGGCGGGAATAGGTCCTAATTAGATACATTATGTTTTATGTTTGTTTGTTTATTTTTTCTTTTTCTTTTTTTGCATGAGAAATTATAAAAAACACATAACCGAAAAGAAATTAAAAAACAACAAATACAGTCAAAATCACAAAGCAGAACACAAAAATCCAAAACTGGTACAACAAGATTAGGATCTCAAATAAAACCTGGTGTGTTTGAAAAAGAAAAATATGTTTGTTTGCACCATACTCTTATGAATAATGGTTCTTTGCCTATTAATAATAAGATTATTAATAAGATTATTATTACTTTTTATCTTATTCATTTTTAAACTCACTTTGAAAACATGTAAACCCAAATAGGACATGTTCTAAATACAGTTCAAACTCACTGTAAGTGAAGTCCAGAATAAAGCTACGAATATTTTGTCATAGTCTTTGAATGTGGTCAAAAGAGTTCCTGGCTGTAAACCACTGGAGTACGGTAGGCACTTCAGGAGTCCTACACTACATCATATTGGTGTCTGCTAACTAGTCCCGCAGTTTTCAAAGTTTTATCTACCATTGGTATGCATCTTCTTTGTCCAACGTGAGAGACCATTAAAACTTTAAAACCCACATTTTTTCCCATTAAGAATGAATATGGTGGAAAGGTACACACCCATCTATTGTATTTCTGCTCAATCCACAAACACTGTTTCACATATAGTCAGGGCAGACCCCCGAGGCCGAATTCAGCATTGGTCTGACCCACACTCGTCCCTTGTTCCTCCCATAGACTCCCATTCATTTCCGGCCCA
Source organism: Prochilodus magdalenae (assembly GCA_024036415.1). Lineage (NCBI taxonomy): Eukaryota > Metazoa > Chordata > Actinopteri > Characiformes > Prochilodontidae > Prochilodus > Prochilodus magdalenae. Next base: position 59,189 of record JAMWET010002641.1, read on the forward strand.
ACCTAAACGAGCTCTATTGTTTCTTCTAATCAACAGACACTAAAGTCATATCCCCAAACCCTAATCCACAGCCATACTGGCCCACACTCCTCTATGTCAATTTTTCCATGCCTCATTCCTTCCATAGACTCTCCCATTCATTTTCAGCAACACCTAGTCACCTCATTGCAACCCCCTCCTACCCACAACCCAGTAAACACCCTGTGCTCCACAGCAGGCTTTTAGCAACACCTTGGCAACCAAAACTCATACCCCAGCAACCAGCTAGCAACGCCTTAGTGACCGACTAGCATCAAGCATCATTATAGCCTACTACATGACAAAGCATGAACGTATGAGCCAGAGTCACCCACTTTGGGCTGAATGTGTCTCTTGTTTCTCCTAGGCTGAATCTCAAATGGCTCTGCTCCACTTACAGAACACTGGTTCCTACACTCACACAACGTCAGTCTACCCAAAACCTCTAGTCTGAGTCAAAGATGGCCTCTTCATTAGGGCCACCTCCGTGTATCTACAGTATCCATCTTTTCAGCTCCACTGACCATACAGGACACTCTGTAGGTGTACAGGTCCAGACTGTAGTCCATCTGTATCTCTGTATACTGTATTACCCTGTTCTTCAATGGTCAGGACCCCCACAGGACCCCCACAGACACCTATGGTGTTCTACTCCAGTCAGAGGTTCTAGTGTACAGGTGGAGCTATCTTCATGGTGTACTGGAGATACCTGAATGGTGTTCTACTCCAGTCAGAGGTTCTAGTGTACAGGTGGAGCTATCTTCATGGTGTACTGCATCCCATCATGCACCACGGCCTCACCAGCTCTTAGCCTGCTTCAGCCAGAGAAAATGGCGGCGGGTAACACTGGGGTGTAGTGATTGTAGTGGGTGTGTGTTCATCAGAATGAGCCTCAGAAAGTTAAATATACAGGTCTGAAGATTAATAAAAGATGAACTCGCTTTAGAGGGTCAGTTTTAGAGTGATTAGCCGAGGGGAGCTAACAGCTAGGCTAACCGTATCTCAGGTGAACTGAGCAGCGTTAGCAGCAGCTAACTCTAAACAGTGGATACAGTAATAACAGCTCTGAGGTAAATGTGAGGTAACTGGTCATGTGACTGTATTAGTATACCACACTGTAGGTCAGAACTTGTAACTGGACTGTGTACCACACACAGGGGGCGTATACAGTGTGCGGTATAGTAGTGTTGTGTATAAATTGATTTAATGGGTCCTTCTTTTGGCTTATGTGAACAAAACAAGCGTGACGCGAGGGCACAGGGTCCAGCGCTCACTTTGTTTTGAGCTTCCTTTGACCTGTTGGACAGAGCTTGGTTCTAGCTAATGGAACCGGTTCTTCTTCAGTTTTCTGTGCTGATGATGATGTGAATAGACGTCAGTGTCAGACTAATGAATGAGCTTCTATTAAAGACTGGTGGACTGAGAGACACTAGAGTCTCTTCACCTACACTGAGCTGATGAAGAGTCCTGTTCCAGAAATGATAATAGAACATTAGAGCCGTAATAAACCATGCTCCTGTTACTCTCCATACTTAAGTACATCTGAAGGTACATACTTTAGTACTGTTACTCTCCATACTTAAGTACATCTGAAGGTACATACTTTAGTACTGTTACTCTCCATACTTAAGTACATCTGAAGGTACATACTTTAGTACTGGTACTTTCCATACTTAAGTACATCTGAAGGTTCATACTATAGTACTGTTACTCCAGTGGAGGTCTAAAGGGAGGAAATGATATTGACACTGGAGGAGTATCTACTGTGTGTACATCATTCACCAGTGTACATTTGCCTGTCTGTAAGTCGCCTGTACCACTGTAGTCTTCTGATCAGTAGGTGGCAGTACAAACTCACATGTGGAGGAAAAGCTGAGCCCTGTATTTGTAAAGTGTACTGGATGGCTTGTTTTGGAATGATACAGTGAATCAGATCCTGAGATTCATGGCTCCTCACCTGTGCAGTCCGCAGATCCCTAGGAGTCCCAGGACCTGATGTAGAGGCTGGCCTGTAAAGCCCCTGCAGCCCACTTCTATAGGCTACCCTTCCACACATTCAATGGGCCTTCGACCCACTCCTCCGACACCAGCTCAGTTTTTAAACCTCATTTCCAGACATCTTTAACGATTCATTATGGGAAGACTAGCTAGTGAGCTTTATGTGGGATGTGACAATCATAACAGTTAATATGAACATCTGTAGCGACAGTATTTGATGGAAAGACAGTGGTTAGGGTGTGAACAGTGCGGATAGATCTTAAAATGATCATTTTAAAATGGTTGTAAGCTTATTTTAAGATGATTTAACTGCATTCCCGGTGGGGGGTTACTTGGTTTAAGTGATTTTAGCGATATAATATATATATCGTCGCTGTCCAAATAAAAACAAGTATCTCCAAACAGGCAACTTTACAGGAGAGGCCAAAAACCTAATTCGATTTTAATGTAAGTCAATGGAACCAGATGTCCTTCCAAGCACTCCTGGGCCATTTCAGTTGATCCATTCATCATGCAAATCTCACAGTGTGTAAATGGCAGCGGCTGTTTTCAAATGATGTATAAAAGTCAAAATGGACAAAAATAGAGATACATGTTTTTCATTGGACAGCGACGATATATAACTGGCATATAACTTGGCTTATTGTAAGAAAGAAGCCAAATAAACCTCTGCCAATACAGTGAGAAAAACTGGCTTACTAAGATCACTTAAAACTAGTAAAACCCCCATGGGAATGAAGTTAAATAATCTTAAAATGATCTTACAGCCATTTAAAAATGATAATTTTGAGATCTATCAGCACTGTTCACACCCTAACCACTGTCTTTCCATCAAATACTGTCGCTACAGATGTTCATATTAACTGTTATGATTGTCACATCCCACATAAAGCTCACTAGCTAGTTATCTCATAATGAATAAATGAATGAATGAATGAATGAATATGCTACACACACACCGAATAAGGCCATGCCTGTTTTCATAGGTGCCACCTATGAAGGGGGCATTGGGCTGTTTGGCCTCCAAACCTAAAGGAGCTCAAAGCTGGAGGGAAGCTGCAGGGGTGATGCAGCATACAGCAGTCAGAAACATCTGCTATAGTAAAACAATAATAGTCATATGGTTATATAGTTACTTCATATTAACTAGTATAGTCATTTTCACAGTAGGGGCTTTGAGATCTTGGTAAGCAGCCTTATATCTAGATGATCATTCTTATATTACACATTTTAAGATGGTTGTTGGCCTATTATAAGAGTATTTAACCTCATTTCCAGGTAGTTATTAGTTTTAAGTGCCCGATATTGGCAGGCAGTTTGGCTTGTTTCCAGCTGTCACGTCCTGTCTAGCCTGTCCCCTGTTTATCTACGTTCTCCATGTGTCCTGTGCCATGTGCTTCTGTTGGTTTTGGTCATTGCTCCTCTTGTCTCCGCCCCCTTGTCAGGCCCCTCACTTGTCCCTAGTTTTTAGCTCCGCCCCTTCCCAGGTGTTCCTCGTTAGTCCTTGTTGTGTTGTACTCCCTGTGGTTCCCTTTGTTCTTGCTTGGTGTTTTGTCTCTGCCCCTGTGCCATTAAAACACTTGCCCTTGCATCCTGTCTCCTAGTTGTGTCCAGCACACTTAAGCAAACTTATCCACCAATATAGTTTTACAATCTGGCTTACTAAAATCACTAAAACCAAGTTAAAAGCTGTCTAGAAATAATCCCATGAATTCTATTTTATACTAGGTTAAGTCACATTATTATGACCAGCTACTATCCAGAGTAACCGGCTCGTGCAGCCCAGACAGCAGCTAGACGGGCTGGGAGGGACTCACTAAGGTCGTGGTAGGTTGTCACAGGTATCTGGTGCCATGCTGACTGCAGTGCAACCCACAGATGCTGGAGGGGGCATGTGGAAGGATCCAAAGAGCAAACACCATAAAACACAAGGTGGTTCCACAGATGCTCCGTTGGGTTAGGGTTGTGGGGAGGTACTTGGAGGTCTTGGTACATTTCCACTGCCTGTGCATGCATGGGTGTACGAGATCTGCAAGGATGGATTCAGAGTGCCTTCCACATGGATGGATGTGGGCCCAGTGAACACCATGAAAACGTGACGTCCTTTATGGGTGGCTTGCCACCGCTGTCGTTGGAACTGGTCATAATAATGTGACTCAGCGGTGTTAAGTAAAGCATTAGGCTGGGGAAGACAAAGCTCAGAACTCCGGTTACAGTCCCACAAACACAGAGGAGCTTCAGAGGGGTATATGTCGGAGTGGGAGAACGGTCTACAGGTGTGTGTGTAATGAAGGAGTGGAAGGCACCATGGTGGGTCTGGAAAAGATAAGAAGGCCCAGAAGGAGTAGTCTGGCAAAGTGAGGACATTCTCACACTGGTCCCGAATACTTGAGTCTGCAACCAGGACCGATTGCAGGCTCACTGGAGAAGGGGCTCATTATCGCTGAATTGCTTTCACATGCAAGAACTCCATCGGAGCCCTGGATCGATTGCCCAACTGCATACGCCACGGTTCTGTGGTAGGTCTGTAAGATGGTAGGAAGGAGCACCACCCGTCTGGCTGCTTGTTGTTGTTTTGCAAACACTTAAGCAGTGAGGAGCAGCGCTTTGGGGACGCATGGCATTTCAACACGCAGGAGGTGCTGCAAACAGGGAGCCGTTCTCCTATGGGACGAGGTTCAGCCGTGCAGGCAGCGAGGGATGCGTGTGCATCACCATGCTCTCAGTTCACGCCTTCACTCCACATAGGTGAGCCTATTACAGTGACCGTGCTGCAGTTCAGTGATACAGTGGATTAGCCAATGCTCGTCGTCGAAGCAGACATATCAACACGGTACCAGGACCGGATAGCTTCCATACATGCGGCGGCCCACACCAGAGTTCACTAGAAGACAACCCAGACCACCGATCGGGGCTCTGGACCGCTCCCAGGCTCCAAAACAGCTTTCACACTTGGCCAAATATTTTGAATTCATGGAGCAAGCAGACCTGGGTCCGGAAAAGGCTGATGCTGATGAGTTTATTCTTTTATGGCCAAACACGGCAGGAAGTCCAGAGGAGACGACAGCCTGTTGAACGGGGCAGCGAGCCAGAGGCGACAGGAACCCATTCTGGAAGAGCGGCAGCTGCAGCTCAAGATCCTGGCGCTAGATCCAAAGAGGAAGTGGGCACAGGTGTAGCACTCCAAAAAGCTGGGGGCCCTTGAAGCAGACACTGGAACAGCCCTGAGTGCAGGAACTGGGTCAACTCTACTCGATGTTGCCACCCCAGGGGAGGCGGCTAGATGAGTCTTTACAGAAAGGAGGAACTGGGGGCTACCACAGGTGACAAAGCATGGGGAGGTATATATACTGACATACCAAAAGTCAGGTGATAGCGGTATGTAAATTAATCATGAAGTGATGTTACCTAGGGGACGGTTTGGGAACGCCCACACCTGTATAAGTAGGGAGGTGTTATTTTGTGAGTGATGCTGAACTGGCCAGCGTGCTCTTACTGGAGTTTGGACGAGGCATGATAGCGGGTGCCAGATGAATGGGACATGTTGTCCTGGCATTTGACATTCCTTGATTCACCGTGTGACTTACTGGGACTACATCACAGAGGGCATTACCACCCACAGTGGACAGGGCAGTGGATGCCCCACACACACGTCCCTCAGGTCAGGCCAGCATTCTTTAGCTTCCATGGCATATTGGGGAAGAAGACCCACCAGAGTGACTCCGTTAACATCACGGCACAGGACACAGCGCCCCACCTGGGCTCGTGAGGTTGCTAACTGGACCCTAGAGGACTGGCAACACGTGGCATGGTCTGATGAGTCACAGTACCAGCTGTTTGGGGCTAATGCTGGGGTTTGTGTGATGTGCAGACCCCATAAAGCCATAGACCCCATGTATCAGCAAAGCACTGTGCAGGCTGGTGGTGGTTCCATACTGGTGTTGGGTGTGTTCTCATGACAAGGGTTGGGTTCCTCCGGTCCTCCTAAAGGACCTCCAAGACTGGTGACCATTGTAGCCCCGCAGTGATGGGAAATTCCAGCAGGACAATGCACCTGGCCATCGGGTACAATCTGTCCAGAACCGGTTCGAGGAGCATTCTGGAGAGTTCTGAGGAATGGTGTTGCCTGCACATTCACCCAACTTGAACCCAGTCGAGACAGTCCACCATCATGCCTCGTTCCGACTCCGATAATTTGTATACTGGATGCTGCAGAAGATTTCCACATATGAACTTTAGATTACAGCGTGAGAAACACCAGCGCGGCACGAAGATGCGCTTTCATTGTCCTCAGCTGTGCTGTATGCGAGTCTGCAGTACACGCATGTGTAAATCGTGACTGGCCAACGCCGGACGCGATTGAGAACAGCATGTGTTTGGAGAGGAATCTGGCAGTGTCACGCTGTCTTGACATAGCACTTCCTATGAGCAATAAGCTCTAAATCAGAAAAGCGCTGTGAAAGCAGAAACACCATCTAATCCTCGGTGAGATTCTTCTTTGGCTTATTCAGGCTCAAGGAAAGTGATGGACACAAACACCCTGGCACCTCTGGCTTTTGCCTTTACTCATAAACCACAAATGATTTCCTTTAATTGCCTAAAGATGGAGCCGCTGAGGGCTGTGCTGAATCTCGCAAACTGACTCATGCGTTTCCAGAAACTTGCTCTGAGTGCTCAGGGCCCTGCTCCATACACACACCCAAACAGAACCGCGTATCCTTCCATACCTGCTGTAAAACACGTCCTGTAGCGTAAGGGTCCTTTCATTACAAAGCTGAGATTAATGGAGGGACCGAGAAAAGAAAGTTGCTCATATGGATAGCAAGCAGACCCCTAAAATCAGGAGTGGTGTCCTCCATGAGTCCTCCTGTTAGTGCAGCACCATCGGCAGACGGCTGCACCACGCAGGACTACATGCACACAGACCGTTACCACGACTGTCCTTAACACCACGTCACCGTCACCAAAGACTGCAGTGGTGTCGTACCAGACTGTCATGGAGTGACTCAGAATGGCAGCGGGTCATCTTCAGTGACGAGTCCCGCTTTAGTCTTGGTGGAGACGCCCAACGAATCCGTGTGTGGAGGCACCGTGGTCAGCACCAAGATGAGCGGTTTGTGGTCACACGTCCAGAAGGCCTGGTGTCCCTCCACCTCCACCCCTACCGCACCATCTGCAGGAACTGTGTGAGGATGTTCAAGCTGCATGGGATGGATTATCACAGGACACCATTAGGAACCTCTACAGCTCCATACCGAGACGTCTGGCGTGTTGGGTTAGCAAACGCGGCGGCCCGACGCCATACTGAGAGACAGACTTCTGTATGTGTAGCTCAATAAATATTGATCATATCGTCTATATGTATCATCAGTTATTGATCCTGGTCACCTTTATCTTCCTTCCCAACACAGCAGCACTCCCACACCTCCTTCTGGGTGCAGCTGTTGCTTGATCATGATGATGAGTGTAGTTTGATCTTTGATCTCTTTTTCTGCACAGTGTAAAAGCTCTAGTTCGCAGGGTAAGGAAGCTGCACCATCCTCCTGTACAGCTCCACTCTGGAGGGTTTTAAGGTGGACTGTATAATTCCACGAGGGCTAGTTTATAGTTTATTTTATTCTACAGTAAAGCTTTAAGATAATCAGAGGGAGAACCTGCTATGAGGAGCCGGGTCTGAACCCACACAATTCATTTCACGTTATTCATTCACCGGTGGTGAAACTGGATGTTGCATCAATATGCAGCTCAGTAATCACACTCCTAGTAATGTCTCGGTATCACGCAGCCCTGGTATGCACGTGCTGGAGTGTGTCTCCGTTTAGCAGGGAGCATATGGGCTTCAGACGAGTGTCTCTCCACTAATCTTCCATTTCAAACAGACCACAGCCGCCCCCCGCTTCACGGACAAGGCTGCGCTCAATTATTACTCAGGTGCCCTAATGCCATTATGCACAGACTAATAGAAGCTCTTTGAATATCAAAGGAATGAAAAACCGCCCACCAGCACATAAAACCCCCCACCGACTAGAACCTCAACCAGGGAGATGGCCTCCTGCGTCAGTCCTGCTCTAATGATAAGCCCCAGTAGTCGTTTCTCTTAGTAGGTGATGTTTTCGGTTGGTTGTATACTGACAGTTCGGCTCATAGCATGCCTAACCACCTGACCTGGGACAGAATGATAGAGACTAGAGATCTGGATCACTCACTCCACCCCTCCACTCTCCCCGATGATAATTCAGCCTCGGTCCGTGACAGCCTCTGTAGTAGTACCAGGAGATGGCGTGAGATCTCTGAATATTACACTGGTTGAATGTTATGAGTGGAGATTCGTCTGCAGCAGCCGGGGAATACTGGCTACCTGAACGGAATATGCATAGGTAGAGTGCAGGGAATGTCTCGTTCCATGTGTGGTTGGCTAAAAGGAGGGACTGCATGTGGGCGTGGCCAAAGACCATAGTGTGAAGGAAGTAGCTGAATCTGCAGGTGTATGGAAGCGTACGGTCATACGGGTCTACCAGCAGTGGATACAATCCCAGCCTACAGGGAATTCTCCTCGGAATTGTGCCAGGGAAGGCCTCCACCAAATCTGGAACCAACTGACCAGTTCTGTGATACTGGAGTGTCTGAACATTGATGTGGCTACATCCAGCACCTTGTCCAGTCCATGGCTGTAATCGAAATGACACACTACAGTAGTATGTACCGCACACTCTATACGCCCCCTGTGTGTGGTACACAGTACAGTAACAAGTTCTGACCTACAGTGTGGTATACTAATACAGTCACATGACCAGTTACCTCACATTTACCTCAGAGCTGTTATTACTGTATCCACTGTTTAGAGCTAGCTGCTGCTAACACTGCTCAGTTCACCTGAGATACGGTTAGCCTAGCTGTTAGCTCCCCTCGGCTATTTCACTCTAAAACTGATCCTCTAAAGCGAGTTCATCTTTTATTAATCTTCAGACCTGTATATTTAACTTTCTGAGGCTCATTCTGATGAACACACCCCACTACAACCACTACACCCACAGTTATACTCGGAGTGGGCTGCGTTTAGCTCCCCAGTGTTACCCGCTGCCATTTTCTCTGGGTGAAGCAGGCTGAGAGCTGGTGAGGGCGCGGTGCATGATGGGATGCAATACACCATGAAGATTGCTCCACCTGTACACTTGAACCTCTGACTGGAGTAGAACACCATCCGGGTATCTCCAGTACACTCCAGATCTTCAGTTTGGTCACATACTGCATACTATTAGGTAGATTTAGTACATTAGTAGTATGTAGTATGTCAATTAGAATACAGCCTACACCACATCCACCCACATCTGTTACTGGGGCTCATTGGAGGAATTAGAGGCTGCCAGGTACACTACAGTAACAGGTGACCACTTGTTTTGCTCAGTGAACCTACTTCAGTATGTCCTGGTCCAGGTGCTCGGGGGAATGGATTCTAGCCCCGACAGCAGAAGCCCCTCTCTGTTGTTCTTAGAGGATACGTCATTAAGAGTGGAGTGCTGTTCAGCTTCCCCACTGACTCTCCACTGACCTGTCAGAATTAATAGGAGCTGGCGAAAACAAACTCAAACCATCCTCCAGGAGAAGTGCTGTTAATTCAGTGACTCAGGTACGAGTAAAAGCACTTACCAGAACACAACTGAAGTAAAAGTGTCCGGGCCAAATACCAGCCCGGTTACTCAGATCCTACAGGGGGACGTCCTAGCATGGGCAGCACTGTAAGCGGATTTATCAGTGTGTAATCAGGTATGGCACGCTACACCACAACACGCTTTACTGAGCATACGGTAGATATTAATCAACATTAATAACAACTCTACCATCAGAGAGCAGCTTCAGAACTAGAAGAGTGCAGTTCCTAAAGAAAGTGCAGAGTGGCTGCGTTGCTGATGCTTGTTGTTAGCTAGTTGCTAAGGTGTTGCAAATAATGGGAGTCTATAGGAGGAAGGAGGAATAACGACACCCTGAGAAGTGCAGGCCAGTATGGCTGTGGATTAGAGTTTGGGGGTCGGTAAGCTGTATGAGTGAGTACGTGCAGTTTGGTGGCTGTATGTTAAAGTAGACAGTAGGGTTCGAATGAATGGGAGTCATTTAGCTGACCCTCTTATCCAGAGCGACTTACAAGGTTAGTCATATTACAGGTGGGCCAGTGTAGTGTTAGGAGTCTCGCCCAAGGACTCTTATTGGTGTAACACAGTGTAGCCACCCCGACTGGGAATCGAACCCCAGTCTCCCACAGGGCACGATAGCCCAATGACAAGTGGTGTTATCCGCTACGCCACACCAGCCACTAGTCTATGGGAGGAACGAGAGATGGGGGAAACAAAGACGAGTACGGGTCAGGCCAACACTGAATTCGTACTCGGGGGTCTGCCCTGAGATAGTATAGGTGAAATAGTGTCTGTCGGTCGAACAGATGTACAGTAGAGGGAGCTGTGCTTTTCCATCCCATTCATTCTTAACAAAGAAAAAAAACATCAATTTAATAAAGTTTTTACGTCGGATCAAAAAGCTGTATGCAGACACACTATTCCCTATCAAACCCAACATTTCTGGGTCTTGGAAACTTGGAAACGGGATGAGTTAATGTGAAGCCAGAAGAAGAAGATAACCATACTGCTATGCATGGCGCAGCCGCTAATAAATTTGATGGTACTCTGACTGATAACAGGCAGAATGGCATACCTGTCATCACTACTCTGATCCCAGGAGCCACTGCTACTGCACTGTGTACCTCTGGAATACCTCTGGAGTAGCGAGCACCAGACCTCCTGTGAG
>JAMWET010002641.1:75000-77500 GCA_024036415.1 Prochilodus magdalenae
TAATAAGTCCACCCAGCGTTGTGATACAGTAGAAATGAATACATATTAGGAAATAACACACATCGGACATAGACAAGCGAAGAAATGAGCGCCGGATGACGTGCAGTGACTTCAACACAGTTCAAGTGAGTAGAAGCCATGTGCTATAGACTGTTGTAAGCTGTTGTTTCACACTCGGCTGTGCATGTGACATAAGCAAGGACGGGCCTTACCTCTGTGCCTGACTGACCCAACACCACCATTACAGACATCCAGCGAGCAGTGGTGTCCTCCATGAGTCCTCCTGTTAGTGCAGCACCATCGGCAGACGGCTGCACCCCGCAGGACTACATGCACACAGACCGTTACCACGACTGTCCTTAACACCACGTCACCGTCACCAAAGACTGCAGTGGTGTCGTACCAGACTGTCATGGAGTGACTCAGAATGGCAGCGGGTCATCTTCAGTGACGAGTCCCGCTTTAGTCTTGGTGGAGACGCCCAACGAATCCGTGTGTGGAGGCACCGTGGTCAGCACCAAGATGGACGGTTTGTCGTCACACGTCCAGAAGGCCTGGTGTCCCTCCACCTCCACCCCTACCGCACCACCTGCAGGACCTGTGTGAGGATGTTCAAGCTGCATGGGATGGATTATCACAGGACACCATTAGGAACCTCTACAGCTCCATACCGAGACGTCTGGCGTGTTGGGTTAGCAAACACGGCGGCCCGACGCCATACTGAGAGACAGACTTCTGTATGTGTAGCTCAATAAATATTGATCATATCAGTCTAAATTTATCATCAGTTACTGATCCTGGTACCCTGGTAATAGTAATAATTAGTGGGTTAAACCTGTCTGGAAATAATTTATGTAGTTCTAAAATTAGCTTACAGCTATCTTAAAAGAAGAATAGAAGATGTATCCACTAGATATAAGATTGTTTCACTGGCCAAGAACTCACGAGCATTTGTCCATTGATCCCAGCACAGCAGAATAGCCTCTGACGCCTCACACACACTCTCATGCCTATTGGCACCCAAACTAGACAGCCCTGGCAAGCAAACTCCACATGACTTAAACACCTCCTACTGCCAACGCCTTCACGTTTCTGGTCATTATGGCAGATTAAACCACAGGAAAACTTCAGTTCTGGAGTGAGTGAGGCAGATGCTGGACTTCGAGGCAAGCTTCCCAACACTTCAGCAGATAGCAGATACTCACACGTCTGGGAGACCAGCAAGAAAATGATCAGACAGTGTTATACGACCGGCTAATAGATGCGACAAGAATACGAGTGCATGGCAAAACATGGAACCTTGGCAAGCAGATCTCATATCTAGTTGTTATCTCTTAAAATGCTCCAGAAGGAGGTGTGGGAGTGCAGGAGTGTTGGGAAGGAAGATAAAGGTGACCAGGATCAATAACTGATGATAAATTTAGGCTGATATGATCAATATTTATTGAGCTACACATACAGAAGTCTGTCTCTCAGTATGGCGTCGGGCCGCCGTGTTCGCTAACCCAACATGCCAGACGTCTCGGTATGGAGCTGTAGAGGTTCCTAATGGAGTCCTGTGATAATCCATCCCATGCAGCTTGAACATCCTCACACAGTTCCTGCAGATGGTGCGGTAGGGGTGGAGGTGGAGGGACACCAGGCCTTCTGGACGTGTGTCGTGTCATGGCCACGGTGCCTCCACACACTGATTCGTTGGGCGTCTCCACCAAGACTAAAGCGGGACTCGTCACTGAAGATGACCCGCTGCCATTCTGAGTCACTCCATGACAGTCTGGTACGACACCACTGCAGTCTTTGGTGACGGTGACGTGGTGATGTGTCCTCCAGTTCTGAAGCTGTTATCTGAAGGTAGAGTTATTAATGTTGATTAATATCTCCTGTATGCTCAGTAAAGCGTGTTGTGGTGTAGCGTGCCATACCTGATTACACACTGATAAATCCGCTCACAGTGCTGCCCATGCTAGGACGTCCCCCTGTAGGATCTGAGTAACCGGGCTGGTATTTGGCCCGGACACTTTTACTCCAGTTGTGTTCTGGTAAGTGCTTTTACTCGTACCTGAGTCACTGAACTAACAGCAGTTCTCCTGGAGGATGGTTTGAGTTTGTTTTCGCCAGCTCCTATTAATTCTGACAGGTGAACAAGACTGACTCAGTCTGAAGTCAGTGAGGAAGCTGAACAGCACTCCACTCAATGACTTATCCTCTAAGAACAACAGAGAGGGGCTTCTGCTGTCGGGGCTAGAATCCATTCCCCCGAGCACCTGGACCAGGACATACTGAAGTAGGTTCCCTGAGCAAAACAAGTGGTCACCTGTTACTGTAGTGTACCTGGTAGCCTCCAATACCTCCAACGAGCCCCAGTAACAGATGTGGGTGGATGTGGTGTAGGCTATATTCTAAATGACATACTACATACTACTAATGTACTAAATCTACCTAATAGTATGTGGTCTGTGACCAAACTGAAGATCTGTAGTGTACTGGAGATACCCGGATG
>JAMWET010002641.1:82500-127500 GCA_024036415.1 Prochilodus magdalenae
TTAAGTAAACATGCAACATCATCTTTATGTGTTAAGTAAACATGTAACAACATCTTTGTGTTAAGTAAACATGTAACATGTTTTTGTGTTAAGTAAACATGTAACAATGATATATTATATATTACTTCATGTTAACTAATGTATTTCTGAAAGTTAGTTTGTCAACACTTACTGTAAAGTGTTACTGATCATTGTTAGTGCATATATGTAGCTACATTCATTCTTTCTATAGGATTAGTTTAACCTGCACTCCCACAGTAACACAATCATAAAATAAAACACGTATGTAGACTGCAGATATATAATAGAATTATGTTATTATGTTTTTAAACCCCAGGCTTTCACTGGGAGGATAATAATCTCATATTTCTAAGTTCTTCTTCTGGTTTCAAACCTAAACCCCTAAAATCCAACTTCTAACAGCAAAGTGTTGTTTAAAGATATTGTTGAGAAGTGAAGAATTTGATATCAGTTTAATAAATAAAATAATAAAGAAAAAGTTTATTAAAAAAATTTAATTCACTACGGACACACTCCTGAGTTTTAGGTGGAGTCTTATTTTGGCCACACCCCTGCAGTTTGGAGCAGGAAGTGAGACTTCATATCTGTCTCTCATGGTACGTTAGATTCCACTGAAAGTCGGTGTGGAACATTAAGAATCGTCACTACAGAAACCGGTGTCTCCGGCAATAAAGTAATTATTTGGTGTTTTGTGTATGTACAGCTGTTTAAGGCTGCGTTGCTAGCCATTTAGGTTGATAATAGTTCAGGTTAAGATTAGGGTAAGTAGGGTTAGGCTAGTAGTAGTTTAGGTTAAGGACAGGCTAAGTTAGGGTTAGTAGTTGTTTGGGATAAGGTTAGAGCAAGTTAGGGTTAAGTTATTAGTAGTTCAGGTTAAGGACAGGGTAAGTTAGGGTTAGGTTAGTAGTTGTTCAGGTTAAGGACAGGGTAAGTTAGGGTTAGGTTAGTAGTAGTTCAGGTTAAGGTTAGTAGAAGTAGGGTTAGGTTAGTAGTAGTTCAGGTTAAAGACAGGGTAAATTAGGGTTAGGTTGGTAGTAGTTCAGGTTTAGGACAGGCTAAGTTAGGGTTAGGTGAGTAGTTGTTCAGGTTAAGGACAGGGTAAGTTAGGGTTAGGTTAGTAGTAGTTCAGGTTAAGGACAGGGTAAGTTAGGGTTAGGTTAGTAGTTGTTCGGGATAATGACAGGGTAAGTTAGGGTTAGGTTAGTAGTAGTTCAGGTTAAGGTTAGAGTAAGTTAGGGTTAGGTTAGTAGTAGTTCAGGTTAAGGACAGGGTAAGTTAGGGTTAGGTTAGTAGTAGTTCAGGTTAAGGACAGGGTAAGTTAGGGTTAGGTTAGTAGTAGTTCAGGTTAAGGACAGGGTAAGTTAGGGTTAGGTTAGTAGTAGGTCAGGTTAAGGTTAGGGTAAGTTAGGGTTAGGTGAGTAGTTGTTCAGGTTAAGGACAGGGTAAGTTAGGGTTAGGTTAGTAGTTGTTCAGGTTAAAGACAGGGTAAGTTAGGGTTAGGTTAGTAGTTGTTCAGGTTAAGGACAGGGTAAGTTAGGGTTAGGTTAGTAGTTGTTCGGGATAAGGTTAGAGTAAGTTAGGGTTAGGTTAGTAGTTGTTCGGGTTGAGGTTAGAGTAAGTTAGGGTTAGGTTAGTAGTTGTTCGGGATAAGGTTAGAGTAAGTTAGGGTTAGGTTAGTAGTTGTTCGGGTTGAGGTTAGGTTAGGTTAGGGTTAGGTTAGTAGTTGTTCGGGATAAGGTTAGAGTAAGTTAGGGTTAGGTTAGTAGTTGTTATCGTTTGGGTAAGTGTCCAGGATATGAAAGGAAGTCTGTTCATTGTCTCCATAATTCACAGAAACATACATGTGTGTGTGTGAGTGAGAGAGAGAGAGAGAGGGAGAGAGAGAGAGAGGGAGAGAGAGAGAGAGAGAGGGGTATGGAGAGAGTTACAGCTGTAAATACAGGTGTCTCCCGAGAGGCCTATGAATAATATCTATGAAAGTCTCGCGCAAAAAAAAACAGGAATAACAAAAAGACCATTATGTGTTTGTTTCAGGAACCACGATCCCGCCACTTAACCCTTAGTCCTCTGAGCTCCAAGGAAACATAGAAACCGAGTTTGATAAACCTGAAGCTTATGTAAAGTATTATAGAGGATTAGATTCGCATACTCGACGCTTTAAACCGCAGGGACCGGATTTGCATGTGCTCTTACTCTCATAATCCCGTGACAGGCTGAAAAGTTCCGAGCTTAGCTCTTTGTTATCTCCGTCCAGTTGTTTCACTCCCATCACTACATCCTGAGCGTACAGCGCATTGGCTGATTTATCCCTGACCTCATCCCTAAGGACACTGTATTACATTCTGCGATGAAAGTTATGAAGACGATGGAGGAGATGCCAATGAAAGATAAGGATTGAAGTATTCTATGTTTTAGTGCACTGGGGGAAAATTGGCAGGTATGATGTTCCGATGACTGTTTGACTTACAGCGCTATTCCCTGCAATGGCCCAGAGATCCAAGCGAATACGGATACCTACTCAAATTCCAATTTAACAGGCCGTAGACGTCATGCGCTGGAACCACAAACAACAATACCTCATTTTCCCAACAAATAGCCTGTTGGACCTTACAGGGTTCAGGCTTTAACCAGAAACATCATGTCAAATATTCGACATCTGTAAAAACATCAACAGGTCATTGCATTGTTTGGATTGCTGGATGCCTGAGCCATGTGGACACGCTGCCCGGAGTCACTCACTGCCCCTCTGCCTCGCATAAAACCAAACATAACGTCACCCAACCGGGTCAGGTTTACATCTCTGATGGTTTACAAAGCTCCATCCTAATCCGATGCCCTCATCTTGATGTGATCCACCACAACGCAACAGCTCAGCCTCCCACCGAAAGCCCACCAGCAGCCATCCGCGCCTGAAAGCACAATTCCGCCTTTACCTTGACGGCGTCTCCGCCACAGCGCTCACCGAATGAACCCCGAGGCGGTCAGCTCTTGGGGTTCCTTCCCAAAGCTCGCGGAGAGAAAGATGGATGGTCCTCCTGGCTGAAGTCATTAAGCGAGTGAGCGAACTTTCCCTCAGCTCCCCTTAAAATGACACGGCTCTCCCTTTCAATACAATCAAGGGGAAACAAATAACTTTTCCAGAAGTCTCCATCCAGGAGAGGGGGAACCGGAACGGCCCTCCAAAAGGTGCGCTGATAAATAAATGCAAGGAGTTGACCTTTGGGTCCTGGGGGGAATCATGAAGGGAGTCGCTCAGGGATTAGTATCAGGATTCGGAGGGGCGGGGGGGCGGCGGTATGGGAGAAGAGCAGCCCAGTGGCCTTGAATTAAGAATTAAGGAATTCTGCAGTTTAATTTTTCAGTAAAATGGCCAAATAAAGAAAACAGTGACGGTCGAAATTGTTTTCTCAGGTTATATACTGCACAAAATGGTTTATTGGCAAGTAAAATGATCTTATATCCACTTGATATATAAAAATAATAAGTAACATTAAATATCAAATATTAACATTTCTATTTTGAGATAATCATAAGCTAATTTTAAGACTATTCCATTTATTTCCAGTCATTTTATTCCTATTTGTAAATGATTCTGGTAAACTAAACTTTCTCACTATATTGGCAGATCATTTCGCTGATATTGTAAAAAACATGCTGGAAACAAGCCAAACTAGCTGCAATATAGTGAGAAATTTTGACTAAGATAATTTAAAACAAGTAAAAAAAAAAAAAACTTTTAACTATCTCAATATGAGAAATATAAGATATACATTTATATTTAAATAGGCTTTAGCTGACGCTCTTATCCAGAGCGACTGACAAGTTCAAATAGATCATTTATCATGTTTATAATAATAATAATAATATTATTATAATTTATACTGGTTTAAGTTTATATAGAGTGTGTATAGGAACTGTGTGAATCAGAATAGTGCATAAAAAGATAAAGTACAGTTGCAAGTAGAGTGCAGTGATGCAGAGTATATTAGTAAATGCAAGTTATATTAGTAAATAAAATTGTTCCATCTAGTTGAAATATCAAATGTCTCATTTTGAGATTCCTGTTAGCTAATATTAAGATTATTTAACCAAATTTTTTAGTAAGGCAGCTTTTTCACCGTATTTCTCAATAATTTGGTTTCTTAAACATGTAAATAAGTCATTATATGCCAATAAAGTGAAAAAATTTGACCTACTAAAATCACTCAAACATGCGGGTGGAAGTAGCAGCGTGCGGTGTCCCATCAAACATGGGGGAAAATTTTAATTTGAATTCAATGTTGTTAAAAGAGCAGGTGATGTAACACTGTGGTAAACATGCCTCGCCCCGGCTTTTCTGGAGCAGTATGAGTTCCCCACAATACAGTTACTTAGTTATCATATCTACACATCCAATATTACACATCAGGAGACACGCAAGTGATTCAAGTGTCACGCTCGTATGCACATGTGACATAGCAAGGGCGGGTCTTATCTCTGTACCTGACTGACCCAACACCACCATTACAGACCTCCAGTGAGCAGTGGTGTCCTCCATGAGTCCTCCTGTTAGTGCAGCACCATCGGCAGACGGCTGCACCACCCAGGACTACATGCACACAGACCGTTACCACGACTGTCCTTAACACCACGTCACCGTCACCAAAGACTGCAGTGGTGTACCAGACTGTCATGGAGTGACTCAGAATGGCAGCGGGTCATCTTCAGTGACGAGTCCCGCTTTAGTTTTGGTGGAGACGCCCAACGAATCCGTGTGTGGAGGCACCGTGGTCAGCACCGAGATGAACGGTTTGTAGGCACACGTCCAGAAGGCCTGGTGTCCCTCCACCTCCACCCCTACCGCACCATCTGCAGGAACTGGTTTGTATGATGCTGACTTGTTCACGTGAGGTCACACTCTTGCTGGCCTGCAGTAGTAATAGGATGCACACCGAGAGCCTACAGCTGAACTCAGGGATGTTACGGGAACTGAACGTTTCGCTGTGAACAGCCCTTAGCTACACTGCAGATATCTGTTATCCCTCCATGCAGCGTAACGACTGACCAGTGCGTAATGAGAGACCAAAACAAGAAACCACAAAACAAACACAGCTAGATATTAGAACCGTGTGGGCTGGGTGGGTATTTATAAGCCCAGAAACCTCAATTAGTCCCACATGAACTGGGTGTTCAGCAGTCTTGGTCTCCTGTAAGTCTGCAGTAGCTCACTGTAAGCCATGTGTCCTCGGTAGTCTAGACACAGCTACACTCTGATTCAGGACGATCCTCAGCTCGCCCCTGACGTCTCTGCTAGGAGTGGAAGCTGTAAGGGTCTTTTAGTTTAGGTGCAGTTTGTCCTGAAACAGTAAGGGATCAGAGTAGCAGCGGATATTACCCAGAATTCACTGCTAAATTTCCTTCGTGATCTATAAAGTATCTATCTATCTATCTATCTATCTATCTATCTATCTATCTATCCAAAGCCTGAGCAATAAAACACAGTACAGTGACGAATGTCTGTACTCTACAACTGTAATGTTCAAGTTGCTGGGTTTAAACAAAGCAACAAAGGCTCTCAGCCTGAATCTCAAGCTTAACTACACTTCAAAACCTGAAATCTTAGTAAAAACAAAAGTAAATTTAAAGTAAAATGATCCTATCAGAATCAGAATCAGAAATACTTTATTAAACCCAGGGTTTATTAAACCCATTGCAGTTTTTTACAGTAGCAACCATTTAGAATAAACAATAATACTTTACAACAAGAGAGAAATTTTCAATATGTACACCTATATAAAGTCTTATAATACAATAAAGATAAAATAAAAGTAAAGTGGCTGTGGCTATAATAATAGGTACAGATATACTGTTAGCAGCAGTAAGTGTTCAGTAGTCAGAAAATTATTGCACATTTTGAGTTGTCGCGCACATAATTTAATTATTGTTTTACTGTTATTACTGTACGTGTGAATGGTGCCGTGCTCTAAGGGAGGAGTTATAAAGTCTGATGGCCACAGGTAGGAATGACCCCTGTGTTCGACGGATAGTTCGGTAGTGGTGATTTTGGCTGGATGAGTCCTGCATACCACTGATGTGCTCCAACTGTGTCTCATCACCTGTCATGAGCAAAAGTGGAATGGTGTATTCGAAAGAGAGGTGGTTGTAGGGTCGACAGCAGGCTTAGTCCATGATGGTCTGCAGCTTAGAAGCAGCTTAGACAAGCGTCCTCCTCTCAGACACTGCCATCAGCGAGTCCAGCTCCACACCCACAACATCACTGGCTTTGCGGATCAGTTTATTAAGTCGGTTGGCATCTGCCACCCTCAGCCTGCTGCCCCAGCATGCAACAGCGTATAGGATTGCACTCGCCACCACAGACTCATAGAAGAACCACAGACTCATAGAAGTCTGTGTGTATATCTGGTGGATATACCCTACATTTCTAATTTTAAGTGTCTGGTAATCTTATTTTAGAATTATTTCACTTATTTTTAGACATTTTTAGTCCGCTACGCTGGGAAAAACAAATTATTTTCCCATATAGTAAAGCAATCTGGCTTAATAAACTCACTTAAATAAAAACTGCCTGAAACTGAATTAAACAATCTTAAAATTAAATCTTAAATTAGCTGACAATGATCAATCCAATTAAAACTAAAGATGCATCAACTAGATATAAGTTCATTTTACTGTATGTAATATGTAAAGTTTTTCAGTGTACAGGTTAATGTTCAGGTAGTGAGATGAAAATGTGGAAATTATTTCTATAAATATTGGCATCGGCAGACGGCTGCACCACGCAGGACTACATGCACACAGACCGTTACCACGACTGTCCTTAACACCACGTCACCATCACCAAACACTGCAGTGGTGTCGTACCAGACTGTCATGGAGTGACTCAGAATGGCAGCGGGTCATCTTCAGTGACGAGTCCCGCTTTAGTTTTCTTGGTGGAGACGCCCCAACGAATCCGTGTGTGGGAGGCACCGTTGTGTCAGCACACAAGATGGACGATTGGTCACGTACACGTCGCACAGTCCAGCAAAGACCTGGTGTCCTCCCACCTCCACCCCTTACCGCACCATCTCTGCAGGGAACTGTGTGAGGATGGTATCGATGAAGCTGCATGGGATGGATTATCACAGGACTCCATTAGGAACCTCTACAGCTCCATACCGAGGTACGTCTGGGCGTGGCTTGGGGTTAGCGAACAGCGGCGGCGCGTCCCGACGCCATACTGAGAGACAGACTTCTGTATGTGTAGCTGCATCACAATAATATTGATCATAATCAGTCTAAAATTTATCATCAGTTCTTGATCCTAGGTCACCTTTATCTTCCTTCCCAACACACCTGCACTCCCACACCTCCTTCTGGGTGTAGCTGTTTCAGCCTCTTGTTCTAGTAGCTTGTTTTCTGCGTAGCCGTTTGCTTACTCTTAGGTAAGACACCTGCACCAGGCACCTGCTTTTGGTTTGCAGAGTGCAATACACCAGTGCAGGACCGAGTGCAAAGCTGACTGCCTGGAACTGATTCCGAGCGGAACGGTCACTTGCAGCGGGCCTATCACTCACTGAGCTTTGGGACAACCGTGCTTCCTTACACATCTTCCTACACTGCTCCCCGTTTCGCTCCTCCAGGCCTCTAACAGGTAAACAGAGAGCCATTCGGCCCCCCGAACGCTCCCTACACTGTGCGGTTTGGCGCTGGTTGCGCGATGTGTAGAAGATCTCCTGCCTTGTTTTTCCATCTTAGTCACCCAGACGGAGATTAATGCCTCAGCCTGCCGTTGTGTTTGGCAGGAAACTAGAGAGGGTGACCGGGATCACAGAGGACTTAGCATCAAGCTAACGCTGTTCTAGGAGGCTCTCTTGTACCGAACCCACGTTCATGATCCCAGCATCACGTCTACTGCAGTTCCAGGGTTCGTACACATGCTGCACACATGCGGAATCAAGCGGGACGTCACCGGGTCTCTGACAGACCCCCCCAGCCCCTCCTTTGTGCCGTCCCGTTTTCATAAACCATCAAGAAACACTCGCTCATTACGCGCTGCTCCACATGAGGAATTCATCCTAAAGAAACTCCACTCGTATCTCCGACAAAAGTGTCGGCGGAGCCGCGATCGTGATTTGGACGGCCTTATAAGGTCACGGAGTGTGTTGGGTTTACGCTTGTCCTCCAAAGCTCTGCATCCATGTTCTTATTGCATTCCTGCGCTCTCAATCTCCTCTCCTCGCCAGCTCCTAATGCCTCCTCAAAGGGTGGATATACACAGGATCAGCCCCAGAAAGCGAGCGAGGTGGAGGGAGAGAGTATCCACGTTTTCAAGCAGCCGTCTTTGCTTACAGTACTAACCTCTAGATGGATCAATATTTAAAAGGGCCTGTCAGATTAGAAGCAAAGCTGAAACAAGGCTTATTCCCGCATAGCCCTTCCTTTAGCCGAGAGTCCTTCTCTCCTAGCCCTTCCTATTAAAGTGCTTTTAAAGTAGGGAGGCGAGCCTTTACTCATCCTGTCAGACCCTAACATCTCGGCACACCGAGGCCGTCTCTCAGTGTTAAATCGTGCTGAAAATCAAAGCGGACGTAATGTTCGGCTCCCTCTTGCACCAGGATACTTTCGCAGCGGGATATTAATGCTCCTGGAGACGTTCGTGCATACTTGAGCTGCTCGGCAGCGGCGAAACCCCTCAAGTCCCATTTGCCGGGCTCGCTAGCTCCATGCTAATGTGGAGAGAGAGACAGAAACAATACGTTCATTCATTTTTAGGGCCAGTTTTTTGGGCTTCGCTGTCGTCGTATGGATGACGCCAGCAGGCAGGTGTTTCGGTGAAGGCACATCACCGCTCGGGACTTTTCCGGTTGATTAACAGTCCTCTGAACTTTCCCTCTCCTCTCTGAAAATGGTTTTCTCGTCTCTGCTGCATCCGAAATCACATGCTTCTGTACTATTCGTACCGTACTGATCGACAGGGTGCAATGGGCAGCGCTGTCGCCTCGTAGCAAGAGGATTTGATTCCTGGCCGGGGTGTCCAGGGTGTATGGGGTGTCCGGGGTGTCCAGGGTCCTTCCTGTGTGGAGTTTGCTGGATCAGCCAAACCCAGGTTCATCCTTCACACGGATTTTTGTGAGTAGATGATTTAGCCTAGTGTCCATATGTAGAGCAGCATGGTGGTGCAGTGCCTAGCGCAGTTGGCTCACAGCAAGAAGGGGTCTGGTTCAGCTTCCCAGCTGGGACTTTCACACTTCACTCAAAGCCCCAAGACCAAACTAGCCCAAGATCATAATTTTACTCTTGGCTCTATGCAGGTTGGCATCTGCTTGGAACCCCGGTTGAGTGTGTGTGTCTCTGCCCTGTGATGGACTGGTGGCCTGTCCAGGGAGTTACCTGCCTCACTCACTGAGCACTGGGATAAGCTCCACCCTCACTCAGACGGATAAGCAGGGTAGAAGCTGAATGGCTCATGAACAGACTTGGTGACCTAATGTTTTGACATGCTACTGAATCTCCCTAGATTGGACGCAACCATGGACGTACATTCTTGGACACAACCACGGCTTTGCTTTGGGTGCCCAGGATCGTTCAGGAAGGCTGAAGTATCCGTGGTCCTTCTGTGTGGAGGTTGCATGTTGTCCCCACGTCTGTGCGGGTTTGCATCGGTTCCACCCTTCACTGAAACTAAGGGCCCCAATACCAAACTAGCCCCAGACCATTATCCCTCCTCCACCAAATTTTACTGGTGAAACTATGCGTTCCTGCAGGCTGGCATCTGCCTGGCAGATTCACCCGTCATATGGACTTTGGTGAGTAGGTTGTAGCCTTCAGTGTTCAGGTTTAGGGTAACACGGTGGTGCAGAGAGTAGCACTGTTGCCTCACAGCAAGAAGGGATCTGGGTGTGAAGGAAGTAGCTGAATCTGCAGGTGTGTGGAAGCGTACAGTCATACGGGTCTACCAGCAGTGGATACAATCCCAGTCTACAGGGAATTCTCCTCGGAATTATGCCAGGGAAGGCATCCACCACATCTGGACCACCTGACCATGTGACCATGCGGCTACATCCAGAAACTTGTCCAGTCCATGCCCAATCCAGTCCCAGCTGTTACTGGTGCTGGTGGAAGTATAACATACAGCTCTGGAAATAAATCAGAGCCCACTCCAATTTCTTCTTAAACCAGCATCTCCACATGTACAGCAGGTTCTCAGTGAGGAACCGAAGGCTGGGTTCTAGCTTTACTGGCAGATACAGTGAGCGTCTGGTTCATAAGAACAAGGTCCAGCAGCCAACACACAGGACAACACAGCTACAGACTGGCAGAGGGCCAAACCCCCTCTCTACTGACCGTGATGAGCGCCACCTCATTCCAATGTCCCTTACCCACCGTAAGATGACCTCGAGTGACCTACAGAGAGACTGACGAGCGGTGGCTGGGGTGAAGCGCACAGCGAGCATGGTTCTAAAAACAGGCTTCTGGAGGTCATTAGTGATTTTCTAAATACACAGATCTAATACAATATCTGATCTGGAGTTTGGGAGACATGGTTCCAGTAGTGTAGAGAATCAAACAGAACCAACACAAACCCAGAACCTGCACACCTAGAGACACTGATCAGGTACAGGTGGGCTCGTACATTTCTCCAGACCTGTATATCTGTGTGTAGCATTTCTTACAGCTCCTTCGTATTTTCATGCGCCGGTGACTCAACAGCCTCAAAGTGGATTTACCAACAAATGCATCCCCAGTTCTCTGAAGCCCGAGTTGATTCGGTTTGTGTGTTGCTGTTTTTGTCCCTCTCTTTTGTCCGCCAGACTGACAGATCTCGTGGCTTATGGGAACTCCTTCGCCCATTCCCGCAACCCAGCCGAAAAACAAGGAGCCTTGCCACACCATGGCATGAGAAAGTTAAATCAACACACACGGCAGCTCTGTGATTCACATTACCTCCTTGATGTCTAATCATGATACACATGGACTTGATTTCCCTCGAGCTGACTCAGCCCTTTCCTACTGATGACTACTAGATGATAGAATTGGCTTGGGCAGTGACTTTCTCCGGCTTGGTAGTCCCGATATTTGAGCTGATCTAGGAACACTGCAGAACTGATGTCACCTCACTACAAGGACTTCTTTCAGCGCCTTGGGTCTGTCCCAGTAACTCCACCCTGTGCGCACAGGCAGCTGACTAGGCACCACTTAACCAGAGTGGAACCATAGTTAGAGAGCGGTTCCATTAATAACCATTTCCAGACGCTCCATGTAACCAGTGTTTTACGGTTGGGAAGACTGCTGGATAAACCGTGTGTGAAGCCAATAACCAGTAAGGCTGGATCCTAACGTTGGAGTATTCGGATATTTTTTTGTTGGGAAGATATTCTGTGTTTAATTTTAGAATTTTTGGATATTTTTTTACTCAGATCCACAAATAAAGGGCTTCTTGTTGTAGAAGAACTAAACAGAAGCAAAAGGGGGAAAATGCATTTGTTATTTGAGGACCTAAACTATGGAATTCCGTCTTCCCCTTGATATCAGACTCTACTTAAGTAAACTTGAGAAAAGTCAAAGTGTATTTGCCAAGAATACTTTATGTAGTAAGATTATTAATATCAATGTACCAGTGTACTTGTGTCATATATATGTGTATAAGTGTATATTAAGTAGTATATAAATGATGTACTATGTAAAAGTGTATTATTTCAATTCTTATTGGGACTAAATTACTCACAATTAGTTTATAAAAGTACATTTTCTAAATATAATTAGGTAATAGTAGTAGTTTTATTTTGTACTCCAGCTATACTACATATTGGAGCCATTTATTGTGTGTTTTGATTTAAATGCATGTTGTAAATATTAATATTTTGTAGCGGAATTTGAGTTATATTTCTAATTAATGAATATTTGTAGATTTTGCATTTGAGTTATATGAGAACTTAGAAATTTAATTTTTGAGTTTTTTTTGTGATGCAATCTGATTGGCTTCTGAGTTTGGTATAAAAAGTGCGGGGACGCATAGAAAAGCAGAAGCCTCGAGCCAAGGAGCATCACAGTCTTTTGATCGCCGCGTTATTTAATTCAAGTCGAGAATTCAGAATTAAAAGAACTTCCCGGAGTAGATAAGCAGCAGGATAGAACGCTGGGAATTGCAAACGGGGTGGTCCCACTTTATATTAAGTGTCCCTAATAACTGTGTAGTTACATATGAACAACATATGCAACAACAGTGTAACTACAGATGATTTAGTCATTGTTACAGATTAATTACAGAAATACACGTTGTGTAATTACACGTGTATCAACTTCAGTTTGCCCCATGTAATTACACAAGTGTATCTTGATAGTTGTAACAGCCTATTCTCTCTTATGTAACTACACAAGTGTATCTTAATAGTTGTAACAGCCTGTTCTCTCTTATGTAATTACACAAGAGTATCTTAATAGTTGTAACAGCCTGTTCTCTCTTATGTAATTACACAAGGGTAATAACATAAGTGTCATTACATTTGTAATCACGCTGGAACAGCAGCTCTGTTCTGGTCTTTTCCAGCAGTAAAAGAAAGTATGTAATAACTTACATTAACACATTACTTACGATGGATCAGCCAGCTTTCCTAACATTTAGATAATATCTATGCTCCTAATGCTGTGACATTGTAACCAGTTTTAGCTTTAAACCATTCTTTAATGTGACCATGCAGGAATGTCCCCTTATTCTAAAATGTAACTTTTAAGACGTTAATTAAATGTGTTGTACTACTCCCAAAGCGATGTCTATATTAACACTCCATTACACAGTACCTACACAACAACTACACAGGAACTGTCCACTTATTTTAAAGTGTAACTTTTATGTAAGTACTGTGGAATAACTGTGTTGTAACATGGTAACCTGATCACATCGCATGGATTAATACCTGTAATTACACTCTACCTACATAACAACTACACAGGAACTGTCCACTTATTTTAAAGTGTAACTTTTACGTAAGTACTGTGGAATAACTGTGTTGTAACATGGTAACCTGATCACATCACATGGATTAATACCTGTAATTACACTCTACCTACATAACAACTACACAGGAACTGTCCACTTATTTTAAAGTGTAACTTTTACGTAAGTAATGTGGAATAATTGTGTTTTACTATATTTCTCCAAGTAATTCCACTAGGTTACTTTGCAGTATCTAAATTGCACAGAATTTCAAATCTTTTCATGAATGTACACATTATCATAAACAAAACACAAAATCAGATTTGAAATCTTTATTGCAGGTCCTTTTAAATCAAACTTCTTAAATCATACACTTCTTAACACTGAAGAAGTCTTCTCACTTTTTACAGTAACATTTAACATCTACTGATGTACAATATCAGACAAACTGTAAAAAAGTACCCAGTATCTTTACTGTAGGTATTTTTTTGTTAGCCCTATAAAATAAACAGAACTGCCTTAAAATATAATGTCAATCAAACATCTAAGTGTAAGTTCACAGAAGAACATCTTACATTTTGCAAATTATTCTTTGCAGTTTAATTAACTTTTTTATTGTTTTTTTCAGTTACTTAACTTTCACTGATCTTAAAAAATAAATAAAGCAAAAAGCAAACCCTAAACAAACAACAATACAAAGAAAAAACAATCAACCAAACAAAAAAACTGACAATGGCCTGTTTGATTGATTTATTTCAATTTGGAAGTAATTGGGAGCAACAAACCTGCACTCTTTTGTGCATTTATGGCAGACCGGACATCTACTGTAAGTGGTTCCTGACACCTTCTACTGAAATCAACCAGCTTCTCAATAGGTGAAAATTTAGGAATAGATTTGAAAAAATCTGGATCCACCATCTGTAGTTCTGCTACAACAGCAGTTAATTTCAAAGTGTTTCTGTGGACACCCAACTTTCTTGAAGGCCCTTTTCATAAGCCCCTCCTTCTTGAAGGCTTTAAGAGTCATCTTGGACCGTTTCAGGACATCCTCGGGTGTTCTTGCTAAACTGAAAGAAATACAAAATTATTAGGAAAATAACTGTGTGAAATACCAAATCCAAAGCTCAAAAGCTCAAGTCAAAACCATTAACAGTCAGAATTATACTGACACAAATTCATTTCATCTGAGTTACAGTACTCGCTAAAAATAATGTAACAGAAAAACTTTAAGGTCAATTAGCTAGCTAGTTACTTAACCCAGCTGCAGGCAGCTTGATAAGTATATCAGATTAAACAGGACTGTACAACACTCATATTAGTAAAAACAACATTGTGTTTAAAGATAAATATTTATGCGCTTGTACGCATGCTATTCTTTGTATTATTTCAATAAATAAATTTGCTTTTGTGTACAGAACGACATGTCTTTCTTGGTATCTGACCATGCTTTTATTAGCTACAATGTTGGCTTCATCATTTGTACATCTGCAGAGGCAGCTAATGTGTTCATTTTTTCCCACACAGTGTTATTTAGAAAATAAGGTGTAAACAGGCTCTAAGGCAACATTTACATTGCAGGTTAAAGTGGCCCAAATTTTCTTACCAAATCCACAATTTTTTTATTGCTTGGCTGTTTACATTATCTTTTAAATGTGACCTGTATGCGATATCAGTCTGAACAGATCAGCTCCTAAACTGACCCATGTGCACAAAAGATTTGGGCCACATTTACCTGCTGTGTAAACATAGCCTAAGTTTTCATATAAAGGAGCATTTCACATGCATAAGTTGTAATGGTTAAGCTGTGGCCAACCTTACTAAGTTGTAACCATACTTTATTTTCATTATAAAAGAATGTCACTGCTGGGGCTCTGTACTAAACACAAGGGACACTTGTACAATCTAAAAGTAAAATCATTCTGTGCTAGATTTATGCTGGTCTGTGCTTTATTTTTATTTTTTAACCATGGAACTGTATGCTATCATGTAATTTCTGGTTCAACATAAATGGTGAATTGTCATAACTTATATCCACTTTTTAAACAAAGCAGTAAATACTATACTAAGCCTTTAGTACTAAAGGCTTCCATTTGTCTGACTTCAGTTGAGGTGGTCTGAACGATTAGAGGTAGGAAGCTTTGAGTTAAAAACGTCCCAGTTCCTAGTCGACAATAACGCAGTTTAAGTCAGTGCCTTAATTTGATGCTAGCTAGCTAAGCTAGCTAAATTTAACTTACCCTTGTCTTTCCACTGGTCCGCGGGTTCTTTGTTTCTTGGCACTTCTTTTCCCAAGCAATGTTTTACGGCGCGTTCGTGGCATTATTCTGAACATAAACATATAAAAAACCACAACTTTTTTTGACAAAACATACGCTAATCAGATCACACAGTTTATGCTAGGCGCTTATTTTTATTAGCGCCACGTAACCTAATACATGAGGAAACATCCCTCCCGTTATTGTGGCAGATCGACTGAGGGTGTATAGTGCTTTTAAATCTGATGGCTTAAAGAGTTTAAAACCTATATTAGACATACTCGAAGCACCTACCGCAGCTGCTGCTCTCAAGCTGCACCAGAACTCCGCCGCTTTCATTCAAAACCCGAGAACAGAAACATCGCGATTGTTCGGCTGCCGATTAAAGCAGTCTGCGCGTGCGCAATCGATGGGGGGCAAATTACCGCGAAAATCCAAATCAAACCAACGCTGTTGCTAAGGAACAGGTCATCCGCGGTAAAGTAAGCTAGCTGACAATGGCCAGAGATGTTAAATTATCTAAACAATTACTCGATTTAATACGCCATTGCAACAAAGGTAAAGGCAACAGAAGACTAATCGAATGGCTGTGGAAGAAAGGACTGCTGTGCAGTGAGCCATCCTGTTGCCGCTGCGGGTCAAATGGATTCATATGGTAAGATAATTTAGCCCTATGTGAAAAATATAACTTGACTAGAGCTGGAAAGTTATAATGCTTGTATTAATACACTCTTTTTTTTTTTTTTTTAAGGATGTGTCGAAGGAGAGCCCACCACAAAGAGCCCACCACAAAGTTACAAAGTTAGTCAATTCGTGCTGGATCTCTGTTCAGTAAATCCAGGGTTCCTTTGTGCAAGTGGATGGAGTATATTTACAGGTAGCTAAAGTTGCCTACCAATAAGCTAAACTTACAAATTGTATATCAACACCATAAATAAATAGTAGTATCACAAAATGAAATAGCACTGAACTATGTACCCATTTCACTTAACGTTTTTTATGTAACAGCCAGCAATACTGCTTGTTTCTCTGTCATTTTTAGTACTGACCGTTTTTGTTGGGTCTTTGGCATGCTAGAGGTCGAAGGAGCTAGCAGACTGCCCGTCCTGAAGATGGTGCGAGACCGTTCCAGGAACACATTAATGCCCTTAATCAGAAAGCACATCAGAAGAGGGTCTACTGTCTACAGTGACTGTTGGAGGGCATATGAGCCTGCATTAAATGTTGAGGGATACAGACACCTTTCTGTTAATCACAGGGAGCATTTTGTTGATTCGCTTACTTATTGTCACACTCAGCACATTGAACGGGCCTGGCAAACCATCAAGGGCCAGGTTTCACGTTACAGAGGCAACAAGACATCCAAACTTCTTAAAGATTAACTCAGGTTCATTCAGTGGGATTATTGGTTGGGTAGGAGACACAGCAAAGGCTCACTTGCACAGCTGATTGATGACATTAAAAAAGCATGTAAGTGTTGAATTAAGTAAAAAAGGTGAAATGATTTGTCATAGTCATGTATGCTTGTTTGCACCGTTTTTGTTATCAACCATTATTGTTAAAAGAATAGTTTAGTGTTTTTCGGCTTTATAGTAGCGTGGCAAAATTATTGTCTAATTACACCATAGTAACCAACTGTGTACCACATATGTGACAGATAGAGCTTAGTTAGGAAAGGTATTTAAAATATAGTTTAATATTTATAATAGGTTTACTGCTTTATATTTGCCAGTTGGGTAGATACATTTTAATGAATATGCTGTTGTATAAAATGCATTGCAGGTTGATGTCAACACACAGATCCATAATTCCTGTAAGCTTATTTATGGACTTTACTTTTATACGTTTGTTTGTATACGGAAAATACAGATTTTCATTCATTTTGTCAAATAAATTTATTTTACAGATTAAGTAATGAATGTGTTGAACATTTCCTATGGCACTATTAGTATATAAGTACTAAACAACGATTAGTATGCTATGCAGTTCTGTAGCAGTAGTTTAAAAGTTACATTTTATAAGTAGTGGTTGTGTTATAATGTCTTTAATCATTAATTATTCCACAGTACTTACGTAAAAGTTACACTTTAAAATAAGTGGACAGTTCCTGTGTAGTTGTTATGTAGGTAGAGTGTAATTACAGGTATTAATCCATGCGATGTGATCTGGTTACCATGTTACAACACAGTTATTCCACAGTACTTACATAAAAGTTACACTTTAAAATAAGTGGACAGTTCCTGTGTAGTTGTTGTGTAGGTACTGTGTAATGGAGTGGTAATATAGACATCGCTTTGGGAGTAGTACAACACATTTAATTAACGTCTTAAAAGTTACATTTTAGGATAAGGGGACATTCCTGCATGGTCACATTAAAGAATGGTTTAAAGCTAAAACTGGTTACAATGTCTCAGCATTAGGAACATAGATATTATCTAAATGTTAGGAAAGCTGGCTGATCCATCGTAAGTGATGTGTTAATGTAAGTTATTACATACTTTTTTTTACTGCTGGAAAAGACCAGAACAGAGCTGCTGTTCCAGTGTGATTACAAATGTAATGACACTTATGTTATTACCCTTGTGTAATTACATAAGAGAGAACAGGCTGTTACAACTATTAAGATACTCTTGTGTAATTACATAAGAGAGAACAGGCTGTTACAACTATTAAGATACACTTGTGTAATTACATAAGAGAGAACAGGCTGTTACAACTATTAAGATACACTTGTGTAATTACATAAGAGAGAACAGGCTGTTACAACTATTAAGATACACTTGTGTAATTACATAAGAGAGAACAGGCTGTTACAACTATTAAGTACACTTGTTACATAAGAGAGAACAGGCTGTTACAAATATTAAGATACCCTTGTGTAATTACATAAGAGAGAACAGGCTGTTACAACTATTAAGATACTCTTGTGTAACTGTTACAACTATTAAGATACACTTGTGTAGTTACATAAGAGAGAATAGGCTGTTACAACTATCAAGATACACTTGTGTAATTAAATGGGGCAAACTGAAGTTGATACACATGTGTAATTACACAGCGTGTATTTCTGTAATTAATCTGTAACAATGACTAAATCATCTGTAGTTACACTGTTGTTGCATATGTTGTTCATATGTAACTACACAGTTATTAGGGACACTTAACGTAAAATATTCAAAGGCAGAGAGAACGTTTTAAAGATGTTCATAATGTCACAATGTTTTTATAAAGTTAAATATTATCTAGAACATAAAGGAACATTTTACCTGCAATGTTCAGACGATGCTTTGAGGACCACAAATAATGTCACATGACATAACAAAATAAGAATTCAAAAGCACAGGATTCAGATAATGTTTTATGGATGCTGCTGAGACCTGAGATGATGTAATGTGTGTAAAGAACGTTCCCCTATCATTAGAGAAAACATTAGAACCAAAATAGAACCAAAGAAAAAGTTGTAGTTGACAACATTATTGAAACAATCCATTATATGTATCATATACATACGTATATATACGTTTTTTTCCCAGAACAAATAATTTATATCTGGATAAATATTATTTTTGTAATTTGAAGTATGGTTCACATTTAGGTTTACAGTTTTATACTTAAAATATACTTTTAAACGTAGATTTACAAGTGACCTACACATAGAAAATGAAACAAGACATTTAGAATTTTTTGTATTCTTTATAAATCAAAATTTCCAAACAAAGATTGTACTGGATGCTTTTATATGCAAAGCAATAATACTTAATTATGCCTTTTTGTAAAAGTATAATTACATACACAGCAAAAAATGAGGTTTTGGCAAGTAAAATGATCTTATATCTAGTAGATATTTTATATTTCTCATTTTTAGGTTATTGTAGACTCATTATAAGATTACTTTTAGGCAGTTTCTAACTTTGCATTAAAAAATGTACTGGTAACAAACCAAATTATCTGGGACTATAGTGAGAAAATGTGGTTTACTAAAAGCAAAAAATCAGTTTCAATAAGGTAAGAAATCTTCAAATGACCTTACAATAATTTTAAAATTCTAATTTTAGGAATTTGAATATTAAAATTCAAATTGTGAATTCAAAAATTCCAATTTTATTGTTAATAATTTTTAACTTGCCAAGCTAACCTCACCTCATAAGCCATGTTTGCAAACACAAGATAGGTGGATGGGTTGGAGCAACCCATCAGATTCTCTATCTAGTTAGCCAGCGGACAACATGCCGCCATCGCTGTGTGGAGCCTGGGCTGGCAAAGGAACGCTTACAGCACGATTCCTGTGACTGAAACCCCCAGTGACCCATAAGCACACTGCCTCTTCTGATCTCCTCGGCAACCTGATCTGCGGCTGATAGCGTGGAGGAGGCTTTGCTGGAGCCACTCGATAGCTCTCCGGCCCATTCTCCTGGGGGAAATCAGTTTCACAAAAAGGGGGCCAAACAGACAAATAAATAAGTCAGCGACTGAATAAATCAGCCACCCGCTCAGAGAACGTGCCCAATGGATCCATAGGGGGGGCGAGCAGGAGGCGGGGGAGAAGCAGGGAGCGTCACCTTGGAAAACGGAAAGGTCTCGGACTCATCCCTTATTCATATAAAGACTGCTCCATCTGAGGGCCGAATCCCAGGAGGATAATAAACGAGGCCAGCTGTGGGATCGTTAAAAGATGAGAGCTGGGATATTTTTGGTGGACTCACATCAGCAACCTGCTCCATCACCCTTGCCACGGCGCGTTAAGATCTTATCAGCAGACCTCTCGAGATGCTAAATGCTATCGCTCTTGCTTTTTGGCCATATTCATATTCATATTCGGCCCCTGGGTTTGTTTCTGTAGTCATGCAAACACACTTTCATATCCATTCTGGCCTGGTGTTTTTGCAGAGAGACAAATAGGTGTTTGTTTAAACTCTAGACTGTTAAACGGTTAAGTATAGCTAAAGCTAAATCATTTGCCAGGACGATTTAAAGCTTCACTTGTTCGCAGAAGGGAGAAGAAATAAACCAGCAGAAATAGTGTTCCGTGGTTTTGGCAGCTGCTATCCACCGTATGTTACATCCTTTTCTCTTTTCTCTCGCTTCTCGGCCAAACCCAGCAAATCCTGCTCTCCACTGGCAGAGGGACGAGGAGAGCAGAAGTCAGAGACAGCATATGGGGGGCACTGGATGCCAAAACACACCATCCAGCAGCCTGAGAAGAACAAACGGACGAGCATCTTTGGAGCAGGAACAGATGGTGGCTGCGGGTGAAGGCGAGGTATATGTTGCGAAATGCAGTTATTGCATTGCATTAAAGGAGCCATATGCAATTTTTTTACTTAAAACATTTTAAAAGTAACTAAAATGATCAACAGAATGTGAAGAAATAACCAATGACCTCAATGACCTCTATGTATGGTGTAGCAAATTATCTACTGAAGATCACATGCTAACCAGCTAGCCACCAGGCTCGTCTTCTCTTGTAACACCACTTTGTACCTGGAGGGGTGATAGTGAGTCACTGTAGCACTGTAGGAGTGGAATCAGTCCAACATCAGAGGATGAAGAAGTAGTGCTGCTGCCCCAACGGCGTATTCTAACCTCAGTCGGGTGGAAGGTGCTGCTCCCGGTTAGATCATTTAAGGGCACGTAGACAATTAAAGGAGCACTAAACACATCCATGGCTGAGGCTCTTGGCGAGCAACCACTGTCACCGCTAGCTGCTCATGGCAAGAAACCAGGATCAGAGGCAAACTAAAGACGTGATATAAATATAATCAAAGGAGCAGTTAGCATTAGCATTATCTTGAGGCCAATACAGTGATGAAGGCAGCTAACAGATAAGTAAACAGCTGCTAATGCTAACATGGAGGTGGAGTGGACACCACAACTTTCTATTGACACATTGCCCCCAACTGTTTGGAGTAGACCTGCAACACGACTATTCTAGTCGATTAATCTATCGGTTGTCGACTAATCGGATAGTATGATCATTGAATAATCAAATTATCGATTATTAAGTTGCTATAAGTTGCTCAGTCATCATATTCCTCTTATGTAGCTATCAGCTTTTACATTTAGTACCACTGTGGGGAAAGTTACGGCACTACTAGCCCACCGTTGGCACCGGCAATCTGCAGTGAGCCAACAGTGGCCCACATATATAAACACTCATGTGGCCCACATGTTCCAAAACAGATCCGGTCCACTTCTGGCTCAGAAGTCTACTTTCGGCACTGGCAATCTGCTGTGAGCCAAGAGTTGGGAAATGTCAAAACTTTTCTAGCGGGCATGAGGGACACGCATGGTGACATAGGGTTGCCACCCGTCCCTTAAAATACGGAATCGTCCTTTATTTGGCGGTTAAATGTTTGTTCCGTATTACGGTAAATGTCTGATATACACGTCTGTCACACATGACTGATCACAATCTCTCTTAAACCCCCCCGGACTCAGTTCAAATACGGAACACGTTTTCTTATTACCATAAATGTCCTATAAACACGTGATTAAGACACACTCTCCCCAAACAATCCCCCCGCCCAAAGCTAGCTAATGGAACCGGTTCTCTTGCAGTGTTCTGTGCTGATGGTGATGTGAATAGACGTCAGTGCCAGACTAATGAATGAGCTTCTATTAAAGACTGGTGGACTGAGAGACACTAGAGTCTCTTCACCTACACTGAGCTGATGAAGAGTCCTGTTCCAGAAATGATAATAGCACATTAGAGCCCTAATAAACCATGCTCCTGTTACTCTCCATACTTCAGTACATCTGAAGATACATACTTTAGTACTGGTACTCTCCATACTTAAGTACATCTGAAGGTACGTACTTTAGTACTGGTACTCTCCATACTTAAGTACATCTGCAGGTACATACTTTAGTACTGGTACTCTCCATACTTAAGTACATCTGAGGGTACGTACTTTAGTACTGGTACTCTCCATACTTAAGTACATCTGAGGGTACGTACTTTAGTACTGGTACTCTCCATACTTAAGTACATCTGCAGGTACGTACTTTAGTACTTTTACTCTCCATACTTAAGTACATCTGAAAGTACGTACTTTAGTACTGTTACTCTCCAGACTTAAGTACATCTAAAGGTACGTACTTTAGTACTGGTACTCTCCATACTTAAGTACATCTGCAGGTACATACTTTAGTACTGGTACTCTCCATACTTAAGTACATCTGAGGGTACGTACTTTAGTACTGGTACTCTCCATACTTAAGTACATCTGCAGGTACGTACTTTAGTACTTTTACTCTCCAGACTTAAGTACATCTGAAGGTACGTACTTTAGTACTGTTACTCTCCATACCTAAGTACAGCTGAAGGTACGTACTTTAGTACTGTTACTCTCCACACTTAAGTACATCTGAAGGTACATACTTTAGTACTGTTACTCCAGTGGAGGCCTAAAAGGAGGTACTGACACCGACACTGGAGGAGTATCTACTTTAGCTCAGCTACATGGCTTAACGACTTTCGAAAGACGTCAGCACATGTACCTGGTTTTTGCATATTCGGTTCCAAGAAATTCTAGAACATCGAAGAGCCTACAGAGCTCGGTCGAAGCTTGGGAACTCAGTGCTCACCTCCATTTCTGCTGCTGTATGGAGAAATAAATGAGCACGGACAGAAAGAGCATGAGGAAAAACAGAAACGCAGGTATCGCACCAATAACAAACCCCCACCAGCCCAAACGTAAAGATCCACTGCCGTCATGCGGGACAGTTTTATTCATACCAGCAGGAGATAGAGGAGCTTTTCACATCAGAGCCTGCCTGCTGAACGCAGCCTGAGAGGGAGGAAAGGAGAAAAGCTGTGAGGTAGAGGGGGATGGAGAGCAATAAAAGTGTTCAGGAGGGATCTTTATTTAGGTGTGGAATCAGACTCTAAAGTGAAAGCAGATGGGACCCCAGTCTGGAATACTTTCCACTTGAAGTATTTGCCTCTTGTTTGCACTACTCTGGGTCAACTGGGCCCGTTCCAGAGTTCTACGGCCCGCATTCCGGAGCTCAGATGGGCTTCGGTGCCTGCGTCCCACACACGGCTGCTGTGGCACCTAGGGTCAGCACTCGTGGTAAGAACGGGGAACGTGACACGCGACAACGTAGCATAGCGACTGCACAACTGCGAACCGACTCGTGCGGCCCAACAGGAGCTCAGACGCAGGACATGGCATCGCGCAGTAAGAGCTTCAGCGAAGCCGCTCAGTTAAGGCCCATGTGCTTTCTCGGTCAGAGAAGGCGAGGCTCGATAGTCAGTCATAACAAATATTTGTGGTCAAAGCCAGCTAATACACAGCGCTAACTGCCTAGCGTGTGCTAAGGGGCTCTTTTGAAAAGTTTGGCTCCTGCACACGTAAACAAATGGCTATGATGTTGTACAGTTTACTCCAATCAGACATTTTCTTATTCATTGTACACAGCATGCGGGTCGGGGGTTTGGATGCTGCTTATATTAAATCTGTCTGTGCTAGCCGTCGTCGCTAGGCTGTAATGCTAATTCCTCGAGACGTAGCTGCACACATGCCAGAAGCGTTCTCTTTCGAATGTGTCCTATATTCCTTTCTCATCAAGCTCTCTCTTTTTAGTTTTGCAGTCTCCAGGAGTCCAGCGGTTGGCTGCTCCAACATCTCGCTAGAACTAAACTCATGTGCGGAGGTGGGCAGAGTGGGCTACATCCATACACATACACAGTAGATGTAGGGGAATGTGGATAACTGAACACAGCAGCTGTTGTCAACTATCACCCTGCGTGTTTAAGGAGGCAGTAACTCCAGGCTCCTGCAGGGGGCACTGCACGAGGATGACGGGGCTTTAAATCCCTGTGGGGTGTGAGTGACGGGATCCTTAGATTGGGAAGAGGTGCTACAGTGCAGGGAGTGTTTCGTTCCATGTGTGGACAATGTCTCCAGAGCAGATGTTAATGATTGGCTAAAAGGAGGGACTGCATGTGGGCGTGGCCAAAGACCATAGTGTGAAGGAAGTAGCTGAAAATCTATTTTAGTGATGGGGATAAGCTCGAAGATCACGGCCAGGTTCCGTACCTCAGGTTTCAATTAGTAGCTCAAGAACCCAGTTTGTCATAAAGCATTGTTCTCTGAGTTTTAGTACTTCTAAAAATAAAAATAAAAAAATTTAATTTTTTTAAATTCTGTGACTCCACTGAGAAATGTGAGACACACGGCTTCTAAGTCTTTCTTCCGAGTCTAGATTTTCCAGAGGGATGGAGATGTATACCTGTATGTCACCAGTGTAGCTATGAAAAGTAACATCACCACCCAAAGGGAACCTGCACACAAGAACATCAGAGGCCCTAAAACGGACCCCTGTGGTACTCCACAAGAAATACTCAGTGTTACTGACAAGGGATTTCCCAGTGAAACCAGAAGCACTCTGCCTAATATGATTGAGTCCAGTCTAAAACTGGGCCAGAGCGGCCGACCCAGTGTTCAAGATGGTGGATTAAAGTCTTGTGATCCACAGAATCAAAAGCTGCACTAAGGGTTAATCAGACCAGAACCAAAACCCGACTGAAACTCCTCATAGAACTTGTTGGACTTTCCGGAAGAACTTAAGGTTTGAAAGCGGTCTAAAATGATTCAGAACAGTTGGACCATGTTACTCTTCTTTAGTACCAGGAACGTCACCAAGACGTTCTCACCTGCGTCTGGAGAAACACCTGTAGACAGAGAACACAGTCAGACTCCATCTTACAGAATGAGGTAGGAACAGGATCGAGATCCCATGTGGATGAACCTGATGTGTCAGGACGGTTATTTAAACTTGCTCTGCCTTCCTGAGCTATGCTCATGAGCTATGTCTTATCAGGGCTATTTCATTTTGAAAATGAATTCCAGACTCTTCCCAGGTTTCCGAAGACAAGTCCCCATAAGACCTGTTATCGGACATATTAGGATTTCAGTAGTGGGTCTATGGTGGAGAGGAGGACTTTGGTATTATGGGTGTGTTTGTTAATTACACCAGAGAGGTACGACCGTCTGGACATGCTCTCCGGTTTTGTTTCCCTCCATCAGGTAGCCATTTTCTCAGATGTATCAGTTTCTCAGCTGCCAGTTCTTTATTTGGCTGCTTTGCAGAAACGATGATTTCAGCGGTAACAGGCTTCTTACTAGAAGTGTCTACAGAGCTGGGGGCAGAACAGCAGGCCTCTGCATGCAGTGTCATGAAAGCCAAATGCAGACCCTTAAGCAGTTTGACATGTAATAGGTGTATCTGACACTGGGCTCTGGAGTCTAACTGTTCGTTCTGTAGCTCTGAAGTCCCAAACGTCATAGATGTAATCAGGTACCACACAGGACGGACACGGTCACCAATCTACCCAGGAACGTAAGCTTAATGACTACAGTGGACCATAAATATACACCAATCAGCCATCTGTTTCCCTGTAGACTTTGTTACCCTGTTTGCCAGGACCCCCACAGGACCCCCACAGAGTCACAGGACACAAAGGACGATGCCCAGCAGTGAGTAGAATTCCTCCGGAGAATTCCCTGTAGACTGGGATTTTATCCACTGCTGGTAGACCCGTATGACCGCCACGCCCACATGCAGTCCCTCCTTTTAGCCAATCATTAACATCTGCTCTGGAGCCATTTTCCACACATGGAACGAGACATTCCCTGCACTGTAGCACCTCTTCCCAATCTATGGATCCCGTTACTCACACCCCACAGGGATTCATAGACCCCGTCATCCTCGTGCAGCGCCCTCTGCAGGAGCCTGGAGTTACTACCACCTCAGACTAGCAAGTAGCTCAATGAACATATCCATGTGGAATGGTTTTGGGTTTCCGGTTTGGGGAGTTTATAGCATAGACTAGCGACATGCAGAGAAGCGCACATCTGAGAAACAGGTTCTCAAATCTAATACGGTTTTCTGAGCAGTCAGGAAGAGTTGGAGGAGAACTCACAGGTACAGGAGTGGTGGAATGGGAAATCCTGAGGGGGGGAAAGAACATTAAGACCTACTAAATTTGCTTGACCAATAATTTCACTTTTTCATCCTGACAGCTTGAGGCAGGGGAGCTTTATTACACGGGTTCCACTTTATTACCTGAACTCATGTAGCCTGTGGGATATAAATCTCCTCCTGTATGTTGTCTCACGCTCAGATACAGACGTAAAATAGTGTTCTGATTAAATGATTGACCTTTTATTGACTCGCTGTTGCTCTCCTTCTTTCCACACTCGGTCATTATGTGAGTGCAGTGTAGCTACCTCGGCAGTGGAGCTCTGGAGCCGACCTCTGCAGTGGACCTCTGGAGTGGACCTCTGCAGTGGAGCTCTGGAGTGGACCTCTGCAGTGGACCTCTGGAGCGGACCTCTGGAGCGGACCTCTGCAGTGGAGCTCTGCAGTGGAGCTCTGGAGCGGACCTCTGGAGCGGACCTCTGGAGCGGACCTCTGCAGTGGACCTCTGGAGCGGACCTCTGGAGCGGACCTCTGGAGTGGAGCTCTGCAGTGGAGCTCTGGAGCGGACCTCTGGAGCGGACCGTGTCATGCGGTAATTTTAGCCACGGTTATATATATCATCAGTGTTTGGTGGAAGATGCCTAATGACGAATCTCGGGTCCTTGTACTGCGGCGTGCTCGTATTATCTCTGGGTTTGTTCTACCACTGTTTATCCCACTAGTGTAACTGATGTTTGTCTGTGGTACTGAGCTGTATATAGACTGGTCCGCAGCAGCTTTCCAGAAATGAGGGCCCAGGCCTTAATTGAGCAGGCCATGGGATTGACAGGAAATCTTGCTAAGAGCTGGAGGACTGGACCACACGGTGGAGTTACTATAGAATTGGGACGTGTTTACATCACAGAGGAGTTCAGATAAGGCAGAAACATTTTGGACATAGTAAGTCAGAATTATGAGATAGTAAGTCAGAATTATGAGATAGTAAGTCAGAAATATGAGATAGTAAGTCAGACGTAATAAGAAAGTAAGTTAGAATTATGAACATAGTCAAAATTATGAGATAGTAAGTCAGAAATATGGAAAATGTAAGTCAGAATTATGAGATAGTAAGTCAGACGTAATAAGAAAGTAAGTCAGAATTATGGACATAGCCAAAATTATGAGATAGTAAGTCAGAATTATGAGATACAAAGTCAGAATTGCACCCAGAATGATTAACCGAACCTCGGTGTGTAGGTTTGACATGGTGAGAACATGCTAATGTTTCAAGTTTCACACTTGACCGCACATGTGACGTGAGCAAGGAGGAGCCTTATCTCTGCACCTGACTGACCCAACACCACCATTACAGACATCCAGCGAGCAGTGGTGTCCTCCATGAGTCATCCTGTTAGTGCAGCACCATTGGCAGACGGCTGCACCCCGCAGGACTACATGCACACAGACCGTTACCACGACCGTCCTTAACACCACGTCACCGTCACCAAAGACTGCAGTGGTGTCGTACCAGACTGTCATGGAGGGACTCAGAATGGCAGCGGGTCATCTTCAGTGACGAGTCCCGCTTTAGTCTTGGTGGAGACACCCAACGAATCCGTGTGTGGAGGCACCGTGGTCAGCACCAAGATGAGCGGTTTGTTGTCACACATTCAGAAGACCTGGTGTCCCTCCACCTCCACCCCTACCACACCATCTGCAGGAACTGTGTGAGGATGTTCAAGCTGCATGGGATGGATTATCACAGGACTCCATCAGGAACCTCTACAGCTCCATACCGAGACGTCTGGCGTGTTGGGTTAGCAAACACGGCGGCCCGAGAGACGCCATACTGAGAGACAGACTTCTGTATGTGTAGCTCAATAAATATTGATCATATCAGTCAAAACTTATCATCAGTTATTGATCCTGGTCACCTTTATCTTCCTTCCCAACAGAATTCCAT
Organism: Prochilodus magdalenae; assembly: GCA_024036415.1. NCBI lineage: Eukaryota > Metazoa > Chordata > Actinopteri > Characiformes > Prochilodontidae > Prochilodus > Prochilodus magdalenae. Next base: position 110,564 of record JAMWET010002641.1, read on the forward strand.
ATCTGCATATTCAGTGTAATGACTTTAACCCGATGCCGTCGCGCCACGTACCCTATTATGGACCAAAGAGGGCTAATAAACTTTATTTGTAGCATCTAGATGATCTCATGATGCTGTATTTTTCTATGTATGTTTTTACCCATGACCCTGTGGGGCATTCATCTAAGTCTCTTAATGGCTACAGTCAGTCAGCAGCTCTCTCGCCATCCTGCCTCGTCCCACAGGGACTCTTCAACCACACTCAGTCCCATTACAACACCAATTTCATATGAAGCAAGAAAAGCCAGAGATAAGGAGCGGGAGAAAACCCAATCCAGTGCAGATTTTTGCCCCCTTATGTAAGCAAACCCTGGCTGAGTAGGGGGGGACATGGAGCAAGCTGTGGGAGCAGCTCGTTGTCGGGGTTATGGATGGTGCCTGTTTCCTGCCGTCAGAGTGGACCCTGGCCACACAAAAGAGGAGCGCAGTGAAACTCACTGATACAGCACAGAGTGCGCTGGAGTCCACTTCCATTCATCTTCCTCCCTCTTTCCCCGTTATGACTAATGTCTGAATTGGCCAGGCACGCAGGGCTGGCGGTAGCGCTGCAGGATAGGCAGGACCTTCTGTGTTTACTGGTTTAGTAACAAGCTGCTAGTATGTACAATCGGATGCTAGATTAAGAACTAGTCATGTCTGCTGTAATGACATGTTACCACCAGTGGTGTCACTGTCCAAAGAAAAACATGTATCTCCATTTTTTTTTATTTGTACTTTTATGCCTCATTTGATCACATGAGCTGCTGTTTACACTGTGTGGAGATTTCCTGAAGAATGGACCAACAGAAATAACCCAAAACTGCTTGGCAGGACGTCTGGTTCCATTGACTTCCATTCAAATGAAATGAGGTTTTTAGCCTCTCCTGTAAAATTGCCATTGTGGAAAACCCCTGTGGACAGCGGTGGAATGTAATTAGTTACTGTATCTAAGTCATTTTTCCGTGTATCTGTACTGAAGTATTTCCATTTTGGACGACTTTGTACTTTTACTACACTTAAATATCTGACTTCTTACCCCATCACATTATCCGAAATCTGTAGCTCCCTCTGGCTCATGTGACGTAAAAACATAACATGCCAAAATGAAACAAGCTAATTGATGCATTCTTAGCATCCATGGAAATGTCCATTTCAGGCCTGGACTACATCCTGGATCACCTGGCGGAGGGCAGGTAAAGCAGGATGGGGGGTTAATGCAGACACTAACTGACCATCACACATCAAAGCCTTAGTGAACAGATCAAACAGATCGTTCCTGACTTTGTGGGTACATAGACACGATATAGAAACATGTCCACATGTCCTTGTGACTGGCGAGCATCTTTTTCTGAACGTGTAGAAACTCGGTTGCCTTTACGGTACATGTGTTTGGCTGGGATATGTTTATGAGCAGAGACCTACAGATGCAGTACAGTAAACGAGGAACTCATCTGTGATCCTGTTTAAACCTAGTGCTTATTAAACTTAAACTCATAACTAAGTTAATAAATCTTAAATTGAAACTTTACTTCTTTAAAGAAAGTTATTTTATGGTTCTAGGTAATGGAACCTGTTCTCCTTCAGTGTTCTGTGCTGATGATGGTGTGAATAGACGTCAGTGTGAGACTAATGAATGAGCTTCTATTAAAGACTGGTGGACTGAGAGACACTAGAGTCTCTTCACCTACACTGAGCTGATGAAGAGTCCTGTTCCAGAAATGATAATAGGACATTAGAGCCGTAATAAACCATGCTCCTGGTACTCGGTACTCTCCATACTTAAGTACATCTGAAGGTAAATACTTTAGTACTGTTACTCTCCATACTTAAGTACATCTGAAGGTAAATACTTTAGTACTGGTACTCTCCATACTTAAGTACATCTGAAGGTACATACTTTAGTACTGTTACTCCAGTAGAGGACTAAAGGGAGGAACTTGTACTGACACACTATCTTGAGGATCTGTGCCTTGGTTGCCATGTAATGTTAGCAAGCTAAAGCTAGCACAACGTGCAACGCTACTATTTCCATTAAGCTCAACAAACAAAAATGAATAAAATGAGTTTTATTCGTGTGCAAATGAGATTTTTGGTTGAGTACCCCAACATTCCTATCCCTGTATTCCAAGATGACGGTTCTGGCATTTACAGGGCTGCAAATGTGAGTGATTGGTACAATGAACATTCAGGGGCATTCACACATCTGGACTGGCTCCGCTTATAAATCTGTGGGACTTCCCTGGAACAACCAGTAAAACGCCAAGGAAGCCATCCACCAAATCTGGAACCACCTGACCAGTTCTTTGATGTAAGAGTGTCTGAACATTGATGTGGCTACATCCAGAACCTTGTCCAGACCATGCCCAGTCCAGTCCCAGCTGTTATGACTAAAAGGCCACTTAACATCACTCGTTTCCACTCCAAATAATTCCAAATAATTCCAAATAATTCATTTATCTTGAACAGCTTTAGCTACTGCACATTAGTTCAGTAATTTAGTATATGCTAATGCCATTCACTCATTAGTTCATTCATCCCAGTCATTTTTGGACCCCTCTAAAGCCGGCTGTTGCGTAACTTCACATACACACTAAGGGGAGGTCCCCAAGCACTAACCCACAGCCAAACTGACCTGCACTCGTCTATCTGTCGTTTATTCATCCCTCGTTCCTCCCAGTCATTTTCGACCCAAACCAAGCAGTAACGTTTCCGTTCGCCCAAGAGCCACCAGACTTCACATACTCACTAAGGGCAGGGCCCCATCCCTCATTCCTCACTTAGCACACTGCGCAACCATCCCGCGTTTCCTTCAGGAAATGCACTTTTCTAGTTTTTAACTGCCATTTGAACTAATACAATAGAATGGTCCATTAACGTAAGCTGTATGTTTTGAAAACATGTAGGTTAGCATTAGCTTAGCATCCCCTACAGTCTAGAACACTTGGGCGATTGCCCGTGGTGTCCTGCCCATAAGTCAGTGTTTCGCTTTACAAATGGACCGTGTGGAGCACACGGGCTCCAATTTCCACACTCGTCCTCCACATTCCATCACTCACTTTTAAATCACCCTCAGATCCATATCAGGAGGGTGCCTAGTAAGTTCATCTTGAATAAACTCTGGATCTATTTATTCAAATCGATAATCTGATAGCAGATTCCATAAACGAGAGGAACTTGGACCTTACGATGCAACGCACTGAACTAGTAACCATCCCAGAGTCCTGAACTTCTGAGTTATGATCTGAAGGAGTGTGGTTGCATCATGAAAGGCTTCTAATCAACTCCATGAAAATGCATGACCAGATGCTTCTCTCTCACAATCAGTTAACCGCATGGTGACGCTCCCCTCACCTCGTCTTCCCTCCAGTGGTCTACTGCAGTCGGTTGGTACCCTTGCAGTGACTGCACATGGGAAACCCAAAGAAATCAAACCCAATTCAATTAATTCCCAACATGGCAGTTTCTCCTGCTCTCTCGAGCCAAGCCACAGTATCCTACTGCTCTCCATTTCCCCTCGGGCACATCACCAGACACCCAAGAAGATGTAAAGACCCCGAGGCTGGCAGCGTAATTACAAACAGGAGCCGCAGGACTATGACTCAACTGGAGTACGCATTAGAAATGACTCAGCTATTGAAGCCAATAACAAAGAGCCTGTATAAACCCTGTGACTCCGACCAAGACCCGTGAATCATTAAACAATCTGCGGATTTTACCGCCGCCATTTAAACACATTTCCTTTCCCCTTACGTCGGTTTGAGGAAAGAGCAGAACAGATCAAAGGGCTTGCCTAGTGATATATTCATAATGGTGGAGACAGAAATACGAAAGAATGAATACCGGCCACATTAAAACAGACCCAAGCGGTTCGCCTAAAGTTCCAGGAGTTCCCACAAGTCCAGCGGGCCAACCTGGTCCACCAACAGCAGGTCACAAGGCTGGTTCCCCAACTCCCAGCCCAGGACTGCCCTGTTACGTTAGTTAGATGGTTCAGATGATGAATGAAGGATGAACCTGGAGTTTCCATAGACACGACACGCTCAAACCATGAATACACTGGACAGTGATTTCATAGCTGGAGGATGGTAAGCTAACATCCATCCATCCATCCATCATCTAAACCGCTTATCTGCTTGACCTGCGGGTGGTGGGGTGGCGGGGTCGGCGGGGAGCCCATCGCAGCAGCTTCCAAATACATGACACGTGCAAACCAAATTACACCACCCCTGACCATATAGTACACTCTGTAGGTGTACAGGTCCAGACTGTAGTCCATCTGTTTCTCTGTGTACTGTATTACCCTGTTCTTCAGGACTAGGGCTGCCCTCTAGAAGTCAAAGAGTCGAATCGTCAATCGGAGACCCTTTAAGTCGACTGAGACCCTTCAAGTCTACTGACAACAGTGACCTTTTATTTTTTTTTGCAAAACAGACTAAAGCTTACAAAAATTCACAAAAACTTTAAGAATGTAAACAGACATGTTAATAATTATTAAAGGGGAATAATAAATATATATGTAAGTTCTAGCTGGGCTGTGACGCAGCTTGCTAAAAATTTCAACCTACGTGACGACGTGCGCTGGCGGTTCACCACTGAAGGAAGCTAAAGCTGTGAAGCTGAGAAACACGGGGGGAGCGATGTCTCAGAGAAAGGGGAGGAGCTTTTGAAGAAGAGAATCCGAACAAATTAAACCGAATTTCATCCAACACTGCTCCAAACGAGTGAGCTGACTTCCGTTTTAGACGTAACGGCTGTATGCGGTGAAGGAATAACGGAGCAGAGAAGTTTGTTTTATTATGACTCCATTATTTTAGAACCTAAATTACAGATATGTTTATTTATTCGTCTACAGCTGAGATTATCTTTATTTAAAGTTTATAAATACAGTCACTTAATACGCCTGCTGATAAACGAGAGATAATTATTCCAGTGCGGGGAATATAATGATTAAACGGTTTCAGGTCTACCATTCTTCTTTTCATCTTAAATAATTTAAATATGGACTAATCTGGTTTTATTTAGCAGTTTATTATTTATGAGAGATGAAAGACGAAGGGTCCTCCTACTATAGAAGCTGTTAGGAGTGACATTAAAAAGACTAGAAGCTATAAGCGCTAATGTTTAGAATAAGTACGCCCTGCTGCCCGGCGCTATACTCTGTAATTAAATCAGGCTCCAGTTCAGATCGATCATCATAAGCCCCGCCTCTTTTAGTTCAGAAATATGTTCCTGTGACTCTGCTGACTCTCTAAATGAGGACGTCAGGTCTGAATCGTGTGCAGACTGATTTGCTGATTACTAGATAATGTACATGGAGAAAAAACATGAACCAATAGTCGAATCGTCGACCAGGACAGGTGAAACCCCCACAGGACCACCACAGAGCAGGTATGATGTGGGTGGTGGATCATTCTCAGCACTGCAGTGACACTGACGTGGTGGTGGTGTGTTAGTGTGTGTGGTGCTGGTGTGAGTGGATCAGACGCAGCAGTGCTGCTTTGCATGATGATCCTGTCTGACTGCACACATGCCGCTGTACCGTCTGTACCGTCTGTACCGTTTCACCGTGACTTGCCTGCAATTAACGTTCCGAAGAGTGATAGCTGCAGCGGAGCAGTCTAAGTTGAGTTGGTGGTCCGTCAACAACTCCAAACTATGCGCTGGCGCAGATACAGCAGGATCATTCCCAGAAGTTGGCACACGGAATTGGATTGCTGTGGAGTTCCTCAGCATTCCTCAGCTCCTCCGTGCGGTCCAAGAATGCTTTTCCTATAAAACAGACATTTGTTTTATTGTGCTATCGAGTCTAGCTCAGTTGCCACATGCCCCATCAAGGCTTAGACAATGTATTTGCTATTCATGGCCAGATTGGATCAAATTAAAGACCCAGGCTGTCTCGCAGTAAATACAGCCCTGGTTCTAAAAGAGCTTTGCTGGAACCCAAGAAACTGGCTATAGAGGAAGGGCCAGAGGCAGGCTGTCCAGAACTGCCCCTAGACTTTCAGGAGGACCCAAAGATGGAGGCTATATTTGGGACTGGGCTATCGAATCAACTCAAGGGCCGAGGTTTTGCCCATTCCAGATAGAGTCCGGGCTTGTCCCAAATGTTTAACCATGCAGCAGGTTCTCCATTCCAACTTACTTTGTTCCTGAAAGGGTTTTCCACCACAGCATAATGAGGCATGGAGGAAACCACTTCCACTAGCTACCTCATGGTTCCCCTTTTCAGCTTGAAAACAGACTCCCCACCCAGTAATACTGACCCCTAGTGGACGGGAGAAGAACTTGGAACAACGTGACCAACAGTCAGAGCTGGATGTTCCAGCAACTCCAACAAGGAATCAGTAATACTGACCCTTAGTGGACGGGAGGGGAATTAGAACAAGGTGACCAACTATTACAGCTGGGTATTCCAGCTGACCCCTAGTGTACGGGAGGGGAATTGGAACAAAGTGGCCAACTATTACAGCTGGAGATTCCAGAGACTCCATTGAGGAGTCAATAATACTGATCCTTAGTGGACGGGAGGGGAATTGGAACAAGGTGATCAACTATTACAGCTGGGTATTCCACCGACTCCAACAAGGAGTCAGTAATACTGACCCCTAGTGTACGGGAGGGGAATTGGAACAAGGTGGCCAACTATTACAGCTGGAGATTCCAGAGACTCCATTGAGGAGTCAATAATACTGACCCCAGGTGGACGGGAGGGGAATTGGAACAAGGTGACCAACAATCAAAACTGGATATTCCAGAGAGTCCAACAAGGAGTCAGAAATACTGACCCCTAGTGGGCGGGAGGGGAATTGGAACAAGGTGACCAACAATCAAAACTGGATATTCCAGAGAGTCCAACAACAATGCAGTGCTTGATACCCTCATACAAGCAGCAAACCATTCCCCAACCATGTCAGTATAACTGCAGCATGTAGACAGTCCACTACCCAAATAATACAAAACTGGCCAACAACGAATGGGTCAAGAGTGGGTATCAAATTGTATATAGCAATAGTCTGTATGTATTCATATACCCAGGGGTGCAACAAGTTCGCAGGGGGACCCCACTTGCTCTTTGCAAAATGCCTGTTTCTAGTGCAAGTCTGTCAAGTAAGCACAGATGTTTTCATAATCATAGACCTCTAATGCATGCTTAATTCAAAAACTTCATAAACCCAGGAAAATCAAGAACAAGATGCGTTCTTCTTATGTTCTATTCACTATAGACTTGTATATACCTGACATTCCTGCACGGTTCTCTTCCCATACCCTTCACCTTTCTATCCTTAGACCCCCACTGTCCTCCCCCAGTCCTCTTCACAGCTCTCCCCACTCTAATTCCTGGGTTTATTAAAGCTGAAAGAGCAAAAACACTCAAAATCAGTATGACGTGCGGCTCAGTTGATGATTATTAGGATCAGGATGGGGGGCCGGGCAATGGGGGGAGAACTAAAGCTGACTGTATGAATATTTTGAACCAATTTAATAATGAAAACAACATGTATAAGATGTATAGAGAGCTTAAACAAACAGAGCTACGTAAAAAAAAAACCCTCAGAACAGCCAACCATTAATTAGCTGTCTAACGAGGCCAAGCTTTTCATCAAGGCAGAGTACAGGAGCTCCAGCAAAACATCAAACGCATGTCATAACAGCTACTATTGCAACAGTGTTGGTCTCAGTCTTCAAACAGCTTATCAGGTGTTCTGCTTTGGTGCAATCAAAGCCCTTTGTAGATAAGACTGAACACTCCGTCTATATCCCTATACCGGTAACGTCGAGATCAGACCGATCTGTCTTTCACGATGGTCCGTATGCCAGAGTAGACAATCATAGTGCCATAAACCTGGGCCATGTCTCGGTTGGGAGGCTGGCAACACTACACCCTTGAGTCCAGCCAATCGTGGTTAGAGTTCATAGGTTGTCCAGGAGCCCGAGTCAAGAAACTGTCAGTCATGGCTACAGAAGCGCTCTGTGTGTGAAGCTGTTGCACTAATTGCTGCACCCAAAAGGAGTGAACCGCCAGGAATGAAAGTTGGTGTGTAGGTTTGACATGGTGAGACATGCTAATGATCCAAGCTTCACACTCAGCCGTGCATGTGAGGTAAGCAAGGACGGGCCTTATCTCTGTACCTGACTGACCCAACAGCAACCACAACAGACCTTCAGCGAGCAGTGGTGTCTCCATGAGGCTTCCTGTTAGTGCGGCACCATTGGCAGACGGCTGCACCACGCAGGACTACATGCACACAGACCGTTACCACGACTGTCCTTAACACCACGTCACCGTCACCAAAGACTGCAGTGGTGTCGTACCAGACTGTCATGGAGTGACTCAGAATGGCAGCGGGTCATCTTCAGTGACGAGTCCCGCTTTAGTCTTGGTGGAGACGCCCAACGAATCCGTGTGTGGAGGCACCGTGGTCAGCACCAAGATAACTGGTTTATTGTCACACGTCCAGAAGACCTGGTGTCCCTCCACCTCCACCCCTACCGCACCATCTGCAGGAACTGTGTGAGGATGTTCAAGCTGCATGGGATGGATTATCACAGGACTCCATTAGGAACCTCTACAGCTCCATACCGAGACGTCTGGCGTGTTGGGTTAGCGAACATGGCGGCCCGACGCCATACTGAGAGACAGACTTCTGTATGTGTAGCTCAATAAATATTGATCATATCAGTCTAAATTTATCATCAGTTATTGATCCTGGTCACCTTCATCTTCCTTCCCAACACCACTGCGGTCCCAGAGTTGGCTCTAACTACAGCAGCTCTACTGTAGGCAGCACTCTGCTGCTCTGCTGGAGCTCAGTTACTGGGCTAATGCACAGGAGAACAGCCGTGCTCAGGAAGCGAGCTTTCACTGCTACAGCTCACATACAACCAACAGCATAACTGAGGCCTTCACACAGTCTGAGCTTTATGGAACTGTTTTCACTACCTCCTCTCTTTCTCACTCTCTCACACTCTCCAGTCCCAGACCGGGGTGGTCATAAATCGAGAGGTGTTGATGGGATGTGTCAGGCGTATCAGCTATAGCTCTACCCACCTCCACAGACCCTGGGAGAGGGCATCGCCTGCCAGCCTCCCTCAGCCCGCACCATTGCTCACTGCTGCTGACACAAAGCAAATATCCCATCTGAGAAATGGCCATTCAACCCTTCTATAGGCACATCTTTCATTTCCCCTGTTTTTGTGTTGGAGAATGTTCCACTTTGGGAAACACTACTGGGAAAGGGTTTCAGGAAACCAGCATCTGTTACTATATGCCAAGCCGATTCCTGAACGTTTCACGCTGGATGGGAGAATGACGGGTTAGGCGAATCCCTTTATTCTGACACCTTTCTTTTTCGGACGTGCTCATTGGGCCTTCTTCATGTGTTTCACAGGTAATTCACAGTCTGAGAGTAGAGACACAGTTGGAAATGTATACATGTGGGTGCCAAGGCTGTTTGATGGTATCCGGCACATAACTCAGGTGCTATTCATCTACTAAGATCATGAGACCATGGACGCAAACTGATTAATAACTGCTGTTGTGACAGGCTGGATTACTTTCTTCTTCTTTGCTGATGTGTTATTTTTAAGTTCACAGATATGTTATACTTTATATAAGTATAGTGTTACTGGAGGGGTACACCAAAGAAAGCTTTTAACTCAACTGCTTGGTGCTAACTGGATAAAAAAAATAAAAATAAAAAATAAATATAAATTCCATAATAAAAATATTACATGAAAATAAAATTACATAGAAAAAAATAAATTAAATTCAAATTAAACCAAAATAAAATTAATGACATGAAACCTAAAACATTACATAGAAATAATAAATTAAATTAAAATTAAACCAAAATAAAATTAAAGACATGAAACCTAAAGCATTACATAGAAATTCAATTTAATGTAAATTAAAGAAAAATAAAATGAAAGAAAATGAAAAATTACACAAAAAATGAATTAAACTAAAAGACAAAACAAAATGAAACAAAAAGTGTATTTTATATTATATATAATATAGTCGTATATAATATATATTATATATGACTTTTTCCTGAGTCGGATTGAGGCATCCCTTTTTCAGACTCATGAACGACCTGACAGTTTGCGAGTAGTTACAACCCCGAAAGCTTTAATAAAATAAAATAAAATAAATAAAACTAGTCCACCGAACATGACTACACCACTATAGACTGTACTGATCTAGTCCTGATCACCCCAGCCCACACACACTGAGCTCCACTGGCCCACAGGACTACCAGAACATGACTACACCACTGTAGACTGTACTGATTCAGTCCTGATCACCCCAGCCCATACACACTGGACTCCACTAGCCCACTGGACTACCAGAACATGACTACACCACTGTAGACTGTACTGATCCAGTCCTGATCACCCCAGCCCACACACACTGAGCTCCACTGGCCCACAGGACTACCAGAACATGACTACACCACTATAGACTGTACTGATCTAGTCCTGATCACCCCAGACCATACACACTGGACTCCACTAGCCCACTGGACTACCAGAACATGACTACACCACTATAGACTGTACTGATCTAGTCCTGATCACCCCAGCCCATACACACTGGGCTCCACTGGCCCACTGGACTACCAGAACATGACTACACCACTATAGACTGTACTGATCCAGTCCTGATCGCCCCAGCCCCCTACACACTGGGCTCCACCAGGCCACTGGACTACCAGAACATGAATACACCACTATAGACTGTACTGATCCAGTCCTGATCACCCCAGCCCATACACACTGGACTCCACTAGCCCACTGGACTACCAGAACATGACTACACCACTGTAGACTGTACTGATCTAGTCCTGATCACCCCAGACCATACACACTGGACTCCACTGGCCCACAGGACCACCAGAACATGGCTACACCACTATAGACTGTACTGATCCAGTCCTGATCACCACAACCCATACATACTGGGCTCCACTAGCCCACTGGACCACCAGAACATGACTACACCACTATAGACTGTACTGATCTAGTCCTGATCACCCCAACCCAAACACTAAGCTGTATTTCGCTCTACTGTATATGCTAACTGCTGTTTGCTCCTCAGTTCTAGTAACATCCTGATGTACAGTAACTGCTCCTGCACATCTGTTATTTGCTGTCTGGCCTGGCAGTACTGTGTTATACCGCACAGTTATTGTACTGGTATAATGACTGAACTGAACAGAACCGAATTAACAGGGCAGGGAAGATAATGCAGAACATGTGAGACAGCCACACCACACACAGGAATATGGAGGTCTGTGTTGTTTATTCCTGAACATGAGGGACAGGACAGGATTAGTGCACGTGCACAGACACTCTCCCTCCCTCCCTCCCTCCCTCCCTCCATCTCTCTTTTGCTCTCTCCGTCCCTTTCCTGCCAGTTCAGCATTCACCATGGCTGCGCCTCCTGTTACACTGCACAGTATATACTCTGTACTGATCTTAAAAGTCTGAGTTCTGCAGGCTAGTACTCACAGTATTAGCATACTACATGATTAGTCCCCAACAGGAAGTGGTAAAGCTTACATCATACTGAGCTGGACTCTGATTGGCTGCTTCAGCTGAGGTTTATTTACAACACAAACGAATAAACACATTATTTACAGGAGTACATTTACTATACCGGCTGTTTGGACAGATTTGGGTTGAAACCACACACATATGATTTCTGGTTCCGCCAACACAGCAGGCGACATTGCATCACAGTCTGTGGGAGGCTCCTCCCTTTCCTTTTCCTATTGCATTGTGGGACAACAGTGTCCATCATTACCATAATCAAAAATCGGCTGGTTCTAAGTGTGCATTGTGGGTTTTTGAGTAAACTCAACTTTTGGGACTCACCCATTGCTATTGGCAACAAACAATACCTAGGCACCAATATTCCCAAATATTCCTAGGAATGTCAAGTTCATGTTTATTTATATGCACCTTTTACAACAGATGTTGTTCTGAGCAAGCCAAAGACCATCTCTCTCAGAACAAGAGAACCCTCGAGAGGAACCAAGACTCAAACATGGGCATGGGACCCATCCTCCTTCGGTCCTAACTGGATAGCTCAGGTGCTGTTACCAGTGAAACCAGTGGTACCAGTGACCACTGTGAGGAGTTTATCACTGTGAAAGCTTAGAAGTTTAGAAAAACTGATTCAAATAACATTAAAATATATATATACATATTATTACAGCTACGGTGGTCCTAATGACATTGGCTGCGTCTGAAACCACCTACTTTACATTTACGGTACTTAGCTGACGCTCTTATCCAGAGCCTCCTACAAGCTTAATCAGAAGTAGGCCAGTGTAGCATTAGGAGTTTTGCCCAAGGACTCTTATGGGTGTAGCACAGCATCGTCACCCAGACTAGGATTCAAACCCCAGTCTCCCACAGGTGGTGGTTGCTCCCTGGCAGGTAGTGGAGTTATCCGCTGAGCTACACCAACCAACTTCTCATGTACCTACTAGATTGGACCCAGTGCGCACTGCTGGGCCTGGTAAAGCAATAGGCTTTACTGGGTTCTTTCCCTAAGACCAAAGAACCAGAGCAAACACCAGATAACTGCAGGTCCATTTACATCAGATTTCAAAGGCAAGTTGGGACACTGTCTTCAGGACACTGTCTTCAGGACACTGTCTTTAGGACACTGTCTTTGGATGTTGTCACAAAGCAGCTTTACGATAATCCGGGTCCAAGCCCCCAAAAGAAAAACTTCCTCAGAGCAAAAGGAAGAACCCTTGAGAGGAACCCAGACTCTGAAGGGGAACCCATCTTCTTCAGGTCGACCCCAGATAGCAACAAACACAAACAGCATCAGAGTTTAGAATTACAGGCTATATTAACGAGCAGGATCACCGGATGGGCTTGTGGGATGCAGACGAAGGTTCCACATCACACAAGACATGAAGAAGCTCTATGGTAATCGAACTGATCGCCAGTGCAGGCAGGCTGTGGTCCTCAGCCAGAGCAAATGAAGCAGCAGCATCAGACCACACAGTTTGGGCAGTAGCTCAGCTCGGGCAAAGAAGACACAGGCACCCATCCCCCACGTCCCGGTTTTACTACCACAGCTCTCACAGAACTTTAGGCAAGGAGTGCCAGGCTGGTCTGGACAGGAAGGCGCCCAGGAGTGGACAAAGATGGAACTGCACATCATGCAAATTGAGGAAAATCGCAAAATGAACCGCGACAGACAGGGAGAAAGCCTACCACGGCTGGCTTTTAGAAATGAAAATAAAGGACAGGGGGCGTGGTCTTGTGTGAGTCACATGTGGGGGGGGGAGTGGCGTGTAGCGATTGTTTGGGGGAGAATCTGATCAGCCATGTGTGACACACGTGTTTATCAGAAATTTACGGTAATACGGAACAAAGCGCGTCCAGTATTTGAGTCCTACAACTACGGCTACAACAGGTAGCTTAACTGGCAAACTAGCTAGCTAATATAAACTTGTATGACCTCAGCGTCACTGCTAGCCTTTAATAACTCGCAGGTTACATCGCTAACACGTCAAAGCATGTTCAATGGTCTCCAGAAACCAACTCGTACCGTTACTTGGATACACATATACAGCATGTTTCCTTCTCAGCTTCGAACGTCTCTGCAGCTCCAGCTGAATCATGGGATAGCACAGTGTGCTGCGACCCCACACTTCAAAATGTCCCCCAGTTCAGTAGATCATTCAGTAGGCCAGCCTTCTTCTTAACGAATACTGTGTATTCAGACACACTAGCCATTCTCTCCTACTGTGTCGTCCGGAAGTAGGCGATTTCGGGCGCAGCCATTCCCTCCACCATCCAACCTGGCTTTGATGAGTAACAGCAGGAGACTACCATAAGCACCAGGGAGGTAAACGGATAATGCTAGATACAGATAACCACGCCAAGACACCAAATTAGCTTAGCGCTAGCTGCAACCTGGGAAAAAAAGCGGTGGCGAGACAGAACGCACTCGGAGCGGAAAGAGAGACACGGCTAGATTACATGAGAAATGTAATGGCACGGACCTTGAGATGAAAATGAGCGCAAATCATAATTATGAACATTATCAGCGACTGCATTCCTGGAAACCGGATACCAAGCGGTGTTTCTGTAGCCCCTCGCATGGGGGCTGATTTCTTCAGGCCCAGGTTTGAGATTTTAAATGTTGGGGTTAATAAAAGTAACAAGAGCAGAGGTTCTGTTTTTAGGAAGGCTCTTTGCTCTCGGGCCTGGCCCGATCTGGCTTTCATTACCAGCTCCTCTTTATGGCCTGTTATCAGGAGGAATTTATAGGATCTGTGGATGGTAATAATTAATGACCGAAATGACGGCTCGGGTTGAAAATGGGTGTTACTGTTAGCCGAGACACGGTGTAACTCAAATTTCAAACCACACCATTATCTTCACGTTTGGGTTTTTACACTCAGAGGTGATTTAAAAGAGCAAAGCTGAGTATCAACAATAGAGGAAGGATGCAGGCTTTTCAGTGTGGTCTGTAAGAGACGTTATAGTTTTCCTAAATGAACGAAATACCAGACTGAATTTAGCAAAAAGATTTAAAGGAATACCGTCGACTATGAGACAACCTCATGCTTGGGACGTCTTTTAGATTATCTGTCTTCATAAGATCTTATTGGTTCATGTGAGCGGCGATAAGTCATCCAAGCACTTTACTGCTGGTTGTATGTAGGTGACAAATAAACTTGATTTAAACAGATTTGATTTAAATTTGATCGTTGAATCGGGTCAGAACCTTAAACGGACTTTTGGACCTGGTTATGTCCCTGTCGTGTTATCTCTCGTAACGCCATCTCTCACCAATATAATTAATCTCTCATCGTGTCATGGTTTGTCATCTTTAGTCATATGATGTCTCATCATGTCATGTCGCCTCTCATTATGTCATGTCACACCATGTCATGTTGTGTCTCTTCATGTCATGTCTCATTATGTCATCTCATCATGTCATGTCATGTACTGTCATGTCTCATCATGTCTCGTCATGTCATGTCTCATCACCTGTAGTCATGTGACGTCTCATCATGTCATGTCACCTCTTGTCATGTTGTGTCATCTCTAGTCATGTTGTGTCTCCTCATGTCATGTCATGCCATCTCATCATGTCACCTCTAGTCATGTCACGTCATATCTAGTCATGTTGTGTCTCCTCATGTCATGTCTCATCATGTCATCTCATCATGTCATGTCATGTACTGTCAAGTCTCATCATGCCATGTCACCTCCCATCACGTAATGTCTTGTCGTGTCACGTCATGTCACATCATGTCATCTGATGGCTCATCATCTCTCATCACGTTATCTCTCGTCAATTTAAGCCAGTACTTGTCAAGTCATGTCTTGTCACCTCTAGTCATGTGATTTCTCATTATGTCATGTTACCTCTCGTCATGTTGTCTCATCATGTCATGTACTGTCATGTTGTCTCATCATGTCACATCATGTCACATCATCTCTCGTCACGTCATTTCTCATTATTTTAGGCCACCTCTCACCATGTCATGTCTTGTCACGTCACGTCACCTCTACTCATGTGATTTCTAATGCTGTCATGTCACCTCTTGTCATGTTGTGTCTCCTCATGTCATGTCTCGTCATGTCATGCCATCTTATCATGTCACTTCTAGTCATGTGATGTCTCATCATGTCATGTCACCTCTCATGTCATGTCATGTCAGCTCTAGTCATGTGATGTCTCATCATCTCATGTCACCTCTCGTCATGTTGTGTCTCCTCATGTCATGTCTCATCATGTCATCTCATCATGTCACGTACTGTCAAGTCTCATCATGTCATGTCACCTCTCATCATGTAATGTCTCGTCATGTCACATCATGTCATCTCTAGTCATGTGATGGCTCATCATCTCTCGTCAATTTAAGCCAGTACTTGTCAAGTCATGTCTTGTCACCTCTAGTCATGTGATTTCTCATTATGTCATGTTACCTCTCGTCATGTTGTGTCTCCTCATGTCATGTCACCTCTAGTCATGTCACGTCATGTCATCTCTCGTCATGGTGTGCTTCGCCATGTCATGTCTTGTTATGTCGTGTCTGTAGAAAGTTAGAGATCATGATATCAGCTCCTAAGGAAGGATGTATGTTATGTTTAGGTCCATATAATCTGTTAGGGTTGTTCTAGCTTCCTGATGAACATACCAGACTGAACTTTACAAGAAGACCTGAGAAGTCAAAGACCGCTTTAAAGGAATACCGGCGACTACGAGACAACTTTATGCTGAGGAACTCTTATCTGGAAGATACCGCTCCAGGCGTCGTAAAGAGAGAATGCAACATGTGTTCTTTCCTCTCCTCTTTCCTGATTTGCCCATTAATTTATCGCAACTTTGCTGCTCAATATCAAAAAGTAGAGTCAGCTTTTACGATCGCTGGCGCAGCGTGCATCTCGCCGAGGATAGCTAAGGAGAATGGAATGCACGCTGAATCTCCATATGCTGAAAAGTCAAAGGTAGCTCTTATCAAGGGCATCTCTGGGAGATAAGGGTTGATGTATGTCCGACAGTGGGGTCACTGACCTTGTTATGGATTCTTTGAGCACTGAAGACTTTCCCTGAAGTATGTGAAAGAAGAACTGACCAGCCGATGCCAGATCGCAGCACGTGAGCTTACACGGTGCAGGCGTGTGCAGTCATCTCGTCTGCTGGACAAACAAGGGACGCATCTTTACTCATTGTGTACTCTGTTTGTTCTAGCCTTTACTGAAAACGGACCTTGTTTATGTTACGGACTGCTAATGCTAACTCTGCATGTTCATTCTCCTTGCTTAGCGCTGACTCAGTGTCATTGATGCGATTCATTTACTGGAAGTCAGTGAAATCTGTGCTCTGGTTGTGCTTGTACAAGAGAGAGAGAGAGAGAGAGAGAGAGCGAGAG
>JAMWET010002641.1:130000-147500 GCA_024036415.1 Prochilodus magdalenae
ATGTGTGTCCTGGCGTTCCTTCTGTTTCTTTTTCTTCTCTTTATTTCTTTTGAGTAAGCAAAGAGCCTCGGCTTCGCCTGCCAACGAATCCATTCAAGTTATCAGAGATTATTAAAATCGGTTGAAATGTTTACGAACGGCGCAAACACAATCATTAAACCGCTAAACACTCAAACTGGCCACAACCCTGGCCCTAACCAGCAGTTTCTCCCCACACACTCCATCCATTATCGGCGTCTGAACGTATCTCCGTGAGCAGGCTGTTCATTTTCTGAGCGCAGCATATAATCTACTCTAAACACAATCCTCACACGCCGCAGAAACGAGATCCTGGCAGGTCAAATCTTATATCTAGTTCACATACCTTAAGAGTCTTAATCTGAGATTGTGGTAAACTAATTTTAATTTGTTTTTCATCCCATTTCTAGGCGTTTTCTACAAGTCTTAAGTGATTTTACTAAGTCCATTTTTTTACGATATTGACATATACATTTCTTAGAATACTTAACATTTTTAACCGGTAAAAATGTCTGGAAATAAGTTACAGAGTCTAAATTAGTAAATATAATCCTAAAATATGAGAAGAAATATAAGACAGCTCAACTATGTCTTTTAACTAAAATTATAACTCATGATTGTAGTAAATCGAATTTTTTTTAAATAAGTATTTGCCAATGAAGTGAAAACCTGGCTTACTACAATCACTTAACATACAGTGGGGAAAATAAGAACACCATGCGACTTTGCAAGTTCTCCCACTTAGAAATCATGGAGGGGTCTGAAATTTTCATCTTAGGTGCATGTCCACTGTGAGAGACATAATCTAAAAAAAAAAAAATCCAGAAATCACAATGTATGATTTTGTAATATTGTATTTGTGTGTAACTGCTGCAAATCGGTATTTGACCACCTGCCAATCAGCAAAAATTCTGGCCCTCAAACACCTGTTAGTCCGCCTCTAAAAACTCCACCTCCACTAAGTAAGACTCCAACTACTAACATGGCTAAGACCAAAGAGCTGTCCAAAGACACCAGAGACTAAACTGCTGACCTCCACAAGGCTGGAAAGGGCTACGGGGTAATTGCCAAGCAGCTTGGTGAAAAAAGATCAACTGCTGGAGCAATTATTAGAAAATGGGAGGAGCTAAACATGACTGTCAATCTCCCTCAGACTGGGGCTCCACGCAAGATCTCACCTCATGGTGTATCAGTGATCCTAAGAAAGGTGAGGAATCAGCCCAGAGCTACACGGGAGGAGCGGGTCAATGACCTGAAGAGAGCTGGCTCCACTGTTTCCACGGTTACTGTGGGTAATACACCAAGACCTTATAGTTTAAAGTCCTGCATGGCACGGAAGGGTCCCCTGCTTAAACCAGCACACGCCCAAGCCCGGCTTAAGTTTGCCCATGACCATTTGGATGATCCAGAGGAGTCATGGGAGAAAGCTCTGTGGTCAGATGGTCTTAATTCCACTCGCCGTGTTTGGAGGACGAAGAATGATGAGCACCATCCCAAAAACACCATCCCTACTGTGGAGCATGGGGGTGGAGGCATCATGCTGTGGGGGTGTTTTTCTGCACATGGGACAGGACGACTGCACTGTGTTAAGGAGAGGAGGACCGGGGCCATGTATTGTGAGATTTTGGGGAACAACCTCCTTCCCTCAGTTAGAGCATTGAAGAAGGGTCGTGGCTGGGTCTTCCAATATGACAATGATCCAAAGCACACAGCCAGGATAACCAAGGAGTGGCTCCGTAAGAAGCATATCAAGGTTCTGGAGTGGCCTAACCAGTCTCCAGACCTCAACCTCGTGTTTCTCAGCGACAGCCAAGAAACCCAGCTGATCTGGAGGAGATCTGGGTGGAGGAATGGGCCAAAATCCCTGCTGCAGTGTGTGCAGACCTGGTGAAAAACTACAGGACCTCTGTAATTGCAAACAAAGACCAAATATTAACACTGATTTTCACAGGTGTTCAAATACTTATCTGCAGCAGTAACACACAAATAAATTATAAAAAAATCATACAGAGTGATTTCTGGATTTTTTTTTTTTTAGATTATGTCTCCCACA
This sequence comes from Prochilodus magdalenae, assembly GCA_024036415.1. NCBI lineage: Eukaryota > Metazoa > Chordata > Actinopteri > Characiformes > Prochilodontidae > Prochilodus > Prochilodus magdalenae. Next base: position 132,072 of record JAMWET010002641.1, read on the forward strand.
GTGGACATGCACCTAAGATGAAAATTCCAGACCCCTCCGTGATTTCTAAGCAGGAGAACTTGCAAAGTCGCAGGGTGTTCATATACTTATTTTCCTCACTGTAAGTAAAAATGTCTGGAAATAACTTCCATAATCTTAGAATTAATTTTAATTTTAAAATTAATTTTTTTTTTAAATTTTAAATTAATTTTAGAATCTTTTTGTTCACTACTTAGCAATTGATGTATTCTTCATGTGTCAAATTTACTAGCTGTATGAATTATGGCTAGCAGTTGTTGCTTGCCATTAAATATCATAGGGCTGTATCATGTGGTCTGATATAATATCTGCTAAGATCAGTGATGAAGACGGGCTTTAACTCTACACTGCAAAAAATGAGACCTTAGCAAGATATCTTATATCTAAGTGATATATCATATAATTCTAATTTTTAGCTTATCGAAGTCTTATTATAGCATTAGTTCACTTATTTCCCCTTTTTATTTGTTTTAAGTGATTTTAGTAAAACAAAATTGTCTGAAAACAAGCCAAAAACATTTTTGAAAATATAGTGAGGAAATTTGTCTTACTAAAATCACCTAAAACATGTAAAACCTACCTGGAAACGATGTAAAATAATCTTTTAATTAATTTAGAACAATCTTAAAATGAGAATTTGAAGATACATCAGCTAGATATAAAATCACTTCACGTGCCAGGATCTATTTTTATGCAGTGAGACACTCGGATCATTGTCCACGGTTACGGACTGTGTGGCACAGGGGCCACGCGTCCCTTCAGCACACTAGTCGCTTTTACTCCTTCCAGTGAATTCAAAGCTTCTCCATAAGAGGCCTGTAAAGTGTTGATATGGGCTGCAGCCGTTTCCCATGATGCACAGCACATCCCTGTGTGGTCACTTTGTGCTGACTTAACTGTGTGTGGGTCTCACTTGCTGAAACGATTACAAGACCCATGGACCTAATATAGTACTCTGTTCTATGAGCAGGCAGAAAGAAAACACACCCCGCCTCCGTTCTCCTACAGAAGCTTTGGTGTACAGTATAGCATGGCCTGCATATCAGCACCACCAGCCACTCAGGCCTTGTAGTGGAGCTCCACTGGTTTCCATTGACTTCCCTGCGCTCATGACTAAAGTCCTGTAAGTGTGATATTTACCTACACTAACTACGTACGATAAATATAATCACTAGTGCTAATAAACATACACTTAAACAGAACTAATGGAGCTTCATGGTTCTATTTTGAGGCACCTCTAAAATTTACCCAAAGATACTTTAGTACATATTAAAGTGCATTTAGTACGTGTACATATGTACAGTTAATTACCATACTTACACTCAACACACAAAACAATAACGTGCTTGAACTGTACTTGTACTTGGGGTCATCACACAACCCCAATCATCAACATATTGATCTAGAGTCCTGCCATAGAGCTGATCTGACACCCAGGGCAAGACATTTAATGGGGCTAAGCTCCCATCCTTACTGTACATTCTGTCCAAACATGCTGTAACTTCACAATGAATTCATTATCAGAGTAATGATGAGAAATAAATGGCATTTATTTATTTTTGAAATGTATTTAAATTTATATTTGTTTATTCATTTAATGTATATATGTGTATGTATATATTTATTAGATAGACAGATAGACAGATAGATAGATAGATCGATACTTTATTGATCCCAAAGGAAATTTAGCAATTTTTTATTATGTATTCATTCATTTGTATGTTGATTTATTTATTAATATAAAAATGTATTTATTTGGTTGTATTTGTTTATTTATTTAGAAATTATTTATGTATTTGTGTATTTATTAATTCATTTATTCATTAATTTTTGTCCTGCATTTATTTATTTACATTTGTGTAAAATATATATTTATTTATTTACATTAAATATATATTAGTGTACATATTTGTGTATTTTTTTCTGTATTTATTTATTTGTGTTTTTTTGATCAATGTACAATATTTATTTTAAAATTGTTGATGTATATTTGCATATTTGTGTATTTATTTATTTAGTCATCTGCCATATGAACTATAAAACAGTGAAAATTTGCTGACACTAAATAAACGAGTTGTGTTCAGAGAACTGCTTTATGCAACATGTGTTTTGAGTGATTAATGAATGAGAGCTGTTTGAATTTGAATCTAATGGAGCCAATGAACCATCAAGCACTGAACTTGTCAAAACCGACCGGCTCTATTTGACTGAGCGGAAATGTGTGGCATGATTGAATAGTGTCTAATAGTCTGCTGCCCAGATCAGGTGGTCATGTTCCCGTTAGAGGATGGTGGGTGTAGGCTGGTGAATTGTGCAGTAATGGATTAGTCAGCCTTTGGCCAGTAATGGTAAACCTACAGTGTGTACCTACAGGATACAATTACCTGTAAGTGGTGAATGGATTGTGCATGTCACTGTCACATCTGGAGAGATGAGGAGGCATGTGCAGAGCCAGTGAACACAGGAGGAAATCTGGCCATGATGAAGACGAAACAAGTAAGTCTGACTAAAGCCCAACGCTGTGCTACGCTATGCTACGCTACACAGCCTCCGCCACGTCTTTAAAAGGATTCAACTACTGGTCCTGTTCTGCAGCTTTCAGGTGCTGAAGTTTCAACGTTCTCCTCCTTCCTGCCTTTCCTCAAGAGCTTGGCCCTGGTCCTGTTGTCATGGAAGTACCCACATAGCAAACGGATGTGGGCCACATCTGGCAAAGACAGGGCACTGCTGGTCGGCTATCGGCGCTAGCATTCTACTGTGAGCCAAAACAGATCTGGTCCACTTCTGGCACAGATACGGCAGAGTTGCCCAAGTCTGGCTAAGGCATGGCCCTAATCTGGCATGTATGTGGCCCACATATTACTACAACGAATGATCCACCCAAGTGCCACCAACACATCTGGCAAGTAGGCCAGATGAAAATGGTGAATGTGGGCCAGATTTGGACCAGAACAATTTTCCTGTCTGGCTAAGCTCCGCCCCTGCCATCAATATCCCGCAGGATCTGCAAGGGTCTGAATGCTTCAGGACTTGGACCCAGGGCACAGCCTACACCAAAGACTCTCTATGGTTGTATTCAATATGCCACACTACTATACTGCACACTGTATACTACAGTAGTATGTACCGCACACTGTGTACGCCCCCTGTGTGTGGTACAGTAACAAGTTCTGACCTACAGTGTAGTATACTAATACAGTCACATGACCAGTTACCTCACATTTACCTCATAGCTGTTATTACTGTATGCACTGTTTAGAGCTAGCTGCTGCTAACGCTGCCCGGTTTACCTGAGATACGGTTAGCCTAGCGGTTAGCTCCCCTCGGCTACTTCACTCTAAAACTGATCCTCTAAAGCGAGTTCATCTTTTATTAATCTTCAGACCTGTATATTTAACTTTCTGAGGCTCATTCTGATGAACACCACCCCACTACAATCACTACACCCACAGTTATACTCGGAGTGGGCTGCGTTTAGCCCCCCAGTGTTACCCACCGCCGTTTTCTCTGGGTGGTGCAGGCTGAGAGCCGGGGAGGCCACAGTGCATGATGGGATACAGTACACCATGAAGATAGCTCCACCCGTACACTAGAACCTCTGACTGGAGTAGAACACCATCCGGGTATCTCCAGTACACCATGAAGATAGCTCCACCTGTACACTAGAACCTCTGACTGGAGTAGAACACCATCCGGGTATCTTCAGTACACCATGAAGATAGCTCCACCTGTACTCTAGAACTTCTGACTGGAGTAGAACACCATCTGGGTATCTCCAGTACACCATGAAGATAACTCCACCTGTACTCTAGAACCTCTGACTGGAGTAGAACACCATCTTGCTCAAGGCCACTTCAGTTGCAACGCGTCAGTTCAGGGGATCAAATCGGCAACCCTCCTGTCACACGGATGGTTCCCTAACGTCCAGCCCTCAACTAACACAAACTAGGCACAAGTGTGAGGTGTGACAAGAGGGCGGAGACAGGGAGGAGCTAGAACCCAAAGCACAGAAGCATATAACACATAACAACAAAGGTACACGGAGGTAACAAGACAGAAACCGACAAAACCAAAAGAGGGCAAGGGCAGAATAGACACGATCTGACAGCCATGTTTACACCACGTTTGGTGAACGGGTGTCACGGGTGGAGCAGGTGTTGAAGGAGTCTGAAAGTGGGAGATGTAGTTCATGCATACATACAGAAAAGGAGCAGGAGCTGCGACAAGGCTAATGAAGAACGCTGTATTCTCTTTATCACACTCATATATAACACACGGGGGTGAAGAGTATCCCCTGGCATCCCACTACAGTGTTCCTCCATGAGGAATCTGATATACGGGGATTATACACACCATTATCCCACCTCTATTTTGCATTCCGCACGCGCTCTACCCGTTCCACCGAGCCTGTGCAAGCGTGAGCTACTTGCTCTTCTCCTTTTCCGCTCATTGCCAGAAATCATACGACAGTTGACATCTTAATGGCTCTGAAAAAAATAAAGTACAGCTACCAATATCAGAGCGGGGCCCTTACTTTGATAGATGGCAGTTAAATGGAAAATCCAGACTGCGATTCCAGGGCAAAAGTTTAGAGTGTAATAAATTCCGCTTTTACACATGGATCGTTGAATATTCATAGCCAGGAAAGTTAATCAGCCTTATTTTTCATCCTAATTGTGACCTTGATTAAAACTAATTAATCACTCATAACGCAGGACCTAAGGTGACCCGACCCGAGAAGGTCAGGCTCGCTAATGGGGCTAAACACATCCATATGTGAACTCAGCTCTTATTGATTCTTCAGGATAAGAGATGCCTCATTACGTAACGTGAAATGCATTGCAGACAGAATGGTTCTATACGGAACCGGCTATGTAGAACTGGCCATTAAAGGGTTCTTTAAGGAACTGTACCACCGGTCACCTCGTTAGGTCCACCTCCTTGTACCATCACTCACTGTCCATGTTATCAGCTCCACTGACCATATAGGGCACTCTGTAGTTCTACTGTTCCAGACTGTAGGGCATGTCTGTGTGTCTTCAGTGGCCAGGACCCCCACAGGACCACCTCAGTGAAGGTACTTTGTGGGTTGTGGATCATACCAGCACTGCTGTGATCCATAATAATTTTTAACCATGTATTTTGGACTTCTTTAAAATCTGTGTTGGGTTCTACAATGTATAGGTACATCCACAGATGCCAGTTAAAATGTACTATGTCCATCATATTCAGAAGCACCGCCGAGTTCTCTGGGCTCGAAGGTTTCTGGGATGAGGCATCCACACATCCACACACACAGTGGCATCCACACACACAGTGGAAACGTACAGTGGAGTGAGATGAGCTGTATTTCAGGATGTTTCATGATATGGGGTCAGTTTGTCAGCCGCATGGCTACAGAATAGGAGGGTGCTGAACTGACACGCCTGGAGTCCCAATATGCTCCGGTAGAGTTTGATATCTTGTACTGGGAGTATAATGGTTTTATACCTAGCTGATATATCATTACATTCTTATTTTGAGATTGTTGTGAGATTTTAAAATTATTTACCTTTAATTATTTTAATTTTGTTTGTTTGTTTTAGGTGATTTTAGTAAGCTTTATTTTTTAGTAAGATTTTTTAGTAAGTTTTCTCACTATCTAAGCAGATAATGTGGCTTGTTTTTTGAAATTCGCAAAATTATCTGCTCGCATAGTGAGAAAATCGCAAGAAAATGTATTTACGAATTTACATATCAGAAAACAAAATTACTCTTTAAACAAACTTTTACCAGTACTGAAACACTTTGGAATATAAACCACGTGGGCTGTAAAAGCTCTCAGCCATTTTAAGCTAGCTAGCTTAAATCTAGTTAGCTAGTTATCTTATATTTAATTGATATATCTTAAAATTCTTATTTTAAGATTATTTAACTTATTGTGCATTTTATCATGCTAATTGCTTTAAGTGATGTTAGTAAGCAAATCTATGTCATTATATTTGCAAATAAAAAAGACAGACTTGTTTTCTGGACATTTCTATTATATTATATGTATAATTATTTGTCAATGTAGTGAGAACATTTGCCTTACTAAAATCACTTAAAAAATTAAACATGTCTAGAAATAAATTAAACAATCTTAAAATAAACTTACAACAATCTTAAAATGAAATATATGTATATATTATAATTATATAAATAAATATATAATATATTACAATACATTAAATATATTATAGCGATATACGCTAGAGATAAGATCATTTTACCTGCCCAAACATCTTTTAAGTGTTGTGAAAAGGAATGACAACAGAACAGAATGGTAAAATAATTCATTGTCCCATGTATGTTGCAAAAATCTAAATTGAAAAAACTATAAAATTCATGAAGTAAAACATTAAATATTGCAATATTGTATAGTTTTCAATGTAGCACAATAAAATAATACACAAATTACTGTTTTAGTTCACAGCAAAATATCTGTATCTACTTGACATATTTATCTTATTTCAAGACATTTTTTTAAAGTTATTTTATATGATTTTTATAAAGCAAATTTTCTCACCATATTGCCAGATCATTTTACTTTAAGAAATGTTTTGGTAACAAGCCAAATATCTGCCAATACAGTGAAATATTCGCTTACTAAAATCATTTAAAACAACTTTAAAAAGGGATTTGAAAAGAATTACCAAATCTTTCAAACTATTAAACTGTTAAACTAAGAACTATTTTTAATTTAAGAGTTTAATAAGATATATCAACTAGCTATAAGATCATTTTCCCACTTCTAATGCTAGCTGTGTTTCTATTTTAATTTGAATGTTAGCATACCTTCTAAACATTTTCTGATTAAGGGATGTACTACCAGTGTTGGTGGAGATGATTATACATGATTGTACATATGATTTTATGCACCTAATAGTATGTCTGTGACCCAAACAGCCAAAATACTAAAGAGGATATAAACCGATGTTTGGCCAGTGTGCCGTATTTCATTTTGTGTGAATTCAGTTTAGTAGCAGGTCAGCAATGGCTGCATTAGGATTTTTGACTTTCAGGACATTTAGCATTAGGATATTTGATTTTTATGGCATTTTGCATAAGGTTTTTTGACTTTTAGGATGTTTTGTAATAAGAAATTTGACTTTTAGGACATTTTGCATTATAATATTTGACATTTAAGAGATTTTGCATTAGGATATTTGAGTTTTAGGACATTTAGCTTTAGGATATTTGACTTTTAGGACGTTTTGCATTAGGATATTTGACTTTTAGGACGTTTTGCATTAGGATATTTGACTTTTAGGACGTTTTGCATTAGGATATTTGACTACCAGGATATGGTTTTGTGCACATACTGGTATGTATGTCGGCCAAAATACTAACTGAAAGGGGATATATACATATGTTTGGCCAGTGTGCCGTATTTCATTCACGTGAATTCAGTTCATTCCTAGGTCAGGACGCTGCACGCTCTTGGTTGAGCGATGAAAGTCTGACGGTAAGTGAATCATTTCGGTGCTATCGGGGCCGAGTGTAAATCTGTGACACATGATCTGTAGTAGTGAGGTATAGGGGATCTCAACTTCAGCCAACAGCAGCTGCGCAGCATGGGGCCCGATAGATCGTGTCAGGTAGGACAAACAGCTGGAGTGAGAGAGAACAGAGGAGGAAGGAAGAAAGAGAAAGAGAGAGAGAGAGAGAGAGAGAGAAAGAAAACACAGCTACATACATCATATGTTACAACATGGTTATCATTGTCAGAGTAGGGGTCTTCAGGCTGGTTCCCAGGACCCCAGACAGTCCAAATCACTGCTCCACCCTTATGTATCATAAGTTTGGTTATAGCTAAGATTTCAAAGTATAGATACTTAACTTTTAACACATTTTGCATTAGGATATTGGAATTTTAGGACATTTAGCATTAGGATATGTGATGTTTAGGATATTTTGCATTAGAATATTTTAATATTAGGTCATTTTGCATTAGAATATTTTAATATTAGGACATTTTGCATTAGGATATTTGAATTTTAGGACATTTAGCATTAGGGTATTTGACTTTTACGACATTTTGCATTAGGATATTTGATGTTTAGGATATTTTGCATTAGAATATTTGACTTTTAGGACATTTTGCATTAGGATATTTGAATTTTAGGTCATTTTGCAATAGGATATTTGACTTTTAGGACATTTTGCATTAGAATATTTTAATATTAGGACGTTTTGCAATAGGATATTTGACTTTTAGGACATTTTGCATTAGAATATTTTAATATTAGGACATTTTGCAATAGGATTTTTAATATTAGGTCATTTTGCAATAGGGTATTTGACTTTTAGGACATTTTGCATTAGGATATTTAAATATTAGGACAATTTGCATTAGGATATTTGACTTTGAGGACATTTAGGATATGCATTAGGATATTAGACAGGGTATTATCAGCTTCAGCCAACAGCAGCTGGGCAGCATGGAGCCCGATAGATCAGGGCAGGTAGGACAAACAGCTCGGTTATCATAGTCGGAGCAGGGGTCTTCAAATTGTTTCCAGTACCCCATATGTCACATGTCTAGGGGTTTCCTGAGAACCGGTTTATTATTATTAATCTTATTATTGTAATCAAACACCAAAACTTCACTCTTGTGAAATGACAGTACAGTTATGGCAGTAGGGTTTCATCATTTCCATTGGGTTCATCTGTTTACATATTGTTTTACTCACCCTCTTGGTGCTGCCTCCCCCCAGCCTGCCTTCATTAAGCGTATATATTTAATCTTCCAAGGCGTTTGGCTGAGCCACATTGCTGTTGGCTGTAATTGTGAAGGTTACCTCACAAAAGTGAACTTGGCGGTTACTGGACTATAGAAATCCACTTACAGTCCATTTCATCTTAGCCCTGGCCCAAAACCCCTAGACCAGAATTCAACTGTAATTTATTTACTACACCAGCAGATAATTTGGCTTTTCCAGCACGTTTCCTACATTCAGTCCAATATTCCTCATATATTAATAAATTAGTTAATTACAGTAATTTTACAATGAGAAATACAATATATATCAACTAGATATAAGATCATTTTACTTGCTAAAATATATATAGATCTTATTTATTATTATTTGTATATTTCCTGACACTTCTGTTCTTTCCTCTGCTGCTGTAACATTGCTAATTTACCCACTGTGTGACCAGGGATTATCTTATCTTATCTTATCTTAAAATCTCATTTTTGCATGTAGTATCTTCAGTGGTACAGACGATAAATGCTTTAGTGCTAATGTTTTTTTTAAATATGTCGCAACAACCATGATGTAAATAAGTGTTTAATTGAAATTTATGAGATAAAACATCAAACATTGTCATATTATATTGCTTTTGATGTCAAAGTCAAATGTTTTTAGTTCACTGTCATTGTGTTACTATACTGACAGATAATTTAATCTACTTTAAGAATGCTAGAAACATTCTACTATAATTTTATAATTTTTATCTTTTTTTTTTTTTTTACAAGTAACTTGCTTGATCAGTCAGAATGTAAAATTAAGGTATATATCTTTCATAAAATTGTCTGTAAATTTATTTATATTATATTTAGAATATTTGAGTTATGTTTTTTGTTTGGCAGCCGCTTTCCTTTTTCAACATTTTTTGTGTATGTGTGTGTGTGTAGGCTTAAACCCGTGTAGGTTTGGGGAACAATCTCAATTTAAGAATTTTAAGATCCATAAACTAGATATAAGATCATTTTAATGGCCAAGATATATATATATATATATATATATATATATAGATATAATATTTAATGTATAATTTTAGGATATATTTGATATTTGACTTATAGGACATTTTGCACTAGGACATTTTCTTTTTAGGATATTTTGTTTTGCAGCTGTTACCCTATTTTTTACGTATATTTTTTTACAGTGTAGGCTCAGGAAAACATTTCTCATCCTCCTCGGCTCATAATTAAGGATGAGGCTGACATTGTAACAATAACAATACCGTGTAAGGATTCAGGAAGTGAGCAAGAGCAACAGTGCGGTGATAAGCCACCTCGTAGCCATCGAGTCACGTGCTTCAAGCTCTTCATGGTACACTGAAGGAATAACATGGTGCATGACCCACCATGGTCCTCCACTCTGAAAGAGCCTCCTTCATGCTCCTCCGCAGAACCGATCAATAAAGTCGCACCAACCACAGAACTACGCCCTGAGCTTCATCCTCACACAGACTGGTCAAACTGAGCAGCCTAGCTAGCTGAGTCCCTTGGAAACCTGCGTAAACAAAGACTTGTGATTGTTGCTAATTTGCCATAAATAGCTCGCTCATATGCATCCTCTCATATCCCAAAATATTCCTCTTAAACAATCGCGCTCCTTGTTGCTCTGTGGCACATAAATGGAGCAGAAATCCGTGCACAGCTATGCAAACAAGCCTGGCCACCATATGAGAACAACATATTGCAATTACATAAATCAACATTATATGCATTTTGTAGGCACGGCAACCGGCGAGGCCCATGTGCCGTGTACGTTCTTGCCCCCCGAACGCATTCATTCCACCATGACCGGTTACGCGCAGGATCGCACGCATAGACCCGTCCCATCTGTTTACCCACCCTATACTATCAGCGGTTGCAGCTGATCTGCTTTCTCTCCTCAGCGAACAGATTTACTGATGTGCTCCGTGGTCGTGTTTAAGCACCGGACACGCCCTATGCTCTCAGCTGTACGCCGGCCAGCACTGGCCACTGCAACATGCTATTTCCAGGCAAATAGCTTTTTAATGAAGGACAAATTTGACTCTGACCTCTGCAAGTCTTTCCTGAAGTCAGATGATTAGAGCTTGTTTAGGCTTCAGTTACTTTTTCATATCCCCTGCCAGGGCTCCATTCAGCTCGGGAAAGAGGGGGGGAGGAAAGGAGGTAAGACCGAATAGCTTGACAAAAGAAATCAGTAGGAATTTAATGGTTGCTTTAAATATATGTACAGATGATTTCTACCACTCTGCTGCCAGGAGTTTGGCAGCTGTCTCGGGTCAAACGTGTTTCGCAATGGATCCATTCCACACTCTTAAACAATAGAAGGTTAACTTTGAGTCCTAACTGCATTAGACAGTCTAACCATGTCAGGCCTTTTCTGTTCCATGCATCTGTACTGAGGACGAGGAAACGGGCCGTTCCAGCTCCAGGCAGTGTTGGTATTAGGCATGCACCAGAGGTAGCCAAAGAGTCCTCAGAAGACAGGAGGGACGTCCAGGAAAACAGGAAGACATCCATTTGCCGTAATCTTCTTTTTGCGGCGGAGAGCGGACAGGGATAGAAAAATATAGGAAGGACATTTTAAAGCTTCTATTTCTCCAAATGTCCAAGAGGTGTCCCAAAATGTGTCTCTCATGTCATAGCGCGTCCAACACACCGCTGGTGTTTCCCCATTGACCTTAAAAATGGAAGCACATGGCTTAAAGACACAAAGTCGCAAGTAGCAGGGAAGTTGGTACCTGCAAAAGGAACACAATTCCCAAATCTTCCCGCCTCTTAAGAGGAGGAACATTCCCAAATAGGCAAACATACAAAAAGCAGTGAGCAAAGGCTGTTCTTCTTCGTTTGGCACTGAGCAGGAAAACGATTCACATGTCTCTTCGCTGTATAGTCAGTCAGTTTTACCGAATAGGCCTCAAGGTCTCATCGGCTTGGCCGGATCAAGCTCCACGGCGATGCTGGAAGATCTAGCGTTAACCAAAGGGCAACCAAAGTAGAAGAAAAGGATATAATAGTATGCAACATGGGTCCTCACAACGTCTCGAAGTATTAACCCTCAAATATAAATAATTATCAAAACACAACACACCCCAGTCATTCACGTCACAGAGCAAGAACCACACCGGAACCGACGGCCATACATACTGGTGATATTACACACTATACAACACTATGGCTAGCGTACATACAAATATACAGAACGTAAATGCGGTGAGCGCCTCTTAAATGCGAGGTAATGGGATTTCACTTCTTCCGAAACCAAAGAGCATGGGATAGGATGCGGTGGAGTTAAACAGTGGAACAATTCAAAATACATTTATATACGTATACAAGTCAGCTACCACAAGAGTTCGCAGTGAGATCCCTTTCACAGAGTTCAAACAGGGTCCAGAAAGAGTGGGGATAGCAGCCATCTTGGACAGACTCGGCGGAACGCTGGCGTGTCGAGGCAGTCATTCATCAGTATCAAAAACAACAGAGGGCTACAGCCTTATCTCACTGGCCAGCCAGCGAGGTGACACGGTACAAAACCTCCGAACTCTACACTGGCTCTGATGAAGGGCATCGTCAATTCACAGCAGCCACGTCTTTTAGTTTTAACCCTTCTTAACGTCAGTTACCAGAAACCTGTGTCGTGAAGGCAGCGGTGAAGGCTCCTCGCTCCTTGCGTTCGTGTATGTTCCTTCTGAACGAAACTCACCAAGTCTTTAGTGGTTTGCTTTTTTTAGCTCTGAGCAATAGCTCAACGCTGCTCATACTATGGACTCTAAGGCAGGATTAGATCCTCATCTCTGCCTCGTCACTGTGTTCCAAGGAGTGCTCCGTGGTGCTGATCATGGAGGCTGAGGGGCCTTGCGTGACACCAAACGGGGAAACAGCTGGTGATCGTGCTGCCAAAGGGGACAGGGACGGGGAAAAGCTGGGGGACATGGCTGCCGAGGAGATGGAACCCTCATGGCTAATAGGAGACCGCCTGAGGGACGCTAGGTGTGGAAACGTCCGTGCCATGGCAGGCTTCGGTGGAACCGACTTGGCACCGGGGTGAGCTACTGAGGTAATGAGAGGGGGCGGGTCGATTCTCGGTTTGGGATCCGTCTTGGCTTTGGGCTGGAAGGGGCGTCGTGGGTTGTTAGGGGGTATGCTCTCGTCTTTCAGTCTCGCAATTTCCGTGAAGACGTTAGCAAGAGGCTGGAACTGCGGGCACCAATTCAGAAGGTAGTCCCAGTTGTAGCTGCCTCGCAACTCCTCGTCACTTGCGACAATGGCTGTGAGGGAGCCGTCTACTGAAGGTTTGCCATCCTCGGGGAAGGCGTAATCCTTGGGATGGGATATGTTGAGCCCTCTGCCCACTCCAAGGTAGCCACCGCCTTCGTCTCTGTAGACTGGAAGCTGCCCTGAGAGCAACGTGCCGCTTAGACTCCCCAGCTTCTTCCCTTTGAACCACTGGCTGGCATCCAGTGCCCTGGGTTCACAGGAGATATCAGAAAGCTGATCTGCGTCCTGCTGGATTCCAGAGTCAGGTCCCCGGGCGGAGATATGCTCTTGCATGGAGGAGGTGATGCTAGCCACTCGGGGGTACTCGTTTATCATTCGGATCTCGTCGTCCTCCGCAGCCTCCGCCGATCCCCTGCCACTGGAGTGTGATGGATCCAGGGAGCCCCCTCTAGTGTAGGAACCTCCACCACCGCCTTGATCGCTAGCATACCCAGGAAGGGTCTGGTGGTAGATCCTCTCTCCTCCGGCCGATTTGGACTCATCCAACTGCTGCAGTGCGGTGCCGGAATCCACCGTATCGGTGTTCTGCCCTCTCTTTTTGCGCCTGGACTTCACGAGATACAGTGCCACGGCTATTATGACTAAGATGACTATCACCCCAAGAGAGGCCGCGATGATGCTGACCAGGAGAACGTTAAAGTCAGTTGCAAGTCCAAAGGAAGTGTTGGTGACATCAATGGTCAGCTGGGCAGTTGTGACCCTTGAGGTTTCAAGAGGACTGTGGGCCGTGACATCCATGGTCATGAGGCGAGCCTCCCTTTTGGAGCGACTTCCTCCACCAGAACTTCCCGAGCTGTCCATTTTGAGGTAGATCACACCGGTGGTCTTGTTCACCTCAAAATACGGAGAGCTGTTGGGAAAAGAGTAGAGCACGATCCCATCCACGCCACTGTCCTCATCATTGGCTTGCACCTGGCCAATACTCTGGCCCTTTCTGGCTCCTTCTGGTACCTCAAAGGAGAAGGCTGAGGACGTGAAGATCGGATCGTACTCGTCCTCCCCGGTGACATAGACTTGTACCGTGACCGTGGCGGAGTTGTTCCCTGCGTCCATAGCCAAAGCCATGAAATGAAAGGAGTTGACCTTCTCAAAGTCAAAGGCCTGACGGGAACGTACCTCCCCTGTATTCTGATCCACTGCGAAGAAGTCTTTCCCTTGACCGGATCTGTCCATCAAAGAGTATTTCAGATGTCCATAGATGCCAGTGTCATGGTCTATAGCATGCAACACCATGACTGCGGAATTAGGGGGCTGGTTTTCTCGAATGCTTGCAGACATGGTCTCGATAGGGAAATAGGGCCTATTATCATTGACGTCCTTCACCTCCACGTTAATAGGAGCCAAGGCAAAGTGACCGTGACCATCTGAGGCTTGAATGATGACGACATGAGAAGGCTGAGTCTCTCGGTCTAGAGGTCTCTGCAGTCGCAGTGCTCCAGTCCACTGGTCTACCAAGAACAGCTCTTTCTCATCTCCAGAGCTGATACTGTATTGGATCTCTGCATGGGGGGCCGAATCTTGGTCAGTTGCAGACAGCCGTAGGATCTCAGTGCCGGCTGCAGCCCCCTCACTCAGAGCCACTACGTACTCAGCATGGCTGAACACAGGAGGGTTGTCGTTGACATCAATCACAGTGATCACAGCAGGCACGCTGGAGCTGCGCTGGGGAACGCCGCGATCCGACACCACGATGGTGAGGTTGTAGCGAGACGTCGCCTCGAAATCCAGCTGCTCGGCCAGGATGAGTGTGCCCACCGTCTGAAACCCATGACCTTCTATGAAACGGACACTGCTCTCGATCTGGAAGGCGTTCCCGACATTTCCACTTGCGATGGCAAAGTCGAAGCCGGAGTTCTCTTGCGAGAGGTCACCATCCACTGCTTCTAAGGTCAAGATGGTGGCTCCAGGAAGCTGGTCCTCGGACACGGCGGCTCTGTATTCGGACTGATGAAAGGTGGGGGCATTGTCGTTCACATCTGTGAGCTGGACCTGGACCGTGGCCATGGAGGACAGGGGTGGCTTTCCACCATCGCAAGCCTCGATGACCACACTCACGGAGGGGCGCTCTGGGTCGAATTCAGCTTTCTGGCCGATGAACAATGTGCCTGTGAATGGAGATACACAAGGACGAGCTTACATGGAGGTACGCAAACACCATGATACACCATAACACTGGATAACGGATATCGGAAATGTCAAGGCAAAAAAAAAAAAACAAGCAGGAACGTCATACCGTTATTGGGGTCAATATAAAAGCCCTCCCGGGATGATGACATCACTCGGTAAGTGACCTTTCCATTGTCACCTGAGTCCCGATCTGTGGCTGTTACAGTGACCACAGGACTGCCTGGTGGGGAATGTTCTGGCAACGTCACCTGCGAAAC
>JAMWET010002641.1:152500-267500 GCA_024036415.1 Prochilodus magdalenae
CAACACACTACTTACAGCACACTAACACATTACACTTACTGAGTTACTGTACACCAACACACTACTTACAGCACACTAACGCATTACACTTACTGAGTTACTGTACACCAACACACTACTTACAGCACACTAAACACATACACATTACTGAGTTACTGTACACCAACACACTACTTACAGCACACTAACACATTACACTTGCTGAGTTACTGTACACCAACACACTACTTACAGCACACTAACACATTACACTTACTGAGTTACCGTACACCAACACACTACTTACAGCACACTAACGCATTACACTTACTGAGTTACTGTACACCAACACACTACTTACAGTACACTAACACATTACACTTACTGAGTTACTGTACACCAACACGCTACTTACAGCACACTAACGCATTACAGTTACTGAGTTACTGTACACCGACACGCTACTTACAGCACACTAACACATTACACTTACTGAGTTACCGTACACCGACACGCTACTTACAGCACACTAACGCATTACACTTACTGAGTTACCGTACACCAACACGCTACTTACAGCACACTAACACATCACACTTACTGAGTTACTGTATACCAACACACTACTTACAGCACACTAACACATTACACTTACTGAGTTACTGTACACCAACACACTACTTACAGCACACTAACGCATTACACTTACTGAGTTACCGTACACCGACACACTACTTACAGCACACTAACACATTACACTTACTGAGTTACCGTACACCAACACGCTACTTACAGCACACTAACACATTACACTTACTGAGTTACCGTACACCGACACGCTAGCGTGTTACTACAGCACACTAAACACATCACACTTACTGAGTTACTGTATACCAACACACTACTTACAGCACACTAACACATTACACTTACTGAGTTACTGTACACCAACACACTACTTACAGCACACTAACACATTACACTTACTGAGTTACTGTACACCAACACGCTACTTACAGCACACTAACACATTACACTTACTGAGTTACCATACACCAACACACTACTTACAGCACACTAACACATTACACTTACTGAGTTACTGTATACCAACACACTACTTACAGTACACTAACACATTACACTTACTGAGTTACTGTACACCAACACGCTACTTACAGCACACTAACACATTACACATTACACTTACTGAGTTACCATACACCAACACACTACTTACAGCACACTAACACATTACACTTACTGAGTTAATGTATACTACCAACACACTACTTACAGTACACTAACACATTACACGTTACTGAGTTACTGTCACACCAACACGCTACTACTTACGAGCACACTAAACACATTACCACTTACTGAGTTACTGTACATTCCAACACACATACTTACAGCACACTAAAACACATTACACTTACCTGAGTACTGTACACCAACACGCTACTTACAGCACACTAACACATTACACTTTACTGAGTTACCGTACACCAACCACGCTACTGACACCACACAGCACACTAACACATTACACTTACTGAGTTACCGTACACCAACACGCTACTTACAGCACACTAACACATTACACTTACTGAGTTACCGTACACCAACACACTACTTACAGTACACTAACAGCGTGTTGAATTACCCTGAAATCTTGAAATGTGGGTGGAGTTACCCTGTACCCTTGGTCGACACACATGCCACAGATTAGGGCGACTGAATAAAGAACTCAGCCTTGAACTCAACCTGAACTCGAGTGAGGGTGCAGCTGACCTGTGTTGGAGCTGATGCTGAAGGACTGCAGTCTGTTCCCACTGAAGATGCTGTATGTGATGCCGCTGCGGGTGCCGTCAGGGTACTGGGCCTGGGCCTGAGCCACTGCGGTACCTGAGGGAGCGAAAGAGAGTGCAGCTCAGCACAGCGATCACATTCACCTGACAGCCTGAAACTCAATGCGACGCTTATGTGTAGAGAGATGTAGCCAGAGAGATGTAGCTAACGGAGGTTTGCCAATTCCACCAACCTTTGGCTGCGTTCTCCTGGAGGCTGACATCTCGGGCGGTCCGCGAGAAGCGGATGCCCTGGTAGTCCTGTTCCTTTACGTAGATGATGACGACCCCCAAGGAGGACTGCGCAGGGCTCCCCTGATCCACAGCCTCCACGATGAGGGTGCGCTGACTCTGGGTCAAGCTGCTCAGCAACTCCTTGGCCTGGATCTCTCCAGTCAGGGAGTTTATGGAAAAGCCCCGCACGGACATGGCGAACCGATAAAACACGGAGCCGTTGGCACCAAAATCTTTATCTTCTGCTCTCATGGTGGCCACCACGTGATTGGTGGACACGCTCCTGCTGGACACGTTGATGATGAGGGGATCCTGGATAAAGAAGGGCGCATTGTCGTTAACATCCAGGACTGTGACGGTGACCTGGGCCGTGGTGTTACGGGGCGACGCTGGAGACAAGTCAACCGCACAGACCTGGAAGCTGTAGGAGGCTGTTTTCTCTCTGTCCAGTGGAGCAGCTGTGATTATCCTACCTGTGTCAGGATCTACCGTAAAAGCACCTCCAGCTTCGCTGCTCAGGAAGTACAAGATTTGACCATTCTCTCCATCATCAGCATCTTTGGCTGTTACATCCAGCACCAGAGACCCAACAGCTGCGTCCTCCGAGACATCTACAGTGTAACTGCTACTACTGAACTTGGGGCTATTGTCGTTGACATCAAGGACCGTGATTTCCACAGTGGCTGTGCTACTGAGGGCGGGGCTGCCGTGGTCTTGGGCGACCACTTCCAAAAAGTAGCTGTCCCTCTTCTCTCGGTCCAGGGGCCGCGAGGTGGACAGAGCTCCTGAACTGCTGTCCAGCCGGAAGTCACCATCTGGGTCTCCGGCTAACGAAGAAATAGGGAAGGAACTTAGTGAAAACTCAGGCTGATAAGCAATTGGCAGTTGAATTAAGACCGGATTAAGATGGTCTTAAAAACGAGTTGCTCTTTGTCGCTCTTAGAAATAAAGGGCTGAGAGACGCCATTTCGTTTTTCCTATAGAACCCTTCAATGGATGGTTCTTTAAGGGACCATGTCTGTAAATGTGAACCATTTATAACGAGCACTCTAACATAAGTCTAACGGCAACATTTTGGACTTCCAATGTACCAAATTTGGTATACGTCACTCTTGTCAAGTGTGAGTTATTAGGCCATTACAATCTCATAACAGTATACAGCATATGCAAGTTTAATGTGAGTAGATTTGCAGGTTCCTGGACACAGCAGTAGCCAAAATGACACTGGCCAAAACCAAAGCTCAAAGAAGTGGTCCTCTTAATCTTTCTGACTGTTGCTGGTCAGACTATTCAAGTTTTCCTCAAGCTTCAGGAAGTATGTGCTAACTTAGGCAGCTAGCTACCTGGGAATACTGGGTAATATCGATCCCTGCTCAGCAAAACTGACCAATATTATGAAGCTAACTTGGTTCACAATAATTAGATGAATGAAAACCATGCTAACAACATTCACACCAACAGTGGGTCTCGTGCCTGAAGACCGGCACACCATCACGGTCTAAAGAAAATGGGAACTTTACAGGAGAGGCCAAAAACCCAACTTAACTTTAATGTAAGTCAATGGAACCAGACGTTTTCCCATGCAAGTGTGAGCCATTTCTGTACATCCATTAGTCATGAAATTGTCACACAATGTAAGTAGCAGGTTATGTGATCATATGGTGCATAAAAGTAAAAATCAACAAAAATAGACGCACATGCTTTTCTTTGCACCATGGCGACATATTCTTATGGTCGTAGCCACAGCAGCTGTGAAACCTACCGGATATCCTGTACTCCAGTCGGCCACCGTCACCGCTGTCTTGGTCGGTAGCTTTGATGATGAAGAGCTCTACAGGTTGGAGGTTCTCCGGCAGCTCAAGACTGTACTGCAGCCTCCCAAACACCGGAGCATTGTCATTCTCATCCAGCACCGTGATGTGCACCGTGGCTTTGGCAAAGTTAGGGGGCATCCCTCCATCTTTGGCATACACTGCATTACATATACAAACAATGCATGACATAAGCACTACACTGAGAAGAACACTGGATACTACTTTCATAGGGAAACAGTTCATTACCAGTGACTGTATAGTGATCCTGCTGCTCCCGGTCCAGCACTTTGGTGAGTGAAATGACGCCAGTCTCAGGAGAAATGGTGAAGCCTTCAACTGTCACACCCCCGTAAGTTACCTGCCCATTAGTGCCTGAAACAGAGTCATAGCAAATTGCTGTTCAACGTCAGATACCACAATGCACCACGCTTTGGCCAGACCAGTATAAAACGTACTGGCTGATACTAATAACAATCCAATAACTACACTCAACATCAAAAGAACAGCTGCACCCAGAAGGAGGTGTGGGAGTGCAGGTGTGTTGGGAAGGAAGATACAGGGTACCAGGATCAATAACTGATGATAAATTTAGACTGATATGATCAATATTTATTGAGCTACACATACAGAAGTCTGTCTCTCAGTATGGCGTCGGGCCGCCGTGTTTGCTAACCCAACACGCCAGACGTCTCGGTATGGAGCTGTAGAGGTTCCTAATGGTGTCCTGTGATCATCCATCCCATGCAGCTTGAACATCCTCACACAGTTCCTGCAGATGGTGCGGTAGGGGTGGAGGTGGAGGGACACCAGGCCTTCTGGACGTGTGACGACAAACCGTTCATCTCGGTGCTGACCACGGTGCCTCCACACACGGATTCGTTGGGCGTCTCCACCAAGACTAAAGCGGGACTCGTCACTGAAGATGACCCGCTGCCATTCTGAGTCACTCCATGACAGTCTGGTACGACACCACTGCAGTCTTTGGTGACGGTGACGTGGTGTTAAGGACAGTCGTGGTAACGGTCTGTGTGCATGTAGTCCTGCGTGGTGCAGCCGTCTGCCAATGGTGCTGCACTAACAGGATGGAGGACACCACTGCTCGCTGGAGGTCTGTAATGGTGGATGTTGGGTCAGTCAGGTACAGAGATAAGACCCGTCCTGGCCAGATGTGGGGCCGAGCATGATGACTGCCAACAGAGCAGAGTTGTCTGTGTGAGCGGCCATGATGATTCGACATCACACACATTGACTCCCGAGTTGAGAACACTCAGTGGGGTTACAAGCGTAGCCGAATGCATTCCTTGTTTTAACCTCCGAACTTCAATATCAGCACAAAAAAACCAAAAATTTGATATGCAAATTATTTTTAGACTGTTTTTTAATAGGTGGTGTTAAACATTCCAACGAGGAAACCGGATTAAAGAGCCAGGCAGTGTTTATGGGCAGACCTGCTGTTTCAGACTTGGGCACTTTCTCCTCCACTCTGGTCTGTAGTTGGCACGCGGCGGCCAGATTGCGTGCACAGCGAACTGGATTTGGCACAAGCACCTGTTTATTCCGGTAATGGCTCCTGGAGAAAGGCTTTACAGTGGCTCCGTTTCATGCCCTTCCACACAGTCGGGGAGAGAGAGAAGCATCCCCACAATCTCCTCCATATGAGGAATTAAAAAAGCCCTACACTGCTGGTTTGCAACGAGCCACAGCACCGAATTCTCACACTTTAATGGCACATAACTGAGAACGGTGGGAAAACAAGACTGGAAATGTGCGTGCCTGACCGGTCGCCACAATGCCTGCACATAGAGGTGCCAGTTCAAACTCCTGTAGTCAAAACTGTAGCTGGTTTAGAAGAAGGTCTGCAGTGGGTCCCGTTTAAAGAAGAAGGAAATGTGAATGAGAGGAAAAGCTGATAAGCACTAAAATAAATACACTCCCACTTCTGAAAACAGGTGGGGTCTTCACAACGCAATATAAACAAGCACCAGCAGTTTAACATGCTCATACTTCTACACTGAAAAGCCATTTAATGCAGGCTTTGGCTCTTTTGGAGGTCCCCGAGTTGAACAGTGAATGTGTTACTTCAATGGTGGTGGTATATATGTTAAGGGAAATGTGTATGATGTAAAAAAAGTATTTTTACTTTTGCAGGTGATCAAACACATCAACATTTATTTTATATTTTGGCTTAATAGCTATTTTTACTGTGTGAGTTGTACATTTTCTGGTGTGAAAAAAAGCCTGTAGGGTAGAATGACCTCTAGGCTAGAATGGCCAGTTGGGTAGAATGGCCTTTAAAGTAGAATGGGCCTCTAAGGTAGAATGGACTATAGGTTGGAATGACTTTAAGGGTAGAATGGCCTCAAAGGAAGAATGGCTTCTAAGGTACAATGACCTCTAGGTTAAAATGCCCTCTATGGTAGAATGGCCTCTAAAGTAAAATAACCTGTAGGGTAGAATGGCCTCTGAAGAAGCAGCTGTCTGTGCCTATGACCCCTCAAACCTTTCGGGTGTTTAAGCTACCTTCACTTCTACCTTCAGGTCGGAGGTACAGAAGCGTGAAATGCCGGACTACCAGATTAAAGAACTCTTTCTTTCCCACAGCCATCAGACTCTTAAACAGTTGAGCTGATGTCTCTCCTCATAGACATCACTGTATTTATAACAATTGCAACATTGCAACTCGTATCATTTTTTTTGCACATGAATAGTTGCACTACTGTACTTGACTGTTTGTGTCTGCATACAGCTGCACACATCGTTTTGCACATGTAACTGTTCTTGTATGGTTATATTTCAGCTCATTTTGCACAAACACCACTTTACTACAGACTGTTACAATGTAACTAATGTAGCACATACCTGCACAATGTATATAGCCTGTATAATTCTAAATTGTTTACATTTTATATTTTATATTTTATTTATATATTCTCTGCATGCTTAATTTTTGATCCTTGTTATCTGTCTATTTATATTTATACTTTTTATTCTATGACATCCAGTGTGGGCAGCAAAGTAAGAATTTCATTGTACAGGGAAACTAGTTTCCTTACTGTGCATATGACAATAAAGCTTTGAATCTTGAATCTTGAATCTTTGGGACAAACGTCCAGTCCACAGGGATTCCTAAAGAGTCCACAGAAGTTCCAGCACCTATTGAAAAAATATGGACCACCATTGGTGGTTTAGTGAGGATGTAGCTAAACCTGTGGCAGGTATGGTCTCACCTTGATCTCGGTCAGTGGCAGATACGGTGAGTACTGTGGTTCCGGCTGGCTGGTTCTCTCTGACATTGACCTCGTACTCGCTCTTCTCGAACCAGGGAGCCTCATCGTTCACATCGATGACCTGCACCGACAGCACCTGAGTGGTGGAGTGCTGCGGCGTCCCGTGATCCTCAGCGACGATAGTGAGATTGTAGCTGTCCTGCTCCTCGCGGTCCACGGCTTTGAGGATGGAGAGAGAACCTGACGCAGACGGGAAGAGAAGAAAGCTTGACGGAAGACAGGGAAACATATTTCCGTGATAGGCCTACTGCACGATGTCAGCAGGTTAAAAAGGCAATTATGAATACAAGTTGCTCTAAAATTTGATTAGCTTCGTCATGGCTGTATGCATCAATGAAATTCTGCTTTGGGCTGCAGGTTAATCTTGGCAAACAAAGCATACTCTCAACAAGCTCCGCAGAAGGTTGTTATTGTTATTATTATTGCGTTATTGTTATTATTACTGTATAATACAAATATTTACTGGTGTATTATAAACTTAGTCATGGGACAATCACTGTACTACACGGCCCATTGTGGCGTAATGCTTTATTTGGTCAGTATGTCCACAGCCATGGTACAATTAAAGTTGTTTTAGATACAGGTGCCATATAATTTTGAATTTTGGAAATAGTTGCATTGAATTTGTGGGATAGTGCACATCCCTGTTTACACACTGCAGTCAGCCATATACACGTGTATCCCTCTTCGTTACAGCAAAGACTTGGCGGTAGTAACTTCAGGCTCCTGCAGATGGCGCTATACACCGGGATGATGGGGCTATAAACCCCTGTGGGGTGTGAGTGACGGGATCCATAGATTGGGAGGAGGTGCTACAGTGCAGGTAATGTCTCGCTCCGTGTGTGGAAAATGTCTCCAGAGCAGATGTTAATGATTGGCTAAAAGGAGTGACTGCATGTGGGCGTGGCCAAAGACCATAGTGTGAAGGAAGTAGCTGAATCTGCAGGTGTATGGAAGCGTACGGTCATACGGGTCTACCAGCAGTGGATACAATCTCAGTCTACAGGGAATTCTCCTCGGAACTGTGCCAGGGAAGGCCTCCACCAAATCTGGACCACCTGACCAGTTCTGTGATATTGGAGTGTCTGAACACTGATGTGGCTACATCCAGAACCTTGTCCAGTCCATGCCCAATCCAGTCCCAGCTGGTGCTCAAGGATGCTATACATGCTGTTAGGTAGGGGTCGGTCCCGGGGGACTTAGTGTTTGCCTGGTGGGCACAGGTTTCCACTTACCCAGGATACACTGCAGTGGTCGCGTAGCCAGGACAGGGATCGTCTAAACTGGCTGCTCTTGGTATATAGCTACACGGTGGTGTGTTGTTCCTTGTATAACCGTACTTGGCCCTAAACCACACTGACTAGTCTATAGAACCGTAATGGCGTCCGGGACGAGAGTGCTGAGAGAAGTTTTGGAGCTGTATTTACACAAGCGATTTGGGTGACTATTGACTTCTAGTGTTTGTAAGCAGTGTTCGGCTTACAGCTCCAGCACTGAGCCGAAGAAGTCAGATTTGGACATTAAGCATGCCTTGGCTGACCGGCTGCGTCTGGGGGTGAGTGGAAAACCAACCACTCCTAGGAACACTCGATTGCCCTCCTTCTGTAAACACGCCGTGCTCTGGATTTTAAGCTCTTGCAAACAGTTTTGTTTGGAGAAATGATTCTGTTGTTATTATAACTTAACGTAATTCCCTGCTATATGATTACTACAATGAAAAAGAGGTGACCCCCACCACCTCCCCCCCAGGTCGGGATCAGCGGGCTCTGCTGTTATTTACTGCATGCTTTCAGCAGCTGAACAGACACAATTATCTTCCCTCCACCACAAAGTAAGAGAAGTGATAAAGCCGTGGCTTTCCCTCGCTCGCACGGCCAGGCTAGCGTCGGTTCCCACTCTTCTCACTCACGAACCGCACGCACTGCGCACGCTATGGCGGGAGCCAAACGACTCAGAGGCTCGACTTGCTTAGATTTCCAGGATTCTATTACTACTGAAATAGTCGACCGCAGGATCCTCGAGTAGAAACCAGAGTTTTATTGCCCAATTGACTCCCCTCGTTCTGCCTTCCTTCTTGATAATGCCTCAGCGTTCCGTAAAAAACAGGGAAAAGTCTTTTTCCTGGAGTTTGGGTGGAGGTGGGGTGGGCTGGAAGATCCAGCAGTTCACCATCATCAGCAAGAAGGTTTTGGGGGTCTCCCAGAGTAAACACACTCAGGGGGATTGATATGGCAGTCTGACCGCCGACCCGTCTGGCCTACAGCGCCGGGCGTTTGCGTGAGGCCCGCCTCATCTTCATTTATAACTCTTGGAGCCACACTTCAGCTCCAAGCACTGGTGGCTGGTAAAGTAAGCTTCCGCTCTCCTGTTAGAAAGCCCTGCTTTTGCGCTTAAGGCTAGCACGAGACGACCACCAGACCACCTCCTCTTCCTCGTCCAGTCAAAACCCTGTTAAGCCCTAATCCCCCAAGTCTGGTCAGTATCAGTTCATTACCGCTTGGCGAGAAGTAAACCTATGCCTAATCCCACCCCGGGTTGCTCCCATGCAGCGGTACGTATAACGTGCCTGATTTAAACCAGAAATGGAATATCAGCCCATATTAATTTCTAAACCGCTTTGACATTAATGGAAGGAAAACGCCGTCCAGCTGGCAGCTCTATTAGGTGTCTCTGCCTTTCTAATCCTATTCAGAGTAAGCACTGAGTGGGGACTATATTATGAGTCTTTGATGATGGAGACATTTCAAAGCCATGTGTACATGAACATCAAATCTAAAGGGTGCGGTAGAGCTAACCAAACTAAAGCAGCCCCTACGTCTACGAAGCCCTGGAGAAACCCGTCGCCTCCTGCTGAACAAACCCTTGGAGAAACCCTTCACCTCCTGCTGAACTAACCCTTCACCTCCTGCTGAACGAACCCTTGGAGAAACCCTGCTGAACGAACCCTTGGAGAAACCCTGCTGAACGAACCCTTGGAGAAACCCTTCACCTCCTGCTGAATGAACCCTTGGAGAAACCCGTCGCCTCCTGCTGAACGAACCCTTGGAGAAACCCTGCTGAACGAACCCTTGGAGAAACCCTGCTGAACGAACCCTTGGAGAAACCCTTCACCTCCTGCTGAATGAACCCTTGGAGAAACCCGTCGCCTCCTGCTGAATGAACCCTTGGAGAAACCCTGCTGAACGAACCCTTGGAGAAACCCGTCGCCTCCTGCTGAACGAACCCTTGGAGAAACCGTGCTGAACGAACCCTTGGAGAAACCCGTCGCCTCCTGCTGAACGAACCCTTGGAGAAACCCGTCGCCTCCTGCTGAACGACGTCTGGGATTTTGGCTTCGAGAGGAATGAATATAAAGCTGTGTGGTGGGAAATGGAGACAAGTTGGCTGTCCCTGAGGAGGGACTGTCTTAGTCGCCCAAGTGGCTGATTTTCTGTTGACTAGTATATAAATAACACAGTAGTGGAAACCACCGCACACTGCACTCCAGAAGCCTCGGCAGCTACCAACAGAATCTGGGTATATAAGTCCACCAGACAAAAACGCTCACCTGTCACTGAACGACACCTAACAGCAGGTAACCCCTCCACCAGCACCAGCTGGGACTGGATTAGGCATGGACTGGACAAGTGTCTGGATGTATCAATGTTCAGGGACTCGCCTTCCCTGGCACAGTTCCGAGGAGAATTCCCTGTAGACTGGGATTGTATCCACTGCTGGTAGACCCGTATGACCGTACGCTTCCATACACCTGCAGATTCAGCTACTTCCTTCACACTATGGAGACATTCCCTGCACTGTAGCACCTCTTCCCAATCTATGGATCCCGTCACTCACACCCCTCAGGGGTTTATAGCCCCATCATCCTGTTTGAGGGATTAGGACCACCCAGTTTACATATAAGAAGGAGAATTTTAGTAGGCAGAATTTAAATTCCATATACTACATGGTCCAAAACACTGTAAACAGTATCTACAGTGTTGACTTAAATTCACATGTGCAAAATAAATATACTGTACAACATGATTTTATAACTAAACTAACTATATAAATATATAATTGGTATTTTGAGATTGTTATGAGTTGATTTTAACATTGACTAACCTCATTTACAGGCAGTTTTTACATGTGTCCTTTGGTGAGTCTTACTAAAATCACTTAATACAAGCAAACGTGTCTGTTAAGAAGTTAAATAATCTTATTTTATATATTATAGCAACAATATATACAACAATCTTAAAATGAGAAAATATAAAACATATCCACTAGATCTAGATAGAAGTTTAAAGCAAGATCTCATTTTCCACACTACAAAAACAATGAGACCAGGGCACGTTAAACGGTCTTATACCTACCTGATGCATCCTAAAATTTTAGATTTGAGAAACAATAGTTTTCAGCTATTTTTTAGATCACTTAATCATTTAATCACTTAAAACAAGTACACATGTCTGGAAATGAGGTTAAATAATCTCATAACAATTCTACAACCATCTTAAAATGTGAAATATAAGATATATTAACTACATATAAGATCTTTTTACTTACCAAGATCTTATTTCTTTCTTTTGTACAAATATAAAGACTGTAAAAATGAGATCTTGGTATATAAAATGATCTTATATCAGGTTTAAATATTCTAAAATGACAAATTTTGAGATTTTAATGCATTTTTCGCTAGTTTTAAAATTGCTCACCTCAATTATGGGCATGTTTTATTAGTTTTAATTGATTTAATGAGGCACATTTCCTCACGATATTGGAGATAAATGGCCTTTACTCAAACATCTAGTTTATCTTGAAATTCCAAATTTGAGATATACATAGCAACTAGATATAAAGTCATTTTACTCGCCAAGGTAAATGTTTTTGCAGTGTATATCCATAAACAAGTACAGAAAGTTTATTGACTCATAGAACTTAGAATCTAGAACTTAGCTAGCACAAGGCTATGATTGATTAGTCAGTTAGAGCGGAGATCTTTAAATCTAGATCTTTAATCCGGTTTGTGTTTCTGGATTTTATGGTTACTGGGAGCTGTGGTACCAGTTAGTTGCATTACCAGGTCAGTGATAACAGAATCCAGGACCGGAAAAGGTCCAGATTTGAAAACCGGCTGCCTACAATGCTCACCTGTGTTGAGGTTGAGGCTGAAGCGACCCGCTGCATTGCCAGTTTGAATACGATAGGACACTCGACCGTTTTCCCCCTGGTCTGCATCCCGGGCCATCACATAGAGCAGCACGAAGCCCACGGGTTGATCTTCCATCACACTGACCGCTGTGGGGGAGCTGAAGACCGGAGCGTTGTCGTTCTCATCTGTCACGAAGATACGGGCTGTAACCGAGCCCCACCGCCTCTGGCCTGGATCCACTGCCGAGTCAGTGGCTCGGACCACCAGAAACAGGCTGGAGGTGTCCTCGTGGTCCAGCTCCTGACCCAGGGTCAGCACTCCGGTGACGGGGTCAAGGGTCAGGAGATCCGAGCGATCAGGCCAGCGGTACTGGATGGAGTAGCGCACCTCACTGTTGGGCCCACTGCCGTCCTTATCGGTGGCCTGGAAGGTGTAGATGGAGGAGCCTGGCTGCATGTTCTCAGGGACGACTATGGTAACCGGGTCCTCAGGGAACTCTGGAGCGTGATCGTTGCTGTCCTGCACGTTGATATCCAGCTGGACCATGTAGGTGGTGGGGTAGGTTTTTGAGAAGTCGTCTACTTCGATCTGTAAGGTGTAGCGAGCTCCCTTTTCGTAGTCCAGCTCCCTGGCCAAATACACGTCCCCTGTCAGACGGTCAACCATGAAGGTACCATCCAGATCGGTTCCACCCACTACGAGGTATGTCACCTGTCCATCAAGTGGCATATCGCGGTGATCATGTGACTTCACGGAACCTATGATGGAGCCGGGTTTGGCTCCCTCCACTGAATTAAGGGTCATGGATAGGGTGTTGGGTTTGGCAGGCGTTCTTGCAGATCCCAGGACCTATGGACAAACAAAGACAAAGGATGCCAGGATCCGTCGTCAAAACCAGTCATGGACCTGCTAGAACTCGTGCATATTCAATTTCATACAGTCTGTTGGTTTACAGGCACATTACGAGCACTTTGATGGCCGCTTTCATGTGGGCTCTTCAAAGACACCAACAATCTAAACAACACCCTCAATAGATTAAAGACCTCAACGACCAGGGAAGAATGGGTTTCAGCACCCGTGTGCTCTCTGTGCTGGACGTTTGTTGATAAGACGGATCCAGCTTCTCCGACAGCTCCATGAAAGCCTGTTCTGGACTCTGCATCTTCGTGCCACAATAAGGAACCGCCATAGTTACCCCGGGACTAAGACAGGCTTCTACGAGGACGCCTGGTAAAATAATCATCACTTTATTTTAGTGGTAGTGCTCTTCTGCTGTTTCCTTCTGAAAGCCGATTTTGGCTGCCACACCAAAAGCAAGTCTCGGAGTTAATACAGGAAACAGCAAATTTGTAAACCATGCAAAAGAATGTCAGTCTTCCTTATGTGCTGGTTTCATTTCCTCTAAAGCTGGCAGTGCACTTTAAACAACAATAGAACCGCACAAAACCGAACTGACGCCAAACACCCTGTCGTAAACGCACATATACAGAACACTGCTAGTGGCCCGCTTTGGGCAGTGGCTCAGTTACACTCAGAGGGAGGTATAGGTCAAACAACATGGTGATATGGATCAATCATGGTCAGGTGGAGGTGTCTGAATGACTGATGCAGTGACTAGAACCCAGCAAAGTCAGGGTGGGGGCGGGCGTGTCTCAGAACAGGTGATGGTGTGACTAGAACCCAGTCAGGTGGAGGAGAGTAGCAGTGAGTACAGCCAGTCACAGTCAGGTGGAGGACTCAGAATAAATGATGCAGGGACTAGAACCCTTTACAGTCAGGTGGAGGACTCAGAATGGACCTCCCTGTGACTTGAGAGACCAGGACCAACCCCAGTCAGATGGAGGTCTCAGATTGGACCTCGCTGTGACTAGAGAGACCAGGACCAACCCCAGTCAGATGGAGGTCTCAGATTGGACCTCGCTGTGACTAGAGAGACCAGGACCAACCCCAGTCAGATGGAGGTCTCAGATTGGACCTCGCTGTGACTAGAGAGACCAGGACCAACCCCAGTCAGGTGGAGGTCTCAGAATGGACCCTGCTGTGACTAGAGAGACCAAGACCAACCCCAGTCAGGTGGAGGTCTCAGAATGGACCATGCTGTGATTAGAGAGACCAGGACCAACCCCAGTCAGATGGAGGTCTCAGAATGGACCTCCCTGTGACTAGAGAGACCAGGACCAATCCCAGTCAGATGGAGGTCTCAGAATGGACCTCCCTGTGACTAGAGAGACCAGGACCAACCCCAGTCAGGTGGAGGTCTCAGAATGGACCTCCCTGTGACTAGAGAGACCAGGACCAACCCCAGTCAGGTGGAGGTCTCAGAATGGACCTCCCTGTGAGTAGAGAGAACAGGACCAACCCCAGTCAGGTGGAGGTCTCAGAATGGACCTCCCTGTGACTAGAGATACCAGGACCAACCCCAGTCAGACGGAGGTCTCAGAATGGACCTCCCTGTGACTAGAGAGACTAGGACCAATCCCAGTCAGGTGGAGGTCTCAGAATGGACCTCTCTGTTACTAGAGAGACCAGGACCAACCCCAGTCAGACGGAGGTCTCAGAATAGACCTCCCTGTGACTAGAGAGACCAGGACCAACCCCAGTCAGGTGGAGGTCTCAGAATGGACCTCCCTGTGACTAGAGAGACCAGGACCAACCCCAGTCAGGTGGAGGTCTCAGAATGGACCTCTCTGTGACTAGAGAGACCAGGACCAACCCCAGTCAGATGGAGGTCTCAGAATGGACCTTGCTGTGACTAGAAAGACTAGGACCAACCCCAGTCAGATGGAGGTCTCAGAATGGACCTCCCTGTGACTAGAGAGACCAGGACCAACCCCAGTCAGACGGAGGTCTCAGAATGGACCTCCCTGTGACTAGAGAGACTAGGACCAATCCCAGTCAGGTGGAGGTCTCAGACTAGGACCAACCCCAGTCAGATAGAGGTCTCAGAACTAACGATGCAATGTCCAGATCCAATCACGCTCAGGTGGAGGACCCAAAACGAACAATGTGACTATGTAGGTCAGCAGCACCTATACCATGCCATATGACCTCACACTGCTGTGTCACTATGGAGATGATGATGTTGTCAGATGCTGCTTCAAGACATCACACTTCCCAGCCCTGGAGAATTCCTGGGAGTCTACCATTGTTGCATGGTCCCATTAAAACGTACTTGGCAAATAACACTTCCAGTGCAAACAGCGAGGCTCCTCTACTGTACTGACCCTAGAAGGCACGGGCCCCTCCATCAGAGCCCCAATTGGGCCACATGAAAGCATGGCAAGGTCATTTCCTGTGGCCTCTGAGTGAGCCTGGAAACATGGCATTGTAATAATAACAGGTGAAAGCTTTCATACCGAAATCACCATGACCAGCAAACAGCCCCCTCTGCGGGCGCCGAGCGGGGGGAGGAACCGCAGAGCGCCAATAACCGCACTACCCAGCATTCCCTAAACTGCAATGTACTGGAACGTTCCGGAGCGCCTGGTATTACTTGACCGGTATGTGGAATATTATCTTGA
This sequence comes from Prochilodus magdalenae, assembly GCA_024036415.1. Classification (NCBI taxonomy): domain Eukaryota; kingdom Metazoa; phylum Chordata; class Actinopteri; order Characiformes; family Prochilodontidae; genus Prochilodus; species Prochilodus magdalenae. The sequence goes on from JAMWET010002641.1 coordinate 168,320, forward strand.
TGTTGTTGTGGCGAAACGTTATCTGGTGCGAGCGTGTCCGTGAGTGCTACCGTGCGAGAAGCCTGAGGTTAGCGGCTCCCTGCGTCTGATCAGAGCAAGCCACAGCTGGGGCCCATCAGGGGCCATCTGGGAACACTTGATTCAAAGGTGCCTTTTCTTCTTTCACCATCCCCCCTCCTCCTCCCCACTTCCCCCCTGCCTTTCTCTCTTTCTGGAGGCAGAGATATGGCAGGGAACTGTACGCTCCGCAATTAGCATCCCGTTCCCTTTCAGAAATCCCGTCTGAAAAAGCATTAAGGAGCTGCACTACAGAGGAGGCCCGTTGCCAGCCAGCAACACTTCCGTTCGGGGCGGAATTCCGTGGGATCTGGACACTTTGGAGCGGATATGAAAACAAAAACGTTATGTGGTGTGACATATAAGATGGCGTGTGGGTCTAATTCACGCCTCTGAGCTTGGGCGCGCTCATGCAGGCTTCAATTACAGGATCTAGCTCTGCAGTGCTGAGAGTTCTCACTGAATGTGTTCTCATGGAATCACAGAACACAGACAGACAGAGGCTGCCTCTACATCAGCTCCCCCAACACGGATACCACACACTAAAAGTCCAGTATGACCTCCACCATGCAGTAGTGCGGTATAGCCATACTGGAGAATGGTGTATAAGTGTGAATGGGGTGGACCAATGTGCTCTATTCTATATCATAGAAACAAGCCAAGACATACACTGTCATGTGATACAGTCATGTGATACAGTCATGTGACACAGTCATGTGATACAGTCATGTGATATCAGTATATAAACTGATTGTGAGGTGGTGTTAAGTCAGGGGACGGCTTGGGAACGCCCACACATGTACAAGTTGTGAGATACAAGTAAGATGACCTCATGCCTAGTTGATATGTCTTTTATTTCTCATTGTAGGATTTATGGTTGGTTTATTATAAAGTTATATAACACAGTTACAGACATTTTTATTATTTTTATGGGATTTAATAGGTCAAATTTTCATGCTGTACATTAGCACATCCTTTTACTCATGTAAGACACATGCTGGAAACAAGCCAAAAAGGGATCCGCAATTGTAGCATGAAAATTTGGCTTATTAAAAATGGGTTTTCAATATATATATATAGATTTATTATATACATACTCTATATATATGTGGATTTAAGTTTATAAACTTACATGAAAATCACATAATTAAAATGTGTATATTTACCTATATAGAAAATATATATAAAACTCATTTTATATGGTATTATATTTTGCATCCATATATAATTAATTCATATATGCAAGTTTATTAAAACAACATATATATACACCAGTTCTGTATGAGTACATGAATTTCAAACGTATATCTCTATGTTCTATATGTATATGTGTAAGGTGTGTATATATATATAAATATATATAGACAGCCATCGAGTTGGAAGGACTCCATATGTACATAGACATATATGTACATGTGCCTAAAAATGTATGTACGTCAGATATAAATGTGTCAATATATTAATTGTTATTATTGGCAAAAAATTGGATCCCATGATTACAATGATCTCACATCGAGTTGACATATCTTCTGTTGCTGATTTTCATGTTGCTGTATGCTGATTTTAAAAAACTATTTAACCTCATTTCCAGACATGAAATTTTTACTTAGCCAAATTATTATTATTATTATTATTATTATTTAAAAAAAGAAATTTGTATATTAAAATCAACAAAAAATTAAATAAAATCTAAAAAAAAAACAAAAAAAAAAACTGGAAATGAAAGTGTTGCAGTTTCTAATAGGTTTTATATGTAGTTTTTGTATGTATGTTTTTTTTTCTTCCTATGGGAATAGATTTCACATATGAAAGTCTTCTATACATGCATATTTCATATTTGCATATGGGAAATAAAAATAAGAGTAAATAACCTTAAGATTAGCTCACAAAAATCTTAAAATGATAAATATTAGATCACCTATGTTAACCAGATATAAGATCATATTGCTTACCCAGATCTCATTTCTGTCAGATGACTTTGATCATATATATATATGCCATATGCAACCTCCATGCCTGGGCTATTATAATTTATACACCCAGCGAACCTGGACACATTTGAATCAGGTCAGTTTAGAGCCCAGCGTTCCGCTCTTCCTCCTGAAGGTGGGAGTTTAGGAGAGAGTGAGAGACAGAGGGTGCTGAGCTGTGCTAGCTTATCTAGAGAGAGAGGGAGAGCTGAGATTCTCCTCCAGACTTGATTGCTGATATGGAGGAAAGCCAAATTTCAGAAGTATTCACACCTGTAGACTAGCACCAGGATCTCACACACGCTAATGTGGTGTTGTGCAGGTAGTGTGGTATGGCGTACCCCGGAACGGAGTTAGGAGCACTGGGCCTCGTTCACCAACAAGTTCTAAGGAAAAGCCTACATCAGATTTATCATGTGTTCTCAAACCGCAGAACCGGAGCTCCTGACTGTATGTAGATTTTGTTCTTGGGTAAGAATAAATCCGGTAGCACTTTACAGAACGGTAATCCCCAGGTAATAACATGGTAATTATATAGTAATAAACTGTATGCAATTATTAATTAAAGACCAATTTACTAGTTGTTACTAAATACTGAATCAGAAATTGTAGTGAGTGGTAACAAGACCTTTATCCAGTAGTAAAATAACAGTAACAAGTTGTACTTACCTAGATTTAAAAAGTAAAATGATCTAGTTGAAATATATAATTTTGCTCATTTTAAAAAAGTTGTAGGCTTATAATAGGATTACTTAATTCCCAGGCAACTGATTTTAGTAAGCCATTTTTTGCACTATATTGGCAGAATTTGAATTAATTTGACTTATTTCAGCACATTTCTTACAGTAAATAAAATTATCTGGTAATATGGTGAAAAGTGGATTACTGAAATGACTTAAAACAAGAAACAATGTCTGGAAATTAGTGAAATATTCTTATATTAAGATTACAACATCAGTGCATGAGCGTTGCAGTGTTATTGAAATGCCAGTGGGATATATGTACTGCAAAAAAAAAAGTATAATAATATCTAGTTATGTCTAGTTCATAGATAATGATATCTAGATAATGTATATCTTATATTTACTCATTTTGAGATTTTGATAGTCTTAGATTATGTAATCTGATTTTTTAGAAATGTTTGCTAGTTTTAAGTGATTTTAGTAAGCCATATTTTTGCACTATATATCACAATAAGTAAAGCGATCTGCCTATATAGTGAAACATGTGGCTTAAAAACAAAAAAAAAAAATTGACAAAAATCTTAATTTAACAATCTAATATTTTTATCACCACATCACTTTTTCAGTGTATGTATTATGAATGCACATAAGGCATTGTGGAATTCAGCTCTGTGATTATTAATAAGTGCTTCCGGACGTGATGTGAGGGAACTGTAAAGGACAAGCAGTGCTCAACATCGCTGACCTGTATGCGCAGGACGCAGGAGGAGCTCTGGGGCGGAGCACCGCGATCGGAAGCAGTCACGGTGAAACTGTACTCGGCCTTGTCCGCCCTCCTCAGTGGGGACGCAGAGCGCAGCTCCCCCGTGTTGGGGTTCAGAGAGAAGCGCTCTGCTCTGGAGCCTGAGAGAAAAGAGGAAATTGAGGTAAAAAGACAAATAAGTGGAAAGCCAAAACAAACGGCACGCCGGCTCCCTTCGCCGGGAAGCAGGGCTGGAGCCGGTGGGTCATGTCACGCGGCAGCTTCCTGCTATGAATTTATTATAACGACAACAAATGTATTGGCTTGTATGTGATTCACAGTTCCACAGAAGCATCCTGGTGTTAGAGAGAGTGCTCACCGTGGTGCTCGCTCTACCACAGCAGAACCAGCTTTGTGCTAGCGCGCTTCTGGGTAAACCCGGCTAACCCGGCTGCAGGCAGACACGCTCGCTTACCGGACAGTGAGTAGAAGATGGTGCCGTTCTCCCCCTCGTCTGCATCTTTAGCCTGTAGTGTTCCCAGCAGGGACCCGGCCCCCAGACCCTCCTGCACCTGGAGCACACACACAGAAGGAAAACCCAGCAGGTAATTATCCACAGCTAGTTCATATATATTGAGTGGTTTATATATAAATCACTGTATGTGTGCCAGCTTATATCTCTGATATGATTTCTATCGATAGCAGTGATTATCAGACTTGCTCTAGTGAAGGACCACCTGTTAGGTACTGAGGGTTGTTCACTACAGGAGTCTCTAAATCTCGGCTCACTGGAGTCACTCAGTGACTTTACATTTTTGGTTTCTAGACACGTTCAGACAGCCTGCAACTGTTTCTAAGGTAAGGTCGGTTTAGCTAAGCTACGGTGAAGTAAGCTACGCTAAACTAGGATATGCTAAAGTAAGGTAAGTTTAGCTAGGCTAAGGTAAAGTATGTTAAGGTAAGCTAAGAAAAGCTAAGCTAAGGTAAGGTAAGTTAAGCTAGGATAAGCTAAGGTAAGGTAAGATAAGGTCAAGTGAGGTAAGGTACACTAAGCTAAGGTAAGCTAAGCTAAGGTACACTAAGCTAAGGTAAGCTAAGCTAAGGTACACTAAGCTAAGGTACACTAAGCTAAGGTAAGCTAAGCTAAGGTACACTAAGCTAAGGTAAGCTAAGGTACACTAAGCTAAGGTAAGCTAAGCTAAGGTACACTAAGCTAAGGTAAGCTAAGGTACACTAAGCTAAGGTAAGCTAAGCTAAGGTAAGATCAGGTACACTAAGCTAAGGTAAGCTAAGCTAAGGTACACTAAGCTAAGGTAAGCTAAGCTAAGGTACACTAAGCTAAGGTAAGCTAAGCTAAGGTAAACTAAGCTAAGGTACACTAAGCTAAGGTAAGCTAAGGTACACTAAGCTAAGGTAAGCTAAGCTAAGGTACACTAAGCTAAGGTAAGCTAAGCTAAGGTAAACTAAGCTAAGGTACACTAAGCTAAGGTAAGCTAAGGTACACTAAGCTAAGGTAAGCTAAGCTAAGGTACACTAAGCTAAGGTAAGCTAAGCTAAGGTAAACTAAGCTAAGGTACACTAAGCTAAGGTAAGCTAAGCTAAGGTAAGATCAGGTAAAGTAAGGTAAGGTATAGTAAGCTACGGTAAGGCAAGGTACGCTAAGCTAAGCTAATCTAAGTAAGTAAACAGATACAGAGCAAGGGGTAAACAAAATGTCATTTATTGAAAAATATCAATTATAAAAACAAATAAATCTATACTGAAAAATTATTAAATAAAAAACTAATTTACAACTTTACATGTGTAACTGCAGGTGATCTGACCTACAGGTGATCTACAGGTGACCTAGTTGTGGTTCTCACCTGGATTAGCAGCTCTCTGCCCGGCAGAGTGTGGCTAAAGGCCGGTGCGTTGTCGTTCTCGTCCAGCACGGTGATGTGGGCGGTGCCTGTAGCGCTGCGTGGAGGAGTGCCTCCATCCTGCACCACCACTACCAGCTGATAACTGGACTGATGCTCACGATCCAGGGCAGCCCTGGTGCTGATCTCACCTGGAGAGGAGAAAAGGAAGGTTGAGGAGAAGAGCGAATATGGGAGTCGGAGCTGGGCTCGGCTTCGGGAGCTCTAAATCATTCAGCTGCTGGAAAGCGACGCCGGTGGGTGGCAGTGCCACTAGCGCCGCTCTCTGCCAGCACTTCATCAGAGGCCTAATTGTATAACAATAGCCGGAGGGACTTCCTGTCCAAATGGACTGAAAACCGAGCACATAAATTAACTGGGTGATGTCAGCTGCCTGCCTAGCCGAGCCCAAATCAACTGAAGACCGCTGAGCAGTGGTGTTCAGTTCAGTTCTGGTGTTGAGGAGCCAAAGCTCGGCACAGTTTGGCGTCTTACCTGCTGATTTACACCTACTAACGGGGGAGGAATCACCAAACTGTGCAGGACTCAGACCCTTCACTCTGACTTGCCAATGAAATGACCTTATATCTAGTTGATATATTTTCTGAGATTGTTATAAACTCATATGATTGAGAATATTTAACTTCCATATTTATATATATATATAAATTTAAAAAAAATCTAGGGAAGTAAAAATGATCCTATATCAAGTTGATATACCTTAAAAATCTTGTTAAATTCTTATTAAAATTTTTAGATTGTTGCAAACCAAACCAGTTTACACTAGTTTTAAGTGATTTTAGTAAAACAGATTTTTTTTAGTAAGTAAGTTAGGTTTTTTTTGAAAATAATTTTACCTATTATAAGAAACCCTAAAAAATATCTTCCATTTGGCTTACTAAAATCCGAAGTATATAATATAGATCACTTCTGATTCTTAGTCAGAATGGAAGATCATTTTTTAGCGGTTTGGGCAACAATTTTTTTAATGAATTAACAAGATTTTAAAGTATATCAAACAAAAAGGGATTTTTACTTCCCTAGATTTTTTTTTAATTTTGCTGTGTATCTTGGGTTCATATTTTCTGAAATTAAATCAAAAAGTAAATTTTAGAAAAAAAATTTTTTTTTATGCTTAGATTTTGGCCAATACACGAAAGGTTTTAAAAAAAATTTTTTAAAAACGGCCCAGAAAAGTTAAAATCATCTTAAAATTTGTTTACAATCTCTAAATAAAAGTTTTAAGGCATGTCAACTAGATAAAAAATCACTGTTCTTGTCAGAATTAAATTTTTTTTGCGGTGGACAATTTTTTTCTGATAGCGAAATTACACACAAAAAAATTTTACTATACCCCAGTCACTACACTTGGCAAAGTAAAATCTTGTATGAGAATTGTAAAAAATTTATTTTTTAGAAAATTGTGCAAGTTTTTAAATTATTTAAGCCAAATTTTCACTTTTCACATTTTAAGACTATTAGAATTGTTTCCAGATATTTTAAAACCGTTTTAAGTGATTTCGGTAGGTCAAATTATATTATATACTCACTATATTGGAAAATAATTTTATTTATTGTAAGAACTGTGCTGAAAACATGCCAAATTATCTGCCCATATGATGAGAACATATGTCTTACTAATTTGGCTTGAACTTTGGCTTACATCACTTGAACAACAGATAACAACACGTCCAGAAATGAATTATAAAATTAGCTATCAATCATTTAAAAATGAGAATCACTTTGGCCTGAATGCTTGTCCATGGCTTTGTCAAGTTGGAAATTTGCTGAGCTGTAATTGTTGAATGTAAATCTGTAAAATCTCTGTTAGATTAGATTATAAGAGGTGTAGTGCCAAACGGCAGGAAAGGGATGATGGTAGCTGGCAGGGCTAGTAGTCCTGCTCTTTGCCAGCACTTAATCACAAGCCTAATTCTCAAACTACAGCCACGGGGACTTCCTGCCCAGATGAACTGAAGATGGGGAACATAGGCGGCCTGAATAAAACCTATTCCCGCTCTCTGTGCGCCAACTCGAACCCGGGATCAGTGGTGCGATTTCAACTTTAAAACCACAGTTAAAAGCTAAACTAAATAGCCACCTGCTTCAGCTGTGCTGTCCTCTGAGGGGCTCAAGCCCTGAAGACCCATAACGGAGGGGGCGAGATTTCAGATTTTTACTTTTGTCTTTTTATAGTTTGCAGTTGTTGAGATTACTAGGTAGATTTATTTCCATGTTCCAGGGCAGGCCACGCCCACCTACCAACGCAATTAGACCAGCGTTTTTTTAAGCATGACTGAGAAAAATGTCAGTTTTGGTGCCTTTGATCATTGTTACATTTTTAAAATAACCTTTTTATTAAATTCTAGCTACAGAATTTCCAAGACTGAGAAATTATCTCAGTGATTTTCCACTGAAATCCTCTAATTACGTTTTCCAAGAGTTGGGAACTCGGAGAACGGTTTAGCTTCACCATGCTGCATTATATCTCACTGCAAAACTTGATTCTTCTGAAATAAATAATGACATGTTCTTTTAAATATATTAAACTGGAAATTATACTCAAAAATGCGCAGAAATGTAATTTCCCAGAAAAAAAAATTGACAGGAGGTGTTCAAAATTTTTTTTACAACTTCATGTAATATTCCAAAAAATGGGAACACCTTGGCTAATTTTTGCATATTCACTGCAAAATGAGTAAATATATTGGGGTGTAATATATCTTATAACTTACTAGTTAAATTATCTTATATTTCCTATATAAGATTGTTTTTGGGCTATTTTAAGATTATTGAGTTTTTTTCCAGATATTAATTACCAGCTTTAAGAGATTTCAGTAGGCCAAATAATAATTTCACTAATTTTACTTATTTTAAGGAATGTGCTGGAAACAAGCCAAATTATCTGCCAATATAGTAAAGAACTGTGACTTACTGAAATCACTTAAAACAAGTAAAGCCTGGCTTAAAATAAGATAAACCATCTTAAAATCAGCTTACAACAATCTCAGTAAGGATTTTAGGATAATTGGTTGCTGTGTTCCGATAGAGGATTGTTTTACTGGCCGTATTTACTGGAGCGTTCCGGACCAAAAACTCAGATCCGGTTTCTTTTTCCAGGTGCTGACCTCGGGTGCTCAGCCCAAACCAGTTACAGAGCGCCAGCCTCCGGTCCACTCACCAGTCTGGGAGTTAATCTGGAAGTTGCGGTCAGTGTGCAGCAGTCTGTAGGTGAGGCGGCTGTTGAGCCCGGCGTCGCGGTCTGTAGCCGAAACCCTGCCGAACCCCGTCCCCGCAGGCAGGTTCTCCCTCACGGCCAGGAACACCCTCTCCTGAGAGAGACGAGGGGAGTTGTCGTTTTCGTCGGTCACCGAGACCCTCACTGTGGCGCTGCCGGTTTTCTTCATCCGCCCGCTGCCTGTGGTGGCCAGTACTGTCAGCAGGTAGATGTCCTTGGCCTCCCTGTCGAGAGCGCTCTTCACAAACAGCCAGCCGCTGTCCGGGATGATCCCGAAGCCGGCTGCGTCCCCGTCAGGCCGGAGGCGGTAGGAGAGCGGCTCAGCAGGTGTGGAACCTCCAAAGAGATCGAGAATCGGACATGAATTCTTTTTACCACTGAGTAGAACAAACTCCACCCAGTACAGATTATATAAACATCTGTATCTGTATCTGTCAATCTGTCTATCCATCTACCCATCCATCCATCTATCTGTCTGTCTGTCTGTCTGTCTATCTATCTATCTATCTATCTATCTATCTATCTATCTATCTATCTATCTATCCGTCTGTCTGTACGTCTATCTATCTATCTGTCTGTCTGTCTGTCTGTCTGTCTGTCTGTCTATCTATCTATCTATCTATCTATCTATCTATCTATCTATCTATCTATCTATCCGTCTGTCTGTACGTCTATCTATCTATCTATCTATCTATCTATCTATCTATCTATTAGTCTGTCTTTGTTGTTTTGTCTGTCCATCCATCTATCCGTCCATCCATTTATCCATCAATCCATCCAAACTGGGAACAGTTTGGGATTCCCCAGAATGAGCTGGACGAAGTTGGAGGGGACAAGGCCGTCGGGACTGCTCTGCTTTTCTTACTATGACCCTAGTCTGGACTTACCAGTATAAGAAGATGCATGGATGGACAGAAGGAAGAATTGATAGAATAGCTCATTCATTCATTCGCTCATTCATTCATTCATTCATTCATTCATTCATTCAGTACATTCACTCAGTACATTCATTCATTCATTCGCTCATTCATTCATTCAGTACATTCATTCATTCATTCATTTATTCATTCGCTCATTCATTCATTCATTCATTCATACAGTATATTCATTCATTCATCTTCTAAGCCACTTATCTCTTACCTATTTATCATTTCGATGTGATTTAAATAAACTATCCCAGAACCTCATTATCTAGTACTTTGGGTTATACTGACCTCCATTTGCTCCATTTCCAGCCTGGTCTCTGCTGAGCGCCCGCACCTGCAGGAACCGGGTGTTAAGGGCAGTGTTCTCCTTTAACTCCACCCGGTAGGTCAGAGTGTCGAAGGCGGGGCCCTGGTCATCCTCAGCCTGCACATGCACCACCAGAGTGAAGGTGGCGCTCCGCTGCGGGATGCCTCCATCCCGGGCCAGCACCTGTAGATCATAGCGCGGGGCGCTGTCGTAGGACAGGCTGGAGATCAGACGGATCTCTCCGCTGCCCCTCTCCACGCTGAAGGCGCGCTGGCCTCCGGACGGCAGCAGGTGGAAAGTAAGCCGGCCATTTTGTCCCGAGTCGCGGTCTTCGGCTTGGACGCGGTACACAACCGAGCCGATCTTGGTGGCCTCGGGAAGCAGCAGGGACTCGGAGGAGGAGGGCAGGAAGGTGGGCACGTTGTCATTGACGTCAGCAATAGTGATCATGACTCGTGTCTGGCCGAAGGCCGGAGGTGAGCCGCTGCTGGCCTGAACCTCCAGCTCCAGAGACGGCCGAGCCTCGTGGTCCAGTGGCAGGCTGGTGCGAAGAGCTCCCGTCTCAGAGTCAATGGTGAAGTAACTATCAGGATCACCAGAGGAGATGGTGTAGGAGATATCCTTAAAGGCTCCTGGAAGAGAGAGAGAGACAAAATTCCTCAGGAATTAAATACATACATCCATCCTTCATCCAAAAAACAGCTGCACCCAGAAGGAGTCAACCGACAGGAACGAAACCTGGTGGGTAGGTTTGATACATGAGGCAAATGGGTTTCAGGTTCGGCCGCACATGTGATGTTAGCAAGGACGGGCCGACAGACGGCTGCACCACGCAGGACTACATGCACACAGACCGTTACCACGACTGTCCTTAACACCACGTCACCGTCACCAAAGACTGCAGTGGTGTCATACCAGACTGTCATGGAGTGACTCAGAATGGCAGCGGGTCATCTTCAGTGACGAGTCCCGCTTTAGTCTTGGTGGAGACGCCCAACGAATCCGTGTGTGGAGGCACCGTGGTCAGCACCGAGATGGACGGTCTGTTGTCACACGTCCAGAAGACCTGGTGTCCCTCCACCTCCACCCCTACCGCACCATCTGCAGGAACTGTGTGAGGATGTTCAAGCTGCATGGGATGGATTATCACAGGACACCATTAGGAACCTCTACAGCTCCATACCGAGACGTCTGGCGTGTTGGGTTAGCAAACACGGCGGCCCGACGCCATACTGAGAGACAGACTTCTGTATGTGTAGCTCAATAAATATTGATCATATCAGTCTAAATTTATCATCAGTTATTGATCCTGCTCACCTTTATCCTCCTTCCCAACAGCATTCCCAATCCCACACCTCCTTCTGGGTGCAGCTGTTCTGCTGTTTATGAAAGTACTAGTGTTGTTACAGTGTAGTTGTACTATTGCGCTTTGGCAATACTCAATCCAGTCATGTCAATAAGAGGAAGAGGAAGAGAGAGAGAGAGAGAGAGAGAGAGAAAGAAAGAAAGAAAGAGAGAGAGAGAGAGAGGGACCAAGTCACCTTAGTCCGTTCTATTCTGGACTCATTCTCCAACATTTTTCACTACTCAGCTCCGACAGACCAAAAAAACGCCAGAACATGAAGTATAATAACACTGCACAGGCAGCGGAATCCGTGATTGATGCGAGGGCCTAATGAGCTCCACGGCGCAGCTGTTTTTCTATTCGTCCAAATGACTCAACGTGAGTAAAAGGACTGCATATCGAGCCTTTCAGCACGTCCTGCCACTGAAGCCCACAGACCCTCGGCTCTCGCAGCGCTACAGATGTGGAGGACCTTGCGTGTACGCAGCGGTGGGAACAGAAAATAGGCACTCACGGCCTGCAAGGAAGCGGCATTCGGCGAAAACGAGACCGAAGAAAACTCATCTCCGCAATTCCCCTCTCCACCTCCAAAGGAGCTGATCAGCCAGGACAAGCTCGGTGGCCAAAGTTTGTTCTTGAGTTTTGCACTGGAGCCAATGAGTGGAAGGAGAAGCTCCCCAGACAGCAAACCGACCGCCTAAATCATCACTTACCTCAAATTGCGTTGCTAAATAATTCCAAATCGACGTGCGAGTGCGGTTTCCGTTACACAGCGGCAATTACGTGATGATTTAGACATTCCGTTTGCACGACGCTCCTTGGCCATTACGAGCTTCTATTACTCGCTGACTGTCTTTACGAGTCCAACACCTCGTTTACGACTGTTTAATAACATCAAAGGTTCAGAGTACACCCTTAAAACACGGCTTCTTCAGGTCCTCAGACAACTATTCCAACGCTTACTGCCTGGCTACAGGGTTCTACTTGTATTTGGGGTTCTTTAAAGAACCTTTCTACGTAGCACTGTTATTGTTATTGCAGTAAACACTCACCGCCTCTGCTGTTGGCCCGTACTACCCCGACCTCAGTGCCTCGGAGCACGTCCTCGGAGACCGTGAAGTAGTACTGAGCCTGCTCGAACACCGGGGGTGCCACTGAGCCAGCCACCACACTGATGTTCACTCGGGCATTAACCGGTGCTGTGAGACCACCTCCGTCCAGCGCTGTGATCACCATGGCAATGACAGAGTTCGCCTTTCCATGCAGGGAGCGGGACAGAGAGATCACCCCTACAGAGAGACAAATGCCACAGTGTGGTCAGACATAGCATACAGTATAGCAACAGATGGATGCATGCATTGGATGTGGACAGAAGACATAATGGCGCACCAGCATAAGATTATATATCATAATGTTTATACTACGTTTATAAACTTTAGCTAGCTTGCTAGCTAATTCTGCTAAACATGAATGGATCTAGTTCACATAGTCATGCACATAGTGATTGTGTAATAGTTCATGGCCACTTTATCATCACCTGATAGAGTACTGACCGAGCCGAATCGTTTTTGTATAGTACCGTGTTCCGGTTCTTATGGTTCTGTCCGTTTTCCCCCTTTTCTGATAGTGTTAAACAGCTTTTCATGGCTCTCTCTTTCTTTTCTTAAGTCTAGTACACGCCAGAGGGAGAACCTTCTCCCAGAGAAGCCTCTTTTCCCAGTTGGCTGAGGCACCATGTTGGAATTACAGCCCCTTTCTCTGTTACAAGGTGACATCATCTCGTAACACAGCCCTCATTTCCCGCCCACCAGCAAGCTCGGCACGCCCTTACACAACACACAGAGAGCTAAACCAGAAAAGCTGGCCACCCTGAAACGTCCTTCTCTGGTATGGCTTGCAAAGGTGGATCTACCAGCTTGTTCCAGCGGACATTCAGAATCTCTGAACTCTTTGAGCTCAAGCTGACCGCGTAGCTGACCGGGTAAAACATGGGCCTGTTGTCGTTGATGACCTGGTGTCAACTTCACTGAGGTTGTCAAGCTCAGACCACCCTGAGAAACCTTGTTCCAGAGAAGCCTCTTTTTCCAGCTGGCAGAAGCGCCATATTGGAATTACAGCCCCTTTCTCTGTTACAAGGTGACATCATCTCGTGTAACAGCCCTCGTTTCCCGCCCACCAGCGAACTCACGGGCCCTTACACAACACACAGAGAGCTAAACCAGAAAAGCTGGCCACCCTGAAACGTCCTTCTCTGGTATGGCTTGCAAAGGTGTATCTACTGGCTTCTAGAGTTCCAGAGAACCTTCAGAATCGGACTCTGGATGAAACTGATATGGCAGAACCGACACCTTTGTAAGCACCCCAAAGCAGCATGGGGGTGGAATTTGTAGCAAGATGCTACTCTGGTTGTTGCCTAGCCTGAACACGGTGAAGACTGACCAATCTGCACACACTTGGTTCATCAGGAGGCGGGGCATAAAGACACAGGAGCTCTAACAGAGTGTTTCAGATGGAGGGCAAATATGGACACGCAGTAGGAGAAGCATATACCAGCAGTGTCACACACTCATAGAGGAAAGCTTGTGTGTGTGTGTGTGTGTGTGTATACATATATGCTCACCAGACCTTGTGTGTTTAAGGTGGCAGCCCCTTTAGGCTGGACTAGGGTCTATAAACCCCTGTGGGGTGTGAGTGACGGAATCCATAGATTGGGAAGAGGTGCTACAGTGCAGGGAATGTCTCGTTCCATGTGTGGAAAATGGCTCCAGAGCAGATGTTAATGATTGGCTAAAAGGAGGGACTGCATGTGGGCGTGGCCAAAGACCATAGTGTGGAGGAAGTAGCTGAATCTGCAGGTATATGGAAGCGTACGGTCATACGGGTCTACCAGCAGCAAAATCCCAGTCTACAGGGAATTCTCCTCGGAATGGTGCCAGGGAAGGCATCCACCAAATCTGGACCAAGATGTAAGAGTCCCTGAACACTGATACATCCAGAACCTTGTCCGGTACATGCCCAATCCATTCCCAGCTGTTACTGGTGCTGGTGGAGGTGTTACAGGCTGTCAGATGCGTTCCCAGGGGACTCGTAGTTGGTCTGGTGATGCACATATATACACTAGTGTCTCTGCAGCTGCTATTAAAGATGGAGTGTGTTATAGCACAGACTGTAAATGCCTTATACAGGAGACACTGCACCTCATATGAGCCCTGATGTGTCATGAGCAGACATGCATGTACACACACCCACCTGTGTCCTTGTTGAGGGTGAAGAAGTTGGAGCCTCCTCCTGGGACGGTCCGATATGTCACTTTGCCGTTCTCCCCAGCATCAGGGTCATGAGCCGTTACCTTGACGACGGAGGTTCCGGGAGCACTCTGTGAGCTCAAGCTGACCGCGTAGTTGACCGGGTAAAACGTGGGCCTGTTGTCGTTGATGTCCTGCAGTGTCACCTTCACTGAGGCTGTCGCGCTCAGACCACCCTGAGGGAAACAAGGAGCGCGTCAGTGACCACAGGCCGAGCGCTCCAACACTCCTCTCTCTTTCTCTTTCTCTGTGATGACTGAAATGCGTAAAGGAGATCCTTACAGCGTTCCGAGGGATGAAGGAAAGTGCTGCTATGAGGAACGTTAAACGGATTACCCTCCCTAATTACACGGCCTTCACAGGGGCCGCTTTAAGAGTGCATTAATAATGGAAATGGAGAAGTAAGAAAATGGCTACTCGCCCAACAGAAGGTGTGAGAGACAGAGAGAGAGAGAGAGAGAGAGAGAGAGAGAGTAGAGACAGAGGGAGAGACAGAGAGAGGGGTTAGACACATAGGGAGGGACAGAGAGAGGTAGAGAAAGACCGTAGAGACAGAGAGGTGGAGAGGGAGGGGGTGAATGAGAGAAAGAGAGAGTGAGGTAGAAAGAGAGAAAATTAGCAAAACATAGGGAGAGAGGTAAAGAAGATACAGAGAGGGGAAAAGAGAAAAAGAGGTAAAGAGGGAGAGAGAGAGAGAGAGAGAGAGAAAGAAATATTAAAGGGCAGAGAGAAAGGTAGAGAGAGAGGATGCAGATAGAGGGAGAGAGAAAGAGAGAGAGGGTTGGGGCAGAGACAGGTAGAGACGGAGGGCATGAAAGAGAGAGAGTAAGGTAGAGAGAGAGAAAGACAGGTAAAGAGAAAGAGGGAGGGAGGTAGAGAAAGACGGTACAGACAGAGAGGTGGAGAGGGAGGGAGTGAATGAGAGAAAGACAGAGAGAGTAAGGTAGAAAGAGAGAAAATGAGCAAAACAGAGGGAGAGAGGTAAAGAAGATACAGAGAGGGGAAAAGAGAAAGAGAGGTAAAGGGAGAGAGAGAAAGATTGAAGGGCAGAGAGAGACTTGAAGAGAGAGAGGAAGTAAAAGGGAGAGAGAGGTAGAGAGAGAGGATGCAGATAGAGGGAGACAGAAAGAGAGAGAGGGTGGGGGCAGAGACAGGTAGAGAGGGAGGGCATGGAAGAGAGAGAGTAAGGTAGAGAGAGAGAAAGAGAGGTAAAGAGAAAGAGAGAGGTAGAGAGGGAGGAAGGTAGAGAGGGAGGGAGGTAAAGAGAGAGAAAGAGAGAGTGAGGTAAAGAGAGAGAAAGAGAGGTAAAGAGAAAGAGAGAGAGATAAGATAAGATAATCCTTTGTTAGTCCCACAGTGGGGAAATTTACAGTGAGAGAAAGAGAGGTAAAGAAAAAGAGGAAGTGTGTGAAAGAGAGAGAGATTAAGAGAGAGAGAGTGAGGTATAGAGAGAAGGGGGGGCAAAGAGATGTAGAGAGAGAGAAAGGGATAGCCTAGAAGGAAACAGTGAGAGATAGAGAGATAGAGAGAAAGAAGGACAGAGGGAAGGTGTGTATGTGTGTTGGTATATAACAGCGCACCCCGGGGGCGGCGTGCTTTACTGCCTGTTCGTGTGGAGAGCGTGCGGCTGTTGTTTTGCTGGCAGTAGTAGGGGAGTACGCCGAGCGGTGAATCAGAGAGCTGCCTGGAGGACTACGCCACTGCACAGACCCACCTTTGTATCAGAGTGCTGCGTCTACTCAGTCCTGACTGGGAAACGCTATGAACGGGTCGAGCCCCTGAATGATGTCCTAGTAAAAGGTCAGGGAGTGATTTGTTGGGAAGGCACGTCCACTGAAAACAAGATGGACCAACGTTACGGCCCATTAGAGTCAGCGAGTAAACATTCCTGAGAAGAACACCAGTCCTAACGTCCCACCAAGCAGATCATGGACCTGCACTGCGAGCCGTGTTGGGGTAGATACTCAGGGAGGTAACCCAGCACACATGACTTACTCCTGCTGTAGAGGAGTCCACCACCTTTTATCAGGTCAGGACCCCCACAGGACCACCACAGAGCAGGTATGATGTGGGTGGTGGATCATTCTCAGCACTGCAGGGACACTGACGCGGTGGTGGTGTGTTAGGGTGTGTGGTGCTGGTGTGAGTGGATCAGACACAGCAGTGCTGCTGGAGTGTTGAGACACTGTGTCCACTCACTGTCCACTCTATTAGACACTCCTACCTTGCTGCTCCACCTTGTAGATGGACAGTCAGAGACGATAGCTCATCTGCTGCTGCACAGTGCAGTGTTGGTCAATCTCTAGTCCTTCATCAGTGGGCACAGGACGCTGCCCACAGGACCCTGCCCACAGGACGCTGCCCAAAGGACCCTGCCCACAGGACGCTGCCCACAGGACCCTGCCCACAGGACGCTGCCCACAGGACGCTGGCCCACAGGACGCTGGCCCACAGGACCCTGCCCACAGGACGCTGCCGTCTGGATAACTTTGGTTGATGGACGATTCTCAGTCCAGCAGTCACACTGAGGTGTCCAGCAGCACTGCTGTGTCTGATCCACTCACACCAGCACCACCCACACTAACACACCACCACCACGTCAGTGTCACTGCAGTGCTGAGAATGATCCACCACCCACATCATACCTGCTCTGTGGTGGTCCTGTGGGGGTCCTGACCATAGAAGAGCAGGGTAATACAGTACACAGAGAAACAGATGGACTACAGTCTGGACCTGTACACCTACACTCTGTAGATACAGGGAGGTGGACCTGATGAATGTGGTTGGTGGAGATTGATCTATCAGTCCTGATATTACCAAAATGTGCTGGATGGAGAATCAGGTAATCAGATAATTAGGTGAATCCATTCCCTTTAGCGATGTGTGCTATGATCCCAAAACATGGAGCGAGTCGGCGAGTCAGCGAGTCAGCAGTGTTTCATTTTACAGACTAGTACAGTGATGTTTACGCCAGTCCTGATGCCTCAAGTCCCTCCCACATGGTGAACTATAGGGATTATTAATTCACCAATAGAACTGGATCAGTACCGGCTATCAGCTAACACACAGTGTTCGAACTGAGGCAGCTGGATCCGTGCACCCCCACTAGGAGGACCAGCTGGGAGGGCCAGGCTGATTCACCACCGAGGCCTCCATTCCAGTCTGTTTATTTGGTAGTAGACTGTAACTCCGTAACTCACCCCGTCCACAGCAGTGACGGTAAACTCAAAGCTGTTGGCTCCTTCATCTCGGTCCAGCGCTGAGCTGGTGCAGATTTGGCCCGTCTCTTTATTGATGCTGAAATGTGAAGGAGGAGAAGAATTGCCAGGTCCCGATACCAAAGTGTATGTTATGGCACCGAACGAGCCGACGTCAGCATCACTCGCCGCCACCTGCAGAGAACAAAGACAAAGACGATACAGGGTCTTATTAACACTGTGACTCTTACATGGAGGGTCTTACATAAGAACAGGAAGCAGAAGAAACCCCCATTACTTGGGCTGGAGATCTGGGGGGTTATGGGGGCTTCTTCTGCTTTAAAAGATGGAGGTAGGACTGCGGAACAGGGAGGAGACGGGTAGTAGGTGGGGTGTGAATACTTTATCAGGGAATGGAATATGGAGGTGTGTATCCAACATTTGGTTATGTCAATTAATATAAGCATTGTCATTATTATTACTACTCACATTGTCTTTGTAGTGGTCAGTCTGTGTAGTTGCACAGTCTGTAATGCTCTGGTGGTCAGTCTATGTGGTTAAGCAGTCTGTAATGCTCTGGTGGTCAGTCTATGTGGTTAAGCAGTCTGTAATGTTCTGGTGGTCAGTCTGTGCAGTTAAGCAGTCTGTAATGTCCTGATGGTCAGTCGGTGCAGTTAAGCAGTCTGTAATGTTGTGGTGGTCAGTCTATGTGGTTAAGCAGTCTGTAATGCTCTGGTGGTCAGTCTATGTGGTTAAGCAGTCTGTAATGTCCTGATGGTCAGTCGGTGCAGTTAAGCAGTCTGTAATGTTGTGGTGGTCAGTCTATGTGGTTAAGCAGTCTGTAATGCTCTGGTGGTCAGTCTATGTGGTTAAGCAGTCTGTAATGTCCTGATGGTCAGTCGGTGCAGTTTAAGCAGTCTGTAATGTTGTGGTGGTCAGTCTATGTGGTTAAGCAGTCTGTAATGCTCTGGTGGTCAGTCTATGTGGTTAAGCAGTCTGTAATGTCCTGATGGTCAGTCGGTGCAGTTAAGCAGTCTGTAATGTTGTGGTGGTCAGTCTGTGCAGTTAGGCGCTCTGTAATGTTCTGGTGGTCTGTCTGGGCAGTTAGGTGGTCTGTAATGTTCCAGAGGTCAGTCTGTGTAGTTAAGCAGTCTGTAATGTTCTAGTGGTCAGTCTGTGTGGTTCAGCAGTCTGTAATGTCCTGGTGGTCAGTCGATGCAGTTAGGTGGTCTGTAATGTCCTGGTGGTCAGTCCATGCAGTTAGGTGATCTGTAATGTCTTGGTGGTCAGTCTATGTAGTTAAGCAGTGTGTAATGTCCTGGTGGTCAGTCTATGTAGTTAAGCAGTCTGTAATGTTCTGGTGGTCAGTCTATGTAGTTAAGCAGTCTGTAATGTGCTGGTGGTCAGTCTGTGTAGTTAGGCGGTCTGTAATGTTCCAGAGGTCAGTCTGTGTAGTCAAGCAGTCTGTAATATTTTGGTGGTCAGTCTGTGCAGTTAGGTGGTCTGTAATGTTCTGGTGGTCAGTCTGTGCAGTTGAGCAGTCTGTGATGTATTGGTGGTCAGTCTGTGCAGTTAAATGGTCTATAATGTTCTGATGGTCAGTCTGTGTAGTTGAGCGGTCTGTGATGTTCTGGTGGTCAGTCTGTACAGTTAGGCAATCTGTAATGTTCTGGTGGTCAGTCTGTGCAGTTAAGCAGTCTGTAATGTTCTGGTCGTCAGTCGATACAGTTAGGTGGTCTGTAATGTTCTGGTGGTCACCTTGTAGGAGAGATATTGTATTATGTAATATGTATCTGATTATTTACCGTACTAATGATCAAATTATGATCTATATGATCTATAATCACATTCTAATAACTCAGAAATTAGAAATGAAATGAAATGATAAAATGATCTAGATTCATCAACAGACTCCTCGTGAGCAGACAGAGAGAGAGCAGCAGTACACGCCGAAGAGAGAACGAGAGCGAGTACAAGAGAGAGAGCACAAGGGACGACCCACTGTGTGGGAGCTGCCTTGGATGCCTCGGCCGTGCCCGTACATACCTGGGCAGACTGCCACGGAGAGCAGGAGCACTCACTGAGATGTGGAGAGAGGGAGAGAAGGGAGGAGGAGGAGAATAATGAAGTGAGAAAGCTGGTCCGGGTCTGCTTTCAGCTACCGGAGCTCCAGACACTGATCGCGCTGACGAAGAAGGGCGGAGTCAGCCACCACTCTTACACGCCAGCTGCGTGGACATGTACCGGTCAAAAGTCTCTGACTGTCCAGCTACAAGGTGGGCCGGAGCGGTGCATGCTAGGTGGGACCACTCGATGGGTAGTATACCGTGTTAGAACACCGGTGCTGGAGAACCATTTTGGGCTGTGAGAACCCACATTTTGAGAACCGGTCTTACAGTTTAGCACAAAACAAACAATGAACGTCAATCTAACCAGAGAGAGAGAAGAAAAGAACGGAGGGAGAGAGACAGAGTGAGAGAGGAACCCGGGGTCCATCTGTTGGGCTGGATTTTGCAGGCATATGGACCCATAAGAATAGAAATGGTATTGTTTGGATCTTGGCGCGTACTTCGCTCCTACAAATCACTAAACCATTTGTTTGTCTAGGCACCTCGCCTCCACTCAGCGCTGGCACCCAGACAGCACCTAAACGATATGTTCATGATACGAACCACTTACAAAAATGAAATGTGACAGGAAAATACGCAACTGACAGCTTGGCAGGGAGCGGCCGGGGTCATTAGCTGATCTGAGAAGAAGCGTTTGTAGATGGAGAGCAGAACGGATATCAAAGCCAGAGAGCCCCGTCTTGTGGGATGTACAGTAGCAGCGTTTAAGAACAGGGAACATTGTTTAACAGAGGAGCGGCCGGCTGTCTATCTGTCCACCAGCTGCAGAAAAGGAAGCCCGTGTTTACGACTGGGTTCGGGTCAAGTTCGTTTGCCTTCCAGACGTTTTCTTAAGACACTAAGAGCCGCGAACGGGGAGCGTGAGGAGGAAATCCCTCTGCGTGCAGGTATGCATCGTAATGGAGGCTTATCCTAAGCGCTAATCTGCCCAAAAATTCCGATCTGAGCCTGGTGGGCGCTTATTTGGATGTTCAGGTTTTGAGAAAACACATTTAAAAGCGTTGTGAATAACGGGAACCACTTTAGAATGAGACTAGCCTTATAAAGGGCTTATGAATGGTTTAATAAGGTATTATTAAGCAGTTATAACACATCGATTAAACCTGGCAACATCAGTAAGGTCAGTAAACATTACGATCTGAGCTGTAACCGTTGGGCTGCGTCCGAGATTGCCTACTCCCATTCCAGACAGGTCACTAAAGCAATAGGTGGGAACAGCTAGTGCATCCTGACGTTCCCTAACAGCCTGTAACACCTCCACCAGCATCAATACCAGCTGGGACTGGATTGGGCATGGACTGGACGAGGTTCTGGATGTAGCCACATCAGTGTTCAGACTCTCTCACATCAAAGAACTGGTCAGGTGGGCCAGATTTGGTGGATGCCTTCCCTGGCACAGTTCCCAGGAGAATTCCCTGTAGACTGGGATTGTATCCACTGCTGGTAGACCCGTATGACCGTACGCTTCCATACACCTGCGGATTCAGCTGCTTCCTTCACACTATGGTCTTTGGCCACGCCCACATGCAGTCCCTCCTTTTAGCCAATCATTAACATCTGCTCTGGAGAATTTTCCACACATGGAACGAGACATTCCCTGCACTGTAGCACCTCTTCCCAATCTATGGATCCCGTCACTCACACCCCACAGAGCCCCATCTTCCCCATGCGATGCCATCTGCAGGAGCCTGGAGTTACTACCACCTTAAATACACGGTCCAGTGAGCTTTTATTACACACCCAAAACACTGGCTATGTGATGTACTCGGGGGCTGTCCAGGGTGTGTCCTGCCTTCCGCTCAATAGGAGTTGGGATAGGCTCCGGAATTCCTAATTAAGGGGCTTAGTAGTTGAATAAGTGAATGAATGAATGAACGAATGAATGAATAAGCCTTTCTATGTCATTTGTATTATGTTGCTTGAACTGGAAGTGAACAGGATTCCCATCTTTGTAGGTCACCAAGCAACTCAACATTTCTAAAAGTCTTTGATGGGGTTTCCGTGCTATTCATGCCTCATTGCTTGCAAGCAGCTCAACACTGTACACGGAGAGAAAGCCTCCAGTGTCCTAGTTAATCTGACCACCGACAGCACCACAAGCATAAACAACACCAGCAGACCAAAAACGGCAAAACTTCGTTGTCCAAGCTCCAAAACCACAGCTGAGTCCACAGCTGACTAACACTGTGACGCAAAGCCAACAGGCCTCAGGTGCTCCTCAGAAGACTTTAACACAGAAGGATTTTTCCGACCGGAAAGGTTCGAATCCTGACCTCCTGACTCCTCTTTCTGGATGAACCACTCTTCCCCCATGACACACTCAGTAAACAGAATTCCACTGGTGGTCCCTGGACCCCCTCATCCATCATTTCCATACATACACATGCCTCCAAAGCCAATAACCCAACAAAGAGTTCCTCTGCAAAACATTAGGGGGGAAATGACCTCTGACCCTGCAGGGCCTGCTTCTTAACAACAACAGAAAAAAGATGATGTGTTTGGCTTTGAAGGCGGCCCGTAACTTCGCTCGGTGCCATTTACAGCAGCTATAAAGAGCGGACGTTTCTATGAGACCCTGCAGTCTTTGAAATCAGTCCAGAAAGGGCCTCCGAAGGAGAGGTACGTGAGAAGCTCCACTCCACGATCCGGCCCTGAACTTCCCTGTGTCCCCCCTCTGATGTTCCTCCGTTATTAAAATCGGGAGTTTGACAAAAGCTGGCTGGATCCACTGTTACTCAGTCAGGGTTGCTCATTTATGTACCTGGCTATGGGAGGACCCTACAAGCTTAAAGCGGCACCTATAGGTGAACTGTTCATGTAGAGACTCATCACAGGCCACCTCAGTAGGTTCACCTCCCTGTATCTACACTCACTGTCCACCTTAACAGCTCCAACCAACCATACAGGATACCCTGTAGGTGGACAGGTCCAGACTGTAGTCCATCTGTTTCTCTGTGTACTGTATTACCCTGTCCTTCAATGGTCAGGACCCCCACAGGACCACCACAGTGCAGGTATGATGTGAGTGGTGGATCATTCTCAGCACTGCCGGGACACTGACGTGGTGGTGGTGTGTTGGACACCTCAGTGTCACTGCTGAACTGAGAATCGTCCACCAACCACACCTATCCAGACAACAGCGTCCTGTGGGCACTGTCCTGTGGGGCAGCGTCCTGTGCCCACTGATGAAGGACTAGAGGATGACCAACACTGCACTGTGCAGCAGCAGATGAGCTATCATCTCTGACTGTCCATCTACAAGGTGGACCAGCAAGGCAGGAGTGTCTAATAGAGTGGACAGTGAGTGGACACACATATTAAACATACTTGTGTCATTAATAGATTGTAATGGTAATCCGATATGTCAATCAACGCCCTAATACACATGTTTTAACAATAACACTTAAACCACGAGAACTGTAGTTATGGATATCATGCCCATACCATCCTGCTCCAGCCACAGACACCTGAGAAGCCCCTAGGCCTTAACCTAAGCAAGACCACCATCACGGCTCTGCAGATGTCTTCCTCCTCAGTGTGTTGCCTAATTTCCTGATGCTGTCACTTTGAGGTGTAACACTATCTTTCAGATGGATCAGAGATCTCGCGTTCGTATTTACGTAGGCCGGGGGAGATTAGGCACCTGCGCCACTAATTTGTCTCGGGATTCTGCACTGACCAGGCCTGAGGGTCAGCTGTCCACACAGGAAGGCCCGTGTGGTGATTGGATGACCTCAGCAGCACCTCTATGCACACTGGAACATCCGTAAATTTCCGCACTGGCTATCAGAGGAGCTTAGATATGGATGAGATCATAACTGACCCGGTATCATTATTACAAGGGCAAAGAGAGAAAGAACGGAGTGCAGAGAAAGATGGACGAATGAAAGACAAAACAGCACCCAGAAGGAGGTGTGGGATTGCGGGTGTGCTGGGAAGGGAGATAAAGGTGACCAGGATCAATAACTGATGATAAATTTAGACTGATATGATCAATATTTATTGAGCTACACATACAGAAGTCTGTCTCTCAGTATGGCGTCGGGCCGCCGTGTTTGCTAACCCAACACGCCAGACGTCTCGGTATGGAGCTGTAGAGGTTCCTAATGGTGTCCTGTGATAATCCATCCCATGCAGCTTGAACATCCTCACACAGTTCCTGCAGATGGTGCGGTAGGGGTGGAGGTGGAGGGACACCAGGCCTTCTGGACGTGTGACGGCAAACCGTTCATCTTGGTGCTGACCACGGTGCCTCCACACGCGGATTCGTTGGGCGTCTCCACCAAGACTAAAGCGGGACTCGTCACTGAAGATGACCCGCTGCCATTCTGAGTCCCTCCATGACAGTCTGGTACGACACCACTGCAGTCTTTGGTGACGGTGACGTGGTGTTAAGGACAGTCGTGGTAACGGTCTGTGTGCATGTAGTCCTGCGTGGTGCAGCCGTCTGCCGATGGTGCTGCACTAACAGCATGACTCATGGAGGACACCACTGCTCGCTGGAGGTCTGTAATGGTGGTGTTGGGTCAGTCAGGTACAGAGATAAGACCCGTCCTTGCTTACCTCACATGTGCAGCCGAGTGTGAAACTTTAATCGTTAGCATGTCTCACTATGTGAAACCTACACACCAAGTCGGTTAGTTCTTTCTGGGAGCAGCTATTGTTTAGATGATGAGTCTAAGTTGCATGAAACCATAATATTTGGTCAAAACTGTGAAATAACTTATAATTTATAATTCAATATTTCAAGAAACTGTCCCAGAAGTGTCTGATACACTTGACTAGTTTCCATAACAAAAGAGACACCTGTGGCAGGAGGAGGGACGTGGCGCGACGGAATGCAGCGAGACAGAGTGTGCGTGGACACGTAGCGTCGAGGCTACATGCTGAAACTACACCGAGAAGAACCTTGCCTGAGCACCTTATCCCGATCCCGATTTAGTCAGGTGTGGGGGTAATGGGGCATGATGGGGTCACGGTCAGTGGCGGATTGGAGCCAGTTTGCGAATGGGCTGCAGATGAGAAAAGCATTAGGGGGTCCCAGTGCTGAGTTGGGCCCCTTTTGGGGGCTGTGCAGAGACCCTCAGCTGTGGGGAGAGAGCGCCTAGCGCTACATCGATTCTCCACACCCTTCAGGAGTTCAGAGGCATGTGCGCCTGCAGATCCGCACACGCTGAAACAAACACAAACACGGGCTCGCAGGCGCAGCAGATATTCCCAAGCAGGAGAGGCTTTTATGGAAACGCGGAGAGCGATAAAACGGAACCAGAAGGAGGAGCGAGCAGAAGTGATACGATAAACAGCCGCACGAAGAGAAGAGAGAGTCCGAAATCCGCTCACAAGCAACATCTGCACATCATAAATGTATCTGTATATCATGAAGCATTTATTACCAGCCAATTAATTACCTAACTTGTTTAATTAGAGTGTTCAGTAAACACCATGTCCTGGTTAAGTTCCACCCACTCTTTCCCCTGTAGCTCCGCCCCCTGGTCATGCCCCTCACCTGTGTTTAGTTTGTAAGCCGGCCTGCTTGCCCTCACTCCCCCGCACTGCTTCTCGTCCGCGCTCAGTGTATATATCATCGGTAGTGTGTTTAACGTCCTCGTGTCTCTCTTTGTTTGCCCCTGCATTTCATTCTGCGGTTTGTGAACCATTCCTGCTCAGTGTTTTTGGTTTCTTGTAGCGTTCCTTCTTTTCCTTGTGGGTGTTTGTACATGGATAATCCAGGCATTTTTCATCTCTGCCTGCCATTCCAGTCCAGCTGTAAAACTTGACATCAATAAGAGCAGCCTTTAATGCATCCTGTCTGTTTCTCCAACAAACAAGGCCACTGCAACAGCGGGCTGCTAGCTAACATGCGCTAACCATGCAAATACGCTACATAAACATACTAAACCTAATTATAAAAAAAAGATCCTTCGGTCGGGAATTCCTGCCTGGAAAGCCAGGATGGTGTGCTCAACTCGAAGTCCAGAGCATGATGCCATATCAGCATGGCTCCTAACAATAACTAATTAGCAGGATTTAAGAAATGACCTCTAAGATAAGATGCCTTTATTGTCATTGCACAGTGTACCACGGACTTTTCGAAGTGGCTCTGGATAAGAGCGTCTGCTACATGCTGTGGATGTAATCCGCAGAATGCTTGTTTACCATAGCCCAAAGGTTTAAACAATGTGCCAAAGCTACACTAGGTCAGTTTTGGGGATTTGGCGACCTCTCTGGTGGAAATATGTAAATGCACATGACGTCCAGCACATTTAACCTTGTCAGGTGTGCTCGGACCCCTTCCCCGAGTGGATGAATCTGTTGATTGTGGGTATGCTAAAAGAGGATTGGAGTGTGACATCTGACATGATCCGAAAAACTGGTGGATCATCTGAGCAGGCTTTCGGATAGGTCGCAACACTGGTAGGGACACAACAACCCACCCACCCATAACCCCGCCACATCCAGCAACAACCACAGCACAGATGTGTGCAGTAAGTTTCCAGGTCATGATCGAATCCCTCACACAGCCCCTTCCATATCAGCCAATCAAATGCTTGCATGCCTAAATTGGAGGCGTGGCCTCTCCCAAGCACATTAGAATTAGCTAAAGCTAGGTTAAAACTTGAGACATTGCAAGTGGCACGAGAGATCATTGCAAAGATTGGTAGGGACACGCCCTCACGATCTGTAGGCCAACCTACACCCATGGCTAAATCAAAAATACACACCTCCACACACGGATTCGTTGGGCGTCTCCACCAAGACTAAAGCGGGACTCGTCACTGAAGATGACCCGCTGCCATTCTGAGTCACTCCATGACATTCTGGTACGACTCCATTGCTGTCTTTGGCCTCGTGGACAAGGTCTTAAGGGCAGTCAGGTAGTCCCTTCCCCTTTAGCCAATTAAATGCTAACATGCCTACACTGTAGGGCGTGTCTCCGAAGCACCTCTTCCCAGACGTTCCCAGTTCAAGTGGTTTCTGGATTGCTGTTATTGGGTGGATGACGGTATCCAGCATAGGGCAAATCCTTAATAAGACAAAACGTCCCACTGCTATTCACTTCTACAGCAGACTGAAATATCAGCCAACCCTGAGATCGTAGAAACCGACCTTTGAACTTTAGCCTCGGTCAGTACATCACAGTGCTGTAATAGCCCTCTGGGAGAGCTGCTCCACTCCACGAGAAAGCCCAAACGACTGTATAATCACCATGCAAGTGAAGTGCGATTCACTACCGGCACTACGGGCCAATCTGAAGCATCATGAGCAGAGTAGCCAGCTTCCGCTCACTCAAGCCTCTTCAGGTAAGTGCAATCCAGCCAAAGCAGCGCTACTACATATCTGAAAGACTACTTAGCCTGGTATTAGAGCGCCATACAGATGGATTAGCGACTGGTGTGAAGGCAGAGTAGTAATTCTGTCTGGACGAAGGCCTGTAGCTGCCTCTGAGACCCATCCATTCCTGATGTGAGGTCACACTGTGTGCAGTCTCTTACAGGAAAGAGTGTGTCCCACTGTAAGCCATAACTCAGTCCTTTCTTGGGCTCGGGTGTCTCTCCGGAGATGGAGCACAGGGGCCATATGTATCAAACTTTGATGTGGGAGTAACTGTGTTGAAACTGATTCTAGCTTTGATATCTAACCAAGTACCATTAAATGACCAGATCCCAGATCAGCAGTATTATTCCGACATGCTTGACACACTGCAAGTCATAAGTTTGGAAACACCTTCCCTTCTTTTCCAATAGGAATGTTTTTTTTTTTGTTTTTTTGGGGGTTTTTTGTTGTTGTTGTTCAGTTGAAGGAATACTTTAGTGAATAATCACATTTACAGTTTTCTACCTCCCTTAGATGTAGCCCAAGACCTGTTTGCTATATAAAACATTTTTTGGGTTTAACACTGGACTTACAAGACCAATAACCAAAAATCTAATTCGTCACCCAAATCATTGCAGGTCTGTGACCAGGATCAATAACTGGTGATAAATTTAGACTGATATGATCAATATTTATTGAGCTACACATACAGAAGTCTGTCTCTCAGTATGGCGTCGGGCCGCCGTGTTTGCTAACCCAACACGCCAGACGTCTCGGTATGGAGCTGTAGAGGTTCCTAATGGAGTCCTGTGATAATCCATCCCATGCAGCTTGAACATCTTCACACAGTTCCTGCAGGTGGTGCGGTAGGGGTGGAGGTGGAGGGACACCAGGCATTCTGGACGTGTGACAACAAACCGTCCATCTTGGTGCTGACCACGGTGCCTCCACACACGGATTCGTTGGGCGTCTCCACCAAGACTAAAGCGGGACTCATCACTGAAGATGACCCGCTGCCATTCTGAGTCACTCCATGACAGTCTGGTACGACACCACTGCAGTCTTTGGTGACGGTGACGTGGTGTTAAGGATGGTCGTGGTAACGGTCTGTGTGCATGTAGTCCTGCGTGGTGCAGCCGTCTGCCAATGGTGCTGCACTAACAGGATGGAGGACACCACTGCTCGCTGGAGGTCTGTAATGGTGGCTGTTGGGTCAGTGAGGTACAGAGATAAGACCCGTCCTTGCCTACGTCACATGCGTGAAACTTGTTAAGCCTACCTACCAAGTTTCATTCCTGTAGGTTGATTCCTTTTGGGAGCAGCCATTAGTGCAGCTGACGATAAGTGGACATATACTGCCAAACCTTTAGACAAAGAGTACAGGCTCAGATTTTGGCCATCCGGTTGGAACTGTGGTCACAATCAAAGATCCTGGCCGCAGCCTAAAGGCCTCAAATGCAGGTAGGCTTCTTGAGTTGATTAAAAGGGACACCGGGAATCACAGTACAGAGAGATTCCCTCGGCTCTTTTCCACCCTCGATGAGTTATTCATTAAAGCCAGTTTGCTTTCTTTCAGCAGTGCTGCGCTCAAGCTTGAAGCCGTTACATACTTTGAACAACATCTGAGGAGTTATAGACGAAGAGGCCGAAAAAAAAAAATCATAAAAAAGTCCAAAGTTAGTCGGAGTGTGGAAGCCTGTTCAGAACAACATTCCACAGGAGGCAACAGTCGAACCCTGGAGCTCCATATGCATAGGCAGGGAACCTCTGGATTACGTGGAGGCCTCCATAATTTGTTCTTCCCCTCTTGTTTACCGAAACGGCACTCATAAAAGAATCGTCCACTGAAAGCATCTTCAGGGAAGTGGTTCTTTAATGGCCTCACTTCATTTTTACACGCTTATTTCCAAGAGTGATGGGAACGGAGAGGCATCCCTGGAAGAAACGCCATCTATTAAACTGTTTGTTTCTGTCTGGAATAACACAAACAGGAACAGCATTCCAATAATGTCCACAGCAACCTGAAAAGGACAACTGCTGTTGGCGGGGGTTTTTATGCATGCGTCTCTGGAGCCGAACCTGTTTAACTACCGTCGAGTCTTCCTGGATTCCAGAACAGTCGTTTAGCCGACAACCCCTTACATGCGCTCATGCGAATGTTATACAGCTCCAAACACAGCGGCATGGCCCGGGTCACCGCGCCTTTACAAGTGTTTTAAATGGTTTGTTATTCCGTCGCTCGCAGTGCCTAACATGTGGTCCGCGTTATTAATCCTTGGGTTTATCTCTCGCTTGCATCCAGCATCAAGAGGCTGAGGGTGAAATTTATCCAGACCTTTAACAGGAGGCTTTTCCGTATATATCTTCCTGTACACTGTATATACACTTCCTGTTTGAGTTGGGTGAGTTTTATGTGGGGAGGAGGTGATCTGAATGATTACCATTAAGATCCGGGAATGAATTTAAGACCACCGGACTAAAAACGAGGCCCCTGTGACTGAAACGTACCTACTAGCCTGTAATCCCTGCAGCATGGACTGGGCAAGGTTCTGGATGTAGGTACATCAATGTTCAAACACTCTTAGATCAAAGGATTGGTCAGTTCCTTCCCTGGCACAATTCCGAGGAGAATTCCCTGTAGACTGGGATTTTAGCCACCACTGGTAGACCCATACCACCGTACGCTTCCATACACCTGCAGATTCAGCTACTTCCTTCACACTATGGTCTTTGGCCACGCCCACATGCAGTCCCTCCTTTTAGCCAATCATTAACATCTGCTCTGGAGCCATTTTCCACACATGGAACGAGACACTCCCTGCACTGTAGCACCTCTTCCCAATCTATAGATCCCATCCCATAGACCCATCAGCACACCTCCTGTTGCTGGCCCATATGCAAGTCCCCCCCGGCTACTAGCAGGTTTAGCATACGGGTTCATTCGGCTAATCTCTACATCATACTTCAGTTCAAAGTGACTATCACTCTGAGGTTTAAGGAAAGGGTCAGGGAGACTTAGGAGGAGTTAAGAGGATTCCCCGCTACAATGACCGTCTGAGCTCATACCTAGATAAGGCCTACTCATTCGAACATGGTTTTTGTCTGATGCTAAGCTCCGACTGTCGCACCGCTGCTCTTAAGCCTCAAGCGAGGATCTATTTCAAAGCGTCCTCCAGAGGTGAAGAGCTACAGACTTAATTAGAGACAAACTCATAACAAACTTCACCATATTTATAGCCCTCTAAACCCCCTATCACTCTGGCACAGAGCCCACATTCACGTCACTGGCCCAGCCGACGGACGCTAGCTACATATCCACATGCTATGTATATATTAAGCCGAGCTGCAAAATCTACAGATACAGAGGTAAAGCACTTTACAGAACTGGGTGGGTCACGCGTCCGGAGGAGGATTCCTTCAGTCTTAGTGCTCAGCACTCATCCATTTTGGTACATGTTGGCAGAACTTGCATACACAGCACTCATTGGACAGAAGGCAGGAAACACCATGGATGGGCTTTCAATCCATCAGGGGTCCAAGATAGCCAAGCTGGGAACTGAAACCGGATTTGGGTAACTCATGGGTAACTTCGTCTGCTGGAGAACCTCTTCTACGTCTTCTTATCTCCGTGCTTGCTTTCTGGATATAAACCAACATCTGGAATAACAACCCAAACACTCACAGGTAATCTATGAGCTCCGCCATCTTGGTCCTACTGTGACCTACCACTGTGCAGCGCCCCCTGTTGACTATGATGTTGTATCCTTTGATGTTCTTTGGTTGCAATAACAACTGGTACAAACACGGACTGGTTCCCTAATAGCACAGAGGTTCTAAGAAGTCTGAACGGAACCGGCATGGCCATGCATAAGAGCCCGGCTACTCCAACTAAACCAGCATGCCTGAATCTTCTGTTCTGGTGGATCTTACATCAGTATGTGCCAGCAGGTACAGACTATTAATCTGTCAGCGCCAACCCACCAACTTCCACGGCAAGTGATGATCCTGTTTCCTTGCCAACAAGCAGCATGTACCAGCATGCTGAGAACTGTGAGCTCCTCGGTATTGATCAGGAAAGAGAAACCCTGATGAAAACCAATCGATAGATTAGAACAGCCGCCGCACTGGCCCACCATGATTAATGCCAGGCATAAATGGTGTTGAGGTGATGGTAGCTCGCCCACTTACCGCATACTCCCCGGAGGCAGCTCAAAGAGGAAGCGGGTCTGGCACTCAGATGCCTGCTATAAAATATCAGCTCTGGTGGGACTGAGGTGGTCACACCGGCCGCCCACCTTATCTGGAATCTGATCATGACTCAGCTCGTTAACGGGCTTCATGGTGGCTTTATTGTATGATTCACATATTATATCCTGTGTACCGCATACAGACTACAAAGCATTCATTCCTCACGTGTCATATTTAATAAAGCCTCGTCCATCGTTTATAGAAAATAGACCCCCACTGGCCACTTTATTAGGTACACCTTTCTTGTATCTACACTCATTGAGCACACTGTAGTTCCAGACTGTAGTCCATCTGTTTCTCTGTATGCTGTATTACCCTGTTCTTCAATGGTCAGGACCCCCTCAGGACCCCCACAGAGCAGGCATTGTGTGGGTGATGTGTCACTCTTGGACTAAAAACCATCCATCAACCAAAACTATCCAACCAACAACGTCTTGTGGGCAGCGTCCTGTGGGCAGCGTCCTGTGGGGCAGCGTCCTGTGGGGCAGCGTCCTGTGGGGCAGCGTCCTGTGGGCAGCGTCCTGTGGGGCAGCGTCCTGTGGGCAGCGTCCTGTGGGCAGCGTCCTGTCCCCACTAATGAAGGACTAGAGGAGGACCAACACTGCACTGTGCAGCAGCAGATGAGCTATCGTCTCTGACTGTCCATCTACGAGGTGGACCAGCAAGGTAGGAGTGTCTAATAGAGTGGACAGTGAGTGGACACAGTGTCTCAACACTCCAACAGCACTGCTGTGTCTGATCCCCTCACACCAGCACCACCCACACTAACACACCACCACCACGTCAGTGTCACTGCAGTGCTGAGAATGATCCACCACCCACACCATACCTGCTCTGTGGTGGTCCTGTGGGGGTCCGGACCATTGAAGAACAGGGTAATACAGTATACAGAGAAACAGATGGACTACAGTCTGGACCTGTACACCTACAGAGTGTCCTGTATGGTCAGTGGAGCTGATAAGATGAAGCTACCTACTTTAGCTACTGTACCTAATAAAGTGGCGGGTGGGTGTATTTCCTATTCACAGCTGAAAAATGGAAAACGGTGGTTTCATTCGGGCTTTATGTTGGAAAACTGTTTTGAAATACACTCATCACCATCATCATCATCGAAATTAGGCCCAAATTGCCTTGTAATAGCAAACACAGCCACGACACGCCAAGATGCTTAGATACGCTGACAGATCCTTCACAGTTCCGATTTTACTGGAATTTCAATAAGCATGGGAAATTATAAATACAGCAGGCATAGAGAGGCAGGCGAAAGAGATTCCAGACACGCTTCCAGATGCTCATGCATCAGGACTTTTTTTTTACGAGCGGAGATTCATTACTTGCAGAGTTCGAGATTATTGCCAATCACTCTGCCACTGCAATTCCGCTGGCAGGGTTCGGAGAAAACAGTAATTAACTGGGACAGTGACAGACTAGGGACAGTCCGACTCGGTCCATTTGAAGGGAAACGGCAACAGATGACAACAGACAGACTCCAACCGCTGCCTCCACCAAAGCAGTGTCCTGCCGGCCGCAGACCGCGGTTCGTTACTAAATGCGTAGCTGTGGTGTGAGAACGCGTACCTTAAAGAAGATTTACGGGCCGAGGCATCTTCAGCCCGGCTTCGGCACTGGGCTGTACCGTATAGGCTATAAAGAGGGCCATTTTAGTGGCTTTCCCATAAAGTAATGATACACAGTGGATGTTTCTCCATCCCGAGGCTTTTGTAAAGATGCCACAGATTTTTTTTTTGTGCTTGTGTTTTTATGGGCTTGTGGGATTCGTTGGCCTCCGCTGAGCGACAGTGCATCGGGTCTCGCATTCTTCTTTGAAGTGCAGTCAAGGGCTGTTGCTTATTGCTTCCAATTTGTAGTTCATAGTATAAGTATGTATACAGAATGCTGAAGACCGAGCGAATTAGGGACAGCTCGGGTTGCCTTCTTTGGCATTTGAGGTTAAAATGTTTACGCGTTTGGTTTACAGCCACCGTGCTCCGAGAGAAACTGCACGTTTGTTAGAACAGCTCTGGTGGACGTCACTACTGTAGTGGAACGAGCACATGTCTGGCCGGGAGTGTCGTTATTTTCCTGCTCTGTCTCATGTAATCATATCCAAACGCTGTCCGTCACGGAAAACGACACACACGCGGCAGGAGCACGTAAACGCTCCGCAGTGCTCCCTCTCTCTGAGAGCACTAGAGGCTGGAGGCATGCAATGTGGTGCTATTTGAGTGTTGGGATGGAGCCTAGGGACCAATCCAGTTAAACGCAGGCTGATTAACGTCCCCTCTAGGCTCCTAATGAGGCTTTGGGAAGGGGGGACGGGGGAAAGCTCAGGGTTCTCAGTCTATGCTGTCCAGGGACTGAGTGTGGATGGACATCAGCAAGTCCTCCTGCTTTTTCACTTGCTTGTAGACACAAAGTGAACCTCTATGATCGCCAAAAGGATAGCATCCAATCGCTAGGGGCCTGGAGTTCGAGGCTACACTCGGAAAATCTGGGGGGCTATTTTCATTTACATCTGGATGTTTCTTAAATGTTGTAGACGAGTTTCTGGATGTAGGCTACATCAATGTCAGCCACACATGCATCAAGGAATTGGGCCAGATGTGGTGGAGGCCTTCCCTGGCACAGTTCCGAGGAGAATTCCCTGTAGGCTGGGATTGTATCCACTGCTGGTAGACCCGTATGACCGTACGCTTCCATACACCTGCAGATTCAGCTACTTCCTTCACACTATGGTCTTTGGCCACGCCCACATGCAGTCCCTCCTTTTAGCCAATCATTACCATCTGCTCTGGAGCCATTTTCCACACATGGAGCGAGACATTCCCTGCACTGTAGCACCTCTTCCCAATCTATGGATCCCGTCACTCACACCCCACAGGGATTTATAGCCCCATCATCCTTGTGCAGCGCCATCTGCAGGAGCCTGAAGTTACTACCACCTTAAACACACAAGGGGACTCATTTTTTGGTATTTACTCTTCATCAAAAGAACAAGAGGAATCAGCCCACAGGAATGAAACTTGGTAGATAGGTTAGCAAGGACACGGCTAATCCCTGTACCTGACTGACCCAACAGCCACGATTGCAGACGATCAGCGTGTAGTGACGCCTCTATGAGTCATCCTGTTAGTGCAGCACCATAGGCAGACGGCTGCACACGCCACATGTCCAGAAGACCTGGTGTCCCTCCACCTCCACCCCTACCGCACCATCTGCAGGAACTGTGTGAGGATGTTCAAGCTGCATGGGATGGATTATCACAGGACACCATCAGGAACCTCTACAGCTCCATACCGAGACGTCTGGCGTGTTGGGTTAGCAAACACGGCGGCCCGACGCCATACTGAGAGACAGACTTCTGTATGTGTAGCTCAATAAATATTGATCATATCAGCCTAAACTTATCATCAGTTATTCCCAACACACCTGCACTCCCACACCTCCTTCTGGGTGCAGCTTTTCCTAGTCGGATGAGTGTAGAAGCAAAGTCTCAGAGTTTTGGACCCCAGGGTATGTGACCCAACACAACAGCTACTCACAAACTCAGAGTGGTGGCTGGTTAATAGAGAAAACTGTACATTGCTGTACGTAATTGATCATATTCTACAGATGGGATGGATTAGACAATAGACTGATCTTACTGCTCGAGCATTTCATTAGGACTAATGAGTTCATAATGACCCCCTTCAACGGGTTAACATGCTGACCTGCCTAGTAGTTGCTTCGTATCAAGAACGTAGGACTACACAAGCTGTTCCACCCAGCTTTAACCTTCACCTGTGCTGCCTGCTCCTCTCCATGTTGTGCCACACAGGACCTGATCAGTACGTATTGATTGCTCCTTCTCAAATCCCGAGGTTATGGAAAGGAGAGATCGATGGACTCAGTTGCCGCCATACATCATGCTGACAGACGCGGAGAGCGGCCAACACTGCTAACATCACTCAAGCTAATTCAAGACAATCACGCTCACTCCGACACAGCCTATTTCAATAAACGCGTTTCTGGCCTCATCAGACAAGACTCAGGCCTGTGCCTTTGGCGTCTCACATGTTCTGGAAAACACAATGAGCCATATTAGCCGCATTGTCCAAGACAAGTTCTATTCCCAATAGAGAAGACTCCTTAGAACTTCAAACGGGTGGGGTGAATTTGGTATAGGCTTGTGTGGCATCACGAATACAATCAAATCCAAACAGGTAGTAAATACCCTGCGATTCCTACAGGCCGTATTTTCCATATGCATGAACGGGAATATGAGACGACTACATCCTACATCAAAAGAAGCGAAGGAACGCCAATGTTCCATCGGAACGAGCGCTTTTATCCGCTATCGTTATCGGCCCCCACATCGGCTCCTCCATCCTTATCCAAAAGCACGAGAGACTTGAAGAAACACAGCCCTGTCGCAATGACAGAAACGCGACCCCCTTCAGGGTGCCGCTGTCATTCACCAGACGTACTCCATCATCTCTCTCGATGGTACGGGCTCGATTACACGCTTGCCCGAAACCCAAACAGCATTAGAGCTGTATAAACTGCCCCCGCCACATTAAGCGTGCCCCTTTGGAACCTAATCACTACAGCATAAGCAGCTCAATCACACGCCAGGCGCCTCCTCTTCCACTGGAGCCAGTCGCGGCGTACAGGGGGTGAGGGGCGGAGAGGAAGGAAGAAAGGGATGCAGGAAAAGAGAAGGCGAGGAGGGAGGCTGGAAGGGAGCAGGTCAGGGCTCAAGGGCCACTCTAGTGTGGGGGAGGACTGTGGATAAGGATAGACTGTCAGGGCTCCATAAATACAGACAGCGCTCTCCCCCAGAAACCTGCAGCTCTATCCCCGAGCCTGTTTACTTCCACCAGCCTGCCCCGGGGCACAGACCATGGCGGCATACATCACAGCCGGAGGCTCTTCTTTACAGCCTGAGCCCTCCGTCTATTAGTACTCTGTGGTGCACTGAAGCACTTTATGTCTTTCTTAAGGGAAGTGCTCACAAGTGCTACTCTCACATCCATCCCTGCTTTAATCTGACCCAGCTTTCAGAGGGTTAGATGAGCTAAAGCCAAGAAGTAGCTCCCGAATCTTATTATACAGCATTATTTTCATAATGCTCATTTCATTTAAAGGGGTCTGTTGATTTTTGTTCGGCATTTATAGCTCAATAAAAGGGATGTAATTTGATTTGTGGTGTTGACTTGGTTCCTCTAGTAGCAACCCTTTCTTAATAAGTGAACTCAAGGAGCATCAACAATGCAAAGTCATGGGCAGCATGTGGAGCAGGGAACCTGAGTTCTTTGGATCAATGGAATTCCAGTACCTTTGTGATGAGGTGGAGAGATCCAGAACTTATCACAGCAGTGCTGCTGGACACTTCACTGTCAATACCAGACTGAGAATGGTCCATCAACCAAAATTAGCCAGCCAACAGCGTCCTGTGGGCAGCGTCCTGTGGGCAGCGTCCTGTGTCCACTGGTGAAGGACTAGAGGATGACCAACACTGCACTGTGCAGCAGCAGACGAGCTATCGTCTCTGACTGTCCATCTACAAGGTGGACCAGCAAGGTAGGAGTGTCTAATAGAGTGGACAGTGAGTGGACACAGTGTCTGAACACTCCAGCAGCACTGCTGTGTCTGATCCACTCACACCAGCACCACACACACTAACACACCACCACCACGTCAGTGTCACTGCAGTGCTGAGAATGATCCACCACCCACATCACACCTGCCCTCTGGTGGTCCTGTGGGGGTCCTGACCATTGAAGAACAGGGTAACAAAGTGGAAAAGGATCTATTGAAAAGCTGGTGGGTGAACAATCTGCTCAAAGTACCATATGCCCAAAAAGTCAGAGCAGAAGCATTACCTAATGCCTACCCCATGCCTCTGATTGCCAGTCAGGGTCCAGCGAGGGCCCATGGTGCATAAAAAGGGCAGGGTCAAAGGTCATCTGAACAGCAGGCTGCCCAGTGCGTGTTCTATCTTAACCTTTGACCCCTTCTTTTCTTAGGCACTGACGTGACTTGACTCCGTATCCCTGGAACCGAACTATTCACGTGGGCTACGACGTGACAATGCGAGACCACCTGTTATCCGCAAATGGCAAGAAAACACACACAGATTCTCACACCTTCTTCTTAGGGACCCCGTGTAAGGGCCTCACACATTCAATTAGCCGAGGGGTAATTTTAAGCCGTGATGTCAGTCACCACAGTCACGGCGGCGCAGTCGGGTTTCACCGAAGCCAATCTAATTAGCCTGTTTAAAGCAAGGCACATAGATCTAACCCACGCTATATATCCTTTCTGAGTTCAGAGGGGCAGCGTAATACCCGGGTGTGCATCGTATGAGTTCATGCTGGCCTCATAACACACATGAATGAATCATAGAGGTCATAAAAGTCCGGGCCATGCATACATCCAACGACAGAAAGCTGTGAAAGGGAAGAAGGTGGGCTCAGACTGTTACCATCTTTTATACGGGGGTCTGCGAGAGCATAATGATAAATGCTAACTGAGAGAGGGGAAGCGATTGGCTGTCCTAGCTTCTCAGCCACGTGTGCTTTTCTTGGAAGTGGTGGCATTCCGGCTGTAATAAAGTCCTTATCCTTTCATCTCTTCCTTCAGAGAACCCAAGGTTACCGGTATCCATTCATTAGAAGTCCACTAACCAGCATGCTGTGATTTAAAGGCGCTTCTAAACCTCCCTGAAGCTCTCTGCATAAACATGTCAGGCTTGCACTTCTTAATATCACCGGTAACTTACAAGACCAAACC
Source organism: Prochilodus magdalenae (assembly GCA_024036415.1). Lineage (NCBI taxonomy): Eukaryota > Metazoa > Chordata > Actinopteri > Characiformes > Prochilodontidae > Prochilodus > Prochilodus magdalenae. The sequence goes on from JAMWET010002641.1 coordinate 206,453, forward strand.
TTTCCCACCATTTCCATTAGTCCATACACCATGAAATCCTCACGGAATATAAAAGTGCATCTTCTGTCCCTGGAAACACATATACACTCAACCTAGTTGCACAAATAGCTGATCCCAGAAGGAATCAACCCCCAAGAACGAAACTTGGTGGGTGGGTTTGACATCCAGCGAGCAGTGGTGTCCTCCATGAGTCATCCTGTTAGTGCAGCACCATCGGCAGGCGGCTGCACCACGCAGGACTACATGCACACAGGCCGTTACCACGACTGTCCTTAACACCACGTCACCGTCACCAAAGACTGCAGTGGTGTCGTACCAGACTGTCATGGAGTGACTCAGAATGGCAGCGGGTCATCTTCAGTGACGAGCCCCGCTTTAGTCTCGGTGGAGACGCCCAACGAATCCGTGTGTGGAGGCACCGTGGTCAGCACCAAGATGAACGGTTTGTTGTCACGAGTTCAGAAGGCCTGGTGTCCCTCCACCTCCACCCCTACTGCACCATCTGCAGGAACTGTGTGAGGATGTTCAAGCTGCATGGGATGGATTATCACAGGACACCATCAGGAACCTCTACAGCTCCATACCGAGACGTCAGGCGTGTAGCGTTATTACCCTGCAGGTATTTATAGCCTGATCGTCTTCGTGCAGCGCCCTCTGCAGGAGCCTGAAGTTACTACCTCCTTAAACGCACAAGGTGACCCAGTTTTTTGGCCAGCGGGCTTATTTGTTGTGTTGATTATTTTTTAGGGTTTGTTTATCACACAATAATTTCTGGTCCACATGCCTACAGGTCTATTAGCTAACGTCTTTGGGTGCATCTCTCCTGCCTTGATATTCATCTGCGTGTATGTGTCTCGCCGTCTGCACTCTGATAGCGATAGCTTATGCACAAGTCAAACTCTGAGCAAATGAGCAAATCTGGAAGCAATTACCCAAAGACTTCAGCAAGCAGCTGAGCTCCACATCATATCCCATATCTCACGGCTCTAATAGCTCCTCAAGCTTATCACCGGAGAAGGCTGAAGCTTGTGAATGAGCTACACCGTACCAGCTACTTTGGTAACCCAGATTTATCAAAGCATGTGAACGTTTTCACATATGCTGTTTTGGGGAAGGCAGTCGAATAACATAGTTAGCTTAGCTAATGATCGCTCCTTTCAAGTTAAGCCGACGAGCTCGGCCAAAGCCATGCTGGAAGATTAGTGCCTTGTAAATCAAGCTCCTCTACACATGTACCCAGGCAATTTTTGCAAAAGCAAACAACCCCAGCCAATCCAGTCCTCTCTTTTGGACTCCTGCAGAACAGCTTTACATGTGGCAAAGGCTTTAAGTACTAAGCCAGCCCTGGGGGCAGAACAAAACATATACACATGAAGGAAATACCCTTTGCATTGATGGTGATGTAGCACATTTACATTGAGCTGAAGGACAAGAAATGATATTCATGTAATAAGGTAAGAACATGAAAGGAAGATTACTATTCCATACATTAAAATAAAATCTTATTCATTTACTACGTTCCAGATGTTCATGACCCATGATAAAACTCCAAAAAGCTAATATGGGTACCACTTTAGAAGAAGGCTACCTTCATAAAGAGTTATAAATGGTTTAAAAAGAGCTTATTAATGGTCATTAATTAGGTCATAAACACCTGAAAATTGTTAATAAGCAGTTACATCACATAATAACTTGGGCAACCATGACGTGTTGTTAGTGTAACACTGAACATGCATAATTTATATCGTTAAAGATCAGATTTTGATGTTTACTGATCGTATCTAATCTCTTCCATCAGTCTGCATAAACCCTGTCGGCCTCAATACATGTTCACCACATTCGGGGGTGCTAATTTTTGCCAGTTGTATTAATCTGTTATAACTGCTGGTTAATATTTGTAAAGTGTTTATAACCTAACTAATAACCAATAACAACATATTTGTAAACCGTTTATAAATCATTATAAAATGAGCCTTATTCTAAAGTGGTATCCTAATATGTAGCACAGATATCTACATATAATATACAATCTTTTACATTTTTTCATAATTTCTGGGGTTTTTTTCAGACAATATAAAATCTTATTGACCATCTCGGTTAGTAAAAACTGCTGTACTGCGACTGCTACACTCCTCACATGGGCCAAGTTGAATAGTAGATGGAGTAAGAACCTGGCTTTATTTACCTTCTTTTGATTAACTAAGCTAAACTAGATTCCAGGATAACCAGCCTAAAACAGAGGTCACCTGGACCTTGAATCCAGCCTTCACTCCTGGATCGTGTAGGTGATGTTTGGTATTGTCTAGTTCATATAACTTACCAGCCATAGAGTTTCACACTTACCAGTGATTGCAAAATTCAGCACTGGAACCTGAATTCAAGCTCAGATTCAGATTCTAGTCTCTAGGCTTGGAGACAGCTAACAGGCTACACGGCTCCTCAGCTGATAATCAGCACTTGGATTTTTGATTGATTGAAGTATTGACTGAATGGTTGACTGAATCAATAAATGTAAACTGCTATACTGTAAGTGAAGGCACCACTTTAAAAAAAGACCTTCCATATAAAGTGTTCATAAATGGAGTTTACAAGTGGAGTAGGGTTATTAACTAGGTCGTAACACTTTTAAATCATTAATAAGCAGTAACCATGAATAATAATATCACCAACAACAACAATAGGAAGGGAATCAGTGAGGGTACGTTGTATATAACAGTGAATACACATTAGTTTAAGGTAAAGAATTTGATGTTTACTGATCTCAGTCAGCATTTAGCTTCCCAGCTCCAACACACATTCATATTCATCAGATTATAGTTTTATTACAGTGTTATAACCGCTTATTAATACAAACTATTTTATGATGCATCATGTTGTCATTATTTTCCCAAAGCTGATTTTCATACCTGCCAACATTAGTCTGTGAATGAGTGGGGTTTATTTTTGGGTTATTCGGCTTGTTCTGGCTGCTGTGCTTACATAGATCTCCACATCAAGTGGGGGTGGGGGTGCTTTCCCTGCTAGCACCTCAACTGACCCTCCCCCCCTTGAAGTTACCAGCTTTTCTTGATGGATGGATGGGACAGATTTCATGTTGAGCGTTACATGTTTCCTCATTCATATTCCAACCAGTGGCTGGTCTCCTCATTTACAACGTCTCTGGCACAATGCAGTGATGAGTGACGTAGGTCAGGAAGCTGCTCACCTCTGACACTGAAGTGAGTTGCCTGTATCACAACACATAACCCCTCACAGGCTTTAAGAAGCATTCGTTTGATTTATATCCCTATATAATCAGGAGTTCAATGGGTGAAATTCCCACTCGGGAACACTGCAGGGAATGTCTCGTTCCATGTGTGGAAAATGGCTCCAGAGCAGATGTTCATGATTCACTAAAAGGAGTGACTGCATGTGGGCGTGGCCAAAGACCATAGTGTGAAGGAAGTAGCTGAATCTGCAGGTGTATGGAAGCGTACGGTCATACGGGTCTACCAGCAGTGGATACAATCCCAGCCTACAGGGAACTCTCCTCGGAACTGTGCCAGGGAAGGCATCCACCAAATCTGGACCAACTGACCAGTTCTCTGATATAAGAGTGTCTGAACACTGATGTGGCCACTTCCAGAACCTCGTCCAGTACATGCCCAATCCAGTCCCAGCTGTTATGGAGGCTGGTGGAGGTACTACAGGCTATTAGGTACGTTCCAGTCACAGGTGGCTAATTTTATGAGCTGATATCAGCCTGGCTTATGGCGATCTCTAGTGAAGCTAAACCACGGGCTGGTAGGTATGTTTCAGTCACAGTGGACTCTGTGCAACTATGCCACTGAAGTTCAATCCTGAATTCGATCATTTGATCATATTTTAATGACACATTTTCCTTCATTCAATGAATGTAATCACCATGGAAACAAAGTATTGATTCCCTGAGGAGCCTCTCGATAGACAGCCAATGACATTTGACTGTGAAGAACTGCTTTAAATAACTTCCACATCCTGTAACGTCCCATTAGAGGTTTCCGCTAGGATCACACATCCAAGACAGGAACTTTCGGGAACCTTTACTTTGTAGAGTGTAGCCTGATTGGTTGCGGCTTTCTAGGCCCATTCCAATAGACGCCTTCTTAATTCACACTCCGCAAATGAGTTCAGCGAGTGCTTTCTCCTGGCAGACCAGCAACAGCCAACGGGACGTGAACCAGACCAGCCGATTGCTTTCGCAATCACGACTCTCCTTCCCCGAGGTGCTGTTTGATGTGGGCTAAGGACAGGCTGCCCCAGCACAGAGACAGCGCTAATGGTAAAGAATAACCGGCGGAGAAATGTGGCGTGGGGTTTGATGTTGCTGGACGGTTTCAGGTTGCTTTGCCTACTTGCATTAGGAAGAGTGAAGGCAGTTAAAGAACAGGCCGGGTCAGAGAGGCCGTGTACATCAAAGGAACATCAGCTTTCGGAGTTATACAGAGCGAAGACTTACAGAGCGCCTACCATCCAGCCATGACTCGAGTATCTGCATAAGGGGACATGGGCTGTGCTTTAATAAGGGTGAGACAGAGGGCGTGCGGCTTCGTCGGACACTGACAGGAACAAATTGAGCAAGATGTGGTCATGAAATGCAAATTTCTAAAGAGGAGAAATGAAAGGACTGAGAGAGGGAGAGAAAGAGAGAGAGAGGGAGCAAGTGAAAGGGAGAGAGAGAGAGAGAGAGAGAGAGGGAGAGGGCGAGGATCCTCCTCTGAGACCTGCTTAGTTTTAAACCCTTAAGAAATGCCTCAGCACAGTGCAGCCAATCTGTCTAATGGAAGCCATATTGGATTAGCCTAGCGTGTAAACAGATCACAGGCGGCGAATCGTGACTCGAAAACCATGTGCAAGGAAACAAATCTCAATAAATGCCTGACAATTGATAGTTGACAACAACACAAAGCTGCCTAAATCAAGGTTAAAGTGACACATGGCTCCCTCTGCGCCAATAACCAGATTTGGTGTTTGTAAGGCAGCAGTGCAGTTACGCTAATCTCATTTACGCTTCCATTCAACCACTGTTCAACATATCCGGCAAATCAGACGCAGCGTTCGCTCTCTCCCGCCTGAAAGCAGCCCCTCTCTGTTGTCGGCGTTCACAAATCAATATAATGTGACGCTACAGGTTTTAACCAGATGGCTAAAGGGTTAAAATCCCAGAACCCCATGCGGTGAGTCAGGGTCGTGACCCCTCTTCGCACTGTGGATATAAATCAATGATCAGGACCCCGAGGAACCAAAGAACGCAGGGCTGATGGGTAGAACAGAAACACAAAGCGAGATGGGGGCAGAGATCAGGATGGACAAACGGACGTAGGGTGAGTTACAGTTCTGGGGTCATATGGGAGAACATCATATAACGAGGAACATGGTCTGTTTGTTCTTTAAGAAGAGTACATAGTATTATAGAAGTTATAAATACAGTTTATAAGGCCTTTATAACTACATTTATAACAACATGTAACTGCTCAACTTCAAATTGTTGCTAGCGGTTTGCTAAAAATGAATGAGAGTCTATGGGATGAACAAGGAACTCAGAAATGATGGACAGAAGAGTGTGGGCCAGGATGGCTGTGGATAAGGGTTTGGGGATCTGCCCTCAGGGAGTATATGGTGGCTGTAGGGTAATGGAAACAATGGCGTTTGAATGGGGGTGAAAATGAATGGGAAATGGGAATTTCTTTCGGATTTCTCTGCACATGTGCAAGAACTGGGCACGATACCGGAAAGACCCGGAAAGACCCAAATGGTGTTCAACGAAGTGACTGCAAGACGACAACACAACACTTGGGGGAGCGTCAGTAAAACCAAACACATGCTCTTCATGGTTGGCACAGTGCAATTCCCGGCCGGGGCATCCGGGTCTCCGGCATGTTCTTCCTGTGTGTGCGTGGAAGTCCTTCTCTGGGTGCTTCGATTTCCTCACACTGTCCACATATATGCTGTCAGGTGAACTGGAAATGCTAAATTGCCACCCCCCCAGGTGCGTCTGTCCTGTGATGGACTGGCAGCCTGTCTGGAGTGTTCCTGCCTTGCCCCCACTGAGAACTGGGATAGGCTCCAGAACCCCCTACAACAAAGATGTTGTGCCGATTACCCAACTACTTCATTACAGACAGATCAGACATTTATTCCTCCACCCTACAAACACCGAACGCTCCTTTCCTGTGCTGGTCCTGTTATCTGGTGTTGACCCGAGGAGGATGGGTTCCCTGTTTGAGTCTTGGTTCCTCTCGAGGCTTCCTCCTTTTGAGCTCAGGGAGTTTCTCCTTGCCTCTGTGGCCCCTGGCTTGCTCACTGGGGGCTCGGACACCAGGTTCTTTGTAAAGCTGCTTTGTGAGAACATCGGTTGTTGAAGGCGCATATAAACAAATGTTGACTCAGAAGAAGAATGAATGAATGAATCAATTAATCAATGAATGAATTTTCTTTATATTGTCAGATAAGGGAAGTCGTTGAAACCATAGCATGAAGTCTGAGTTTTATGTCACACTTACATCATTAGTTTATTGGCTGGTTGCTAAGCAGAAATCCGATTACTACCTGGCTCGTGTAGGCCCGGAGTTTCCCCATTATCTGATTAAGCGCATGTTAACACGGTGAGCGGATTACTGACTAAATCTGATTTTCCGCAGTTCTCGGATTATTGAGCGCATGTAAACACACCCAGTGTGAGTCAAACGTTCATGATGAATGAACGAATGCAAATCCAATCTCTGAAATTCCCTAACGTGAACACGCTTCCGAATTAAAGTATGTTTGGTCTGTTTCCTGTAAAGTCACTGTTTTTGTTTTTTTGTTTGTTTGTTTGTTTTTTTGACAAAATAAAAGTTTTAACAAATAACAGTCGCATACAGCGAGCATGCTAACCAAATCCTTTCCAGATGTGCATTTCTGCAGAGAGGAATTCACAAATAATGTCAGGCGAAAATAATGCAGACCAGCCTTCCTAACCACATCACTGGTGTCGTTATATGTACGTTGCAAAACACCAGCGCTACCACTGCTAACACACACAGCGGTATAGAACACAGCGGTACGTCTAGAACATGCAGCCACCATCATACACTTATAAGGGTCCCTGGAAGGGCTCTTTGCAGTGGTCCCCTACGAGAACCCCCTTTGTTTCCCTAGAAGCCTTCCAACGTAAAGGCACATCTGATGTGCAAGTATTAAGAACCAAAGTCTGGAAATGTAAATGTTGTCTAGCTATGAGGAGCTTGTCCTAGAACCTAGACATTCTAGAACCATTTAGAACCCCACTTTGATTCCCTAAAAGCCTTTTAATGTAAAGCCACATCTGATGTGCAAGTATAAAGAACCAAAGTCTGGTAATGTAAACGTTGTCTACCTACGAACAGCTTGTCCTAGAGCCTAGACATTCTAGAACCATTTAGAACCCCACTTTCTTTCCCTAAAAGCCTTCCAGTGTAAAGGCACATATGATGTGCATGTATAAAGAACCAAAGTCTGGTAATGTTAACATTGCCTACCTATAAACAGCTTGTCCTAGAACCTAGACATTCTAGAACCATTTAGAACCCCACTTTGTTTCCCTAAAAGCCTTCCAATGTAAAGCCACATATGATGTGCAAGTATAAAGAACCAAAGTCTGGTAATGTAAACGTTGTCTACCTACGAACAGCTTGTCCTAGAACCTAGACATTCTAGAAACATTTAGAACCCCACTTTCTTTCCCTAAAAGCCTTCCAGTGTAAAGGCACATATGATGTGCAAGTATAAAGAACCAAAGTCTGGTAATGTTAACATTGTCTACCTATGAACAGCTTGTCCTATAACCTAGACATTCTAGAACCATTTAGAACCCCACTTTGTTTGCCTAAAAGCCTTTTAATGTCAAGGCACATCTGGTGTGCAAGTATAAAGAAACAAAGTCTGGTAATGTAAACGTTGTCTACCTACGAACAGCTTGTCCTAGAACCTAGACATTCTAGAACCATTTAGAACCCCACTTTCTTTCCCTAAAATGAGTGTGCAAGGTATTAAAGAACCAAAGTCTGGTAATGTAAACATTGTCTACCTATGAGGAGGCTTGCCTTCCAACGTAAAGGCACATATGATGTGCAAGTATAAAGAACCAAAGTCTGGTAATGTAAACATTGTCTACCTATGAGGAGCTTGTCCTAGAACCTAGACATTCTAGAACCATTTAGAACCCCACTTTGTTTCCCTAAAAGCCTTCCAATGTAAAGCCACATATGATGTGCAAGTATAAAGAACCAAAGTCACGCAATGTAAACATTGTCTACCTATGAACAGCTTGTCCTAGAACCTAGACATTCTAGAACCATTTAGAACCCCACTTTGTTTCCCTAAAAGCCTTCCAATGTAAAGGCACATATGACGTGCAAGTATAAAGATCCAAAGTCTGGTAATGTAAACATTGTCTACCTACGAACAGCTTGTCCTAGAACCGAGACATTCTAGAACCATTTAGGATTGTTGTTAGGGGATACCGCCAAATCAGCACATCATAAAGCTGAAGCAGGGATTGAGAACGAGGCTGATGTTGCTGACAGCGTTTTATTTATTGGAAACCCTCTTGCCCAGAAAATGAGTTACGGAAAGAGCTTTGGGAATGGGAAAGGTGGCTGGAAGAGAATTCCAGGTGCAAACTATTCCGAGCACATTCCAGGAAGGCCAGAGTTTTACAGTTGGTCTCTCCACTCTCTCTCTCTTTCTCTCCCTTTGTCTCTCTCACTTTCACGTGTGAAAAATTGAGAGCCAAAGGTGACAAATCGCTCGCACTTAGTTCCTTCCCAGTGTTACGCATGCTACTTGCAACTGGAAACAGAGGGAAGGAGGAAGCATTCCGATTCACAAAGCACCTGTTGCACCCAAAGCCCAACACGCAACCATGTGGTGCGGTCTCCTTCCTACTTTTCCCCCTAAGGCGCTTTGTTGATCTTGAAGGGAGCACTTCCGAAAGGTTTAGCAGGGACACTCTCCCCTAAATAAAGCTGTCAGTGGACGGCTGCAGGCCGGATGTGTGGAGGTAACCCTTCGTGCTCCGCCTGCCGAGTGGCAGTGGCCTTGCTTAGAGTTCGCTCGCTGGGCGGCCTGTTTCTTGGGGATGGTGGGGGGCATTGGAGTAGAGCTAAAGAATTAGCTTAGGCCAATCCAGCAATTCACATCCCAGCCAGGGTCGGATCAAAGGGAACTCCCACAGGTTTTTCCTCTAGATAATGAAGTCACTGCTTGGTAAAAGGGTGGAGGAGGGGGGGTGGTTATAAATTATCGAGATACTGACTGGACGTCGGCTGGAGCGTTACATAAACCAAAAAGCACACATGTGGACTCGCACACTCAGGGACACGCAGCAGACAGCACGCTCCCACTCGTACTCCATTTTCTCGGATTTTGGCTACTTTAGGCTCCAGGAATGGCCAAGAATAACAACCATGGCCAAGCGCGAGATAGCACAGGGGTCAAAGGGTGACCCAGCTCCAGCTGAGAAGGAGAAAGAAGCACACTCGTACATGTGTGAATAAAGAAACCAAATCCGCCTCCCGTCTTCGCTCCATCATCATTCATCTTCCGCACACGGCATTCCTTAGTGCACATGCCCATTACAAAGTACACTTGAATTAAACACAGGAAGAGATATCCCAGAACTGGAACCCCGGCCAAAACTGGGTCCCCTCTGTGATGTTCTGGGGGGTGTTTAATTACGTGAATCTGGGTGTTGTAAAATTCAACCACAGCGTCTACACTGAGCTGCTGGACAACCAGGTTCTGCCTTTTGCTCATCATCTCACTGAGGAACACAACATTCCTATCCCTGTATTCCAAGATGCCAACTCTTACGTTCACAGGGCAGCAAATGGGACTTAATGGCACGATGAACATTCAGGAGCATCATTCACACATCTGGATTGGCCTGCAAAATCCTCAGACTTGAATCCTCTTGGAAATCTGTGGGAACTTCCTGGAACAAGCAGCAAAACACCAGCGAAGGCATCCACCAGGCTCCTGCAGATGGCGCTGTAGGAGGATGATGGAGCTATAAATCCCTGTGGGGTGTGAGTGACGGGATCCATAGATTGGGAGGAGGTGCTACAGTGCAGGGAATGTCTCGTTCCATGTGTGGAAAATGGCTCCAGAGCAGATGGTAATGATTGGCTAAAAGGAGGGACTGCATGTGGGCGTGGCCAAAGACCATAGTGTGAAGGAAGTAGCTGAATCTGCAGGTGTATGGAAGCGTACGGTCATACGGGTCTACCAGCAGTGGATACAATCCCAGTCTACAGGGAATTCTCCTCGGAACTGGGCCAGGGAAGGCCTCCACCACATCTGGACCACCTGACCAGTTCTCTGATGTAGGAGTGTCTGAACACTGATGTGGCTACATCCAGAACCTTGTCCAGTCCATGCCCAATCCAGTCCCAGCTGTTATTGATGCTGGTGGAGATACTACAGGCTATTAGGTACGTTCCAGCCACAGGTGGCTAATTTTATTTCGGGTGAGCTGATATCAGCCTGGCTTCTGGCGATCTCTAGTGAAGCTAAACCACTGGCTAATGCATTTGCACACAAATGGTCAACAAGGGAAACAATAAGGAGCAGAAGAGTGGGCTGTTTGCTGACCGATGTTTGACATTAGCCTAATTAACAGCACCTCCTCAGGGAATACTGACCAGGTCTTGTAAAAGACTCATTCCAAATGAAGGCAGCGAAGGAAAAAACAGAGAGGCGTTTCTATGAAAGCTCTTAAACAGGCCGAGCGCTCTCGCTGTTTTACTGTACGGTCGTTGGAGCGCCGAACAGTAGCGTACGCTGAAGAAACGAAAACCTTGGACTGATTCGATAGATTTAATGGACTTAACATTTAGAAGCATCCAGATGAGGAAAGTGGAAAACTGGGGGATGCCGTGATTGAGCCCAGTGATCACGGCCCAGCAGAGTAATACTGAAATAACAGCTATGGATCAGAGTCAGTGAAGTCTTTTCCAGCTGGAGTATGAAAAGAGGAAAATGAAAGCAATGGGCACAGGACTCCAGCGCTGTCGCTGTGTGGAGAATAATGAGGGTGGAGAGGGCGGAGAGGGAAAAAGAAAGAGAGCTTCGCTGCTTACGGCTTTGATAGTCCTCCTGTTGTTATGGCTGACAGTACTTTATGTCTTCATCTCCTCCCCCTGTTGTTTCTATTCACCATCTCTTGAAATCCCAAACAGAATCCGACTGTAATTCAAATCAGTGCTCCAACTCCAAACCAACGAATGATTGATAAGGCTTCGGCTGCGCTGTAACCCAGCAAGTCTCATTGATCGAACTCAAGTGAGAGATTGAGACAGTTGAGGATGATGGATTTGTAACAGAGCCACACTGAACGTCAGTACGTCCCATGATATCTGCAGACAGGCTAGAACCTCTAAAATCTCGAGCATGTAGTTGAGTTAAAGTGGATCCTCCTCCAGTGTCAGTAGACGTTCCTCTCTTTACACCTCCACTGGGGTAACAGTACTACAGTACTTACATTCACATAGAAGCTCATTCATTAGTCTGAAACTGAGGTCTACTCAAATCATCATCAGCACAGAACACTGAAGGAGAACAGGTTCCATTAGCTAGAACCAAGCTCTGTCCAACAGGTCCAAACAAGCTCAACACCAACTGACTACTCTACCCTGATGGTTGGGCTCGCAAATTAAACTTACTGAGTTACCGTACACCAACACGCTACTTACAGTACACTAACACATTACACTTACTGAGTTACCGTACACCAACACGCTACTTACAGTACACTAACACATTATACTTACTGAGTTACTGTACACCAACACACTACTTACAGCACACTAACACATTACACATACTGAGTTACCGTACACCAACATGCTACTTACAGCACACTAACACATTACACTTACTGAGTTACCGTGCACCAACACGCTACTTACAGCACACTAACACCTGACACTTACTGCGTTACTGTACACCGCCACGCGACTTACAGCACAACTAACACATTACACTTACTGAGTTACCGTTACACCAACATACTACTTACAGTACACTAACACATTACACTTACTGAGTTACCGTACACCAACACACTACTTACAGCACACTAACACATTACACATACTGAGTTACCGTACACCAACATGCTACTTACAGCACACTAACACATTACACTTACTGAGTTACCGTGCACCAACACGCTACTTACAGCACACTAACACATTACACTTACTGAGTTACTGTACACCGACACACTACTTACAGCACACTAACACATTACACTTACTGAGTTACTGTGTACACCGACACACCCTACTTACAGCACACTAACACATTACACTTACTGAGTTACCGTACACCAACACGCTACTTACAGTACACTAACACATTACACTTACTGAGTTACCGTACACCAACACGCTACTTACAGTACACTAACACATTACACTTACTGAGTTACTGTACACCAACACGCTACTTACAGCACACTAACACATTACACTTACTGAGTTACTTGTACACCAACACGCTACTGCATATACAGCACACTAACACATTACACTTACTGAGTTACACGTACACCAACACACTACTTACAGCACACTAACACATTACACTTACTGAGTTACTGTACAGCACACGCTACTTTACAGCACACTAACACATTACACTACTGAGTTACTGTACACCGCACACGCTACTTACAGCACACGTAACACATTACGCTTACTGAGTTACCGTACACCACGACACACTACTTACAGCACACTTAACACATTACACTTACTGAGTTACTGTGTACACACGACACACTACTTACAGCACAGTTACTACAACAGCACACTAACACCACTACACTGTACTGAGTTACTGTGTACACCAACACGCTACTTACAGCCACACACTAACCACACTACACTTACTGAGTTACTGTACACCAACACGCTACTTACAGCACACTAACACATTACACTTACTGAGTTACTGTACACCCAACACGCTACTTACAGACACACCTAACACATTACACTTACTGAGTTACTGTAACACCAACACGCTACTTACAACACACTAACCACGTTACACTTACTGAGTTACTGTACACCAACACGCTACTTACAGCACACTAACACGGTTACACTTACTGAGTTACTGTTACACCGACACGCTACTTACAGTACACTAACACATTACACTTACTGAGTTACCGTACACCGACACGCTACTTACAGTACACTAACACATTACACTTACTGAGTTACTGCACACCGACACGCTACTTACAGTACACTAACACATTACACTTACTGAGTTACTGTACACCAACACACTACTTACAGCACACTAACACATTACACTTACTGAGTTACTGTACACCGACACGCTACTTACAGCACACTAACACATTACATTACACTTTACTGAGTTACTACTGTACTACCACCAATTACAACTACTTACAGTACGCTACTAACACATTACACTTACTGAGTTACCGTACACCCACACGCTACTTACAGCACACTAACACATTACACTTACTGAGTTACTGTACACCGACACGCTACTTACAGCACACTAACACATTACACTTACTGAGTTACTGTACACCGACACGCTACTTACAGCACACTAACACATTACACTTACTGAGTTACCGTACACCAACACACTACTTACAGCACACTAACACATTACACTTACTGAGTTACCGTACACCGACACGCTACTTACAGCACACTAACACATTACACTTACTGAGTTACCGTACACCAACACACTACTTACAGCACACTAACACATTACACTTACTGAGTTACCGTACACCGACACACTACTTACAGCACACTAACACATTACACTTACTGAGTTACTGTACACCAACACACTACTTACAGCACACTAACGCATTACACTTACTGAGTTACTGTACACCAACACACTACTTACAGCACACTAACACATTACACTTACTGAGTTACTGTACACCAACACGCTACTTACAGTACACTAACGTGTTGTGTGTACTGCTGTCTGTAAACCCGGCTGCCATTCTCTTGGCCTAATTACTTGGTTTCCGGACATGCGGATTGATACAGCCCAGCTCAAACAGCTTCCTCTGTGAAGCTGGAGCCTTTTCAGCACACAGCAGTGATCAAGTGTTCCGCTGTCAGTGCTCCCCAGTGGCCCTGCTGCTGACGCGCTGCTAGCGCAGAGTCACCGAGTTCATGGAGGATTTGTATGAGGGCAGCACGAGACCAACTGGGCGAGATTATCAGGCTGTGCTGAGACATCCACCGCCCATAGTCCGTCCCCACACCTTCAGCGCACCATCGTCTACGGAGCTGCGGTACCGCATCACCACAAAACAGGAAATAGCCTCATCGCAGGTATCTCATCAACCCTGAGAGCCGTGGACCTTACTCTAGTGGGCATCATGTATACCCATATTAGTCTATATGAAATATATTAACATGAATATGTTTATATTAATGTACATATGAGCAAAGAAAACATTGCAGGTGTAGCGTAGCTGGCTAATTAAACATATCCAGTTGGAGATGACGTCGCTGCTGACTAGCCACTGATGGAGAGGTTTCTAGGGGTGCTTTCTCAGCTACCTGGCTGGAATTTAGATGTTCCCGAATTTTCCTTTGTCGTTGTTATCAGGTGGGCGTTGGGATGGAGATGGTTGAGACCCCCTGTTGTAGACTCTCTCCATATGGCATGTGTGCCCTCCTCTCCTGTAGGATTGAGCGCTTCTAGGATATACAGGTAGACGGATCTGAGGCTGGACAGCAGGCAGAGGTCATCAACTCCAAATTCTACTAATAGCTGTCCTCTGTGGTAGCTGTCGGAACAGCTAATCCTGTTTCGGGACTTTCTAAACAAGGCGGCTTTCCCAGACACGGATTAGGTTCTGCTCTTGGTCTACGCTTTAGTGCCATGAAGATTCCATAAACTTGACCTTTGAAATAAAAGACTCTCTACAAGTTCCAAGACTGTCTCCACAACTCGCCTCAACATTCCATAAACCTGATCAGTGACTGAAAGACTGTTTTAACAGTTCACTTCAACATTCCACAAACTTGATCTACCAAACCAAAAGGCCCTTTACAGTTTTCCTCAAAGTTCCATAAAACCTGATGTGTGTCTAGGACCAGGATCCACAGTTTTCCACATGTATCCGTAATGTTCCATAAACCTGAACTGTGACTAGAAGGTTGTCTCCTCAACATTCCCAGCGTTCCATAAACACGATGGGTGACCATCAGGCTGTTCATAGTTTTCCACAAAATTCCATAAGCTTGATCTCTATTAGCTTCAGAATTATCAGCAAAATTCCATTAAACTTGATATTTGACTACAATATTCCAAAGCTCTCCTCATAATTCCATAAACCTTATCTGTGATTAGAAGACCGTCTCTACCAAACTCCATAAAAATTCCATAATCTTGATCTTTGGCCTAAAAATATTTCCAAAAACTCTGGAAAACCCAACGTGTCTACAAGACATCAGTCCTCAAAATTCCCTAAACCTGACCTGTGTAAACCTGATCTCCGAACCAACTCTGACTTGATCTGTGTTGACTCTCCACAACTCTCTGTAAAATTCCATAAACCTAATGCCATGAATGAATACTTCCTACTGTCCTCCTTAAAATTCAGTGAAACCGAATTTGATGATCTGTGATTGGAATGCTGTCTCCACAACATTCCTGAAGGTTCTATGAACGTGATATTCGATCGGAAGACTGTTTTCACAATTACTCTCAAAATTCCATGAACTTGATCCATGGGGAGAAGACAGTCTTCACAACTTCTCTCCAATTCCTCCAGAAGCTGGGGTAACAGACGGGACACAATATCCCTAACTCTGGATCCGGATGCTAATCTCCCTAAACCGAGGCTTCATCAGACTCATTACGACACATTACAGCTGTCCAAACACGAAACCTGGAACGCTGCACCAACCCTGATGTCATCTTCGACAGACATAACACACGAGCTAGGTCCAGAGGGACAGGGTCTGGACCCCTCCCTCAAACCTAGAGCATCCCCCCGCATCCCCATTACAGCCCCAATCCCCCGCCTCCTGATCCAGCATCTGAAAAGCCAGCGCCGATGAGAGATGACCGACCGACGACGGACATGCGTTAACACTCTCCCGCACACGCTCTCCCACGTGGGGAGTAAACGAGGAGTTAAAGAATATGCTTTGGAACGCCGTTGAACAGCCGTGTGCCAATACAAACTAAAAAGGACAGGAATAATCCGGGAATCGGCGCATTTCCTCCGGGCCTGGCTGCTAAAAGAGAAGGCCCATAGCTGGAGTTCTTCTCAGGGTAAAAGCCCCCGTCGTCACATGATCTATGGGACTGAAAAAAGGCTGGCGGGTGGATTATTAGCTGATCAAAGGGTCCTAAAGTGGATTTGGGTTTCAGGGTGGGCTCTGGACCAGCCGATCCGGACCTCCCGACTCCTGCTACGGGATTGTTCTGGTGAGGCTGCCTGAATACACTCAGTGTAAAGAGTAACAGCAGTGGCTGAACATGCAGGCGGTGAATCTAGAGGTGTGCAGAGACCGCAGTGTGGTCTGGATAGCTGGAAAGTGGAAATGTGGAATATTATGTTTCTCCTGCTGGTTCTGGAAGATCATACACAGGATCATCAAGTGTCCAAGTATTACCAACTGTGTGCTATCCCAACCCAAGAGGAGCTTCTTAAAGTCAGGCTGAAACTGCTTAAACATCCCATGGCCACATGTATCTACACTCACTGTCCATCTTATCAGCTCCACTGACCATACAGGACACTCTGTAGGTGTACAGGTCCAGACTGTAGTCCATCATCAAACGAATAGCTGCACCAAGAAGGAATCAATCCACAGGAATGAAACTTGGTGTGTAGGTTTGACCTGGTGAGACATGCTAATGATTCAGGTTTCACACTCGACCACACATGTGAGGTGAGCAAGGATCGACCTTATCTCTGTACCTGACTGACCCAACAGCCACCATTACAGACCTCCAGCGAGCAGTGGTGTCCTCCATGAGTCATCCTGTTAGTGCAGCACCATCAGCAGACGGCTGCACCACGCAGGACTACATGCACACAGACCGTTACCACGACTGTCCTTAACACCACGTCACCGTCACCAAAGACTGCAGTGGTGTCGTACCAGACTGTCATGGAGTGACTCAGAATGGCAGCGGGTCATCTTCAGTGACGAGTCCCGCTTTAGTCTTGGTGGAGACGCCCAACCAATCCGTGTGTGGAGGCACCGTGGTCAGCACCGAGATGAACGGTTTGTTGTCACACGTCCAGAAGACCTGGTGTCCCTCCACCTCCACCCCTACCGCACCATCTGCAGGAACTGTGTGAGGATGTTCAAGCTGCATGGGATGGATTATCACAGGACACCATCAGGAACCTCTACAGCTCCATACCGAGACGTCTGGCGTGTTGGGTTAGCGAACACGGCGACCCGACGCCATACTGAGAGACAGACTTCTGTATGTGTAGCTCAATAAATATTGATCATATCAGTCAAATTTATCATCAGTTATTGATCCTGGTCACCTTTACCTCCCTTCCCAACACCACCGCACTCCCACACCTCCTTCTGGGAGCAGCTGTTCTTATATATCAAATGTTATATTCCAATTCAAACAAAATGGTTCCAGACCCCTAATACACGAGCCGAAGGCAACAATGAGAGGCGGAACTCCACAAGGGTTCGCCACCACCTCTGGACCGCAAGAGATACTGGAGTACAGGCACACCACATGAGGTTTATTTACTAAGGTCAGTCATTTCTCAACTATAAATCTAAAGGTCAGACAAACGAAGCTGGGTGGATATCGAGCTTCAGCCCGTCTCGGACACACGGAGATGGAAAACGGAACATGAGGCATCCTTTACCGATCCCGGAAAAAGACAACGCGCTTGTGCTAGCAGCGAGCACTCCAAACTCCACTTCCTGTCTCAGGAAATCAGAGGACTTGTCTGTTCCATCAGCCCCTTTCCACGGCATTCCAGGCTCCAGGTATTTCCGGCTGGGATAACCACCTTAATCTGCATCTGCATTGGTCTATGCGGGTCTCGCAAGGCGCTGCCCTGAGGGCACCACATTCCATCTGGATCATTTTCAGCCTTAATTTGATTTCACCATTCGTTAGCCACTGGACGGACAATGACAAGGGTCACCTCTTCCCTGCCTCAGGTGCACTTCCATGCTTGACCTGTATTTGACCTCTCCCAAAAAAAAAAAAAAAACACTGCTTTCTTAGGAGTGAATCTTCCATGTGACTCCATAATGCAGAAACCAGTCATGCTTCTTTTCCTTGCCGTGTTTTCCTGACCTCTGAAGGACACCATCTCTGGGTCTCTCTCTCTCTCTCTCTCTCTCTCTCTCTCTCTCTCTCTCTCTTTCTCTTTCTCTCTCTCTCTGCATTCAAGCTTAGCTAGCACAGTCCCGTGCAGGGTCATTTTTAGCTTGGCTCAGCGCTTGCTGTGAAAGAGTAGGGAAGCAAGCGCAGAGAGAGAAAGAGAGAGAGAGAGAGAGAAAGAGAGAGAGTCCCTCTTGTCGTCCCTTGATCTAATAATGTCTCATTAGTTTCCCCCTTATTATCTTCCTAGTGTGGATGCAACGCACCGCACCTCCATGTACACACAAACAGCAGCTTGTTGTGCGGTCACTGCACGCCCTCAGTATGATGGTGGGATGAAATGACAAGCGGAACCGTTTCTCATGTTATCGTGACACTGTGAAATCTGATACTCCCACACCACTGCTTATGGTTCCTAAGCCTCATCTTTCAGCAGGGCCTATAGGTTAGATAGCCCTCTTATCGCATCCACCTCCCAGCAGAAATGGTAACGGAACCTACATACAGGTTATAGATATAAAAAGACAGATATAAAAAGATCCGGTTTCCTTTCCTTACGTCGTACGTTCAGACTATCCGTTCGTGAGCGCTGGAATGAGCACCGAAGAGGCGTATAGAACCGACAGAATTCCAACTGTTCAGGCTCCGAGGAACAGATCAGGTATCTGGGAATACGCCGGACCCACAGGTGCTCGAATTAACGTGGGACTCAGACTTCAAGGACCTTAAACCCGTGAGCTTTTTGGCTGAATCCAGAGACTGATAGCTTCATACCAGCCTATTAAGAGGCCTGACCTGCTGACCTGTGGGGACACAGCGATGAGGGGAATGCGCGTCTGACTTATGTCCTCTCCACCAGAGTTAAAGGAGGGGGTAAGATGTTAGCATCGCTTTGAAGACTAATGAGAGGACATTCCAAAGGAGCCCCTCGCTGGCTCTGATCAGAGATGGCCATCATACCAGCGCTTGTTTTTCGTGATGTCCGACACGAGTGAGAAAATGATAGCAAAGATGTGACCTGCAACAAGCGATTATTTTGATAGTCGAAAAATCGGTTGCTATAAGAACGAATAATCGACCGATTATTCGGCTGTTACGATAGTTGACTAATCCATCGATTATTAAGACGAATAAGCAATCAATTGTTCGGCTGCTTTAATAGCTGAATAATCTATCAATTATTGGAACATTTATTCAACTGTTACGATCAGTTATTGAGAAATAAAACCGATGGATTGTTTGGCTGTTTTGACAGTCGAATAATCGAAATATTATGGGATCCAACCATCTATAGATGTTTGAAGGTTTTGATATTTGAATGATCCATAGACTACTGAAACAGATTAATCTGTTCGACTGTTTAGATGGCCTCATAATCGATCGATTGTTGAACCGAATAATCGATTATTCGGGTTATGAATAGCTCAATTAAATAACACTTCATGTACTAAACTGAGCTTGAGGTTGGTTTATGCAATCGGTGACTAACTATGAAGATAAAGCTGAAAAACATATTCAAAAATTCAGTCACCTTTTGCGGCTTATATGAAAGCTAAAAAAAAACTGCAATTTTTTCCTGTCAAAATTTTTGATTAAGGATATGCAAAGTAGCAACAATGAAATTCTCTTAGCTTCCTCTTAAATCATGTACATTAAAAACATCTGTCTAAATTTAAACTATCTGCACTGTTGCTACTAAATTCTACAATCAGAACTTGAAATGGAGGAAATGACATCACCAGCTAATCCACTACTAAATTAGTTGCAACTAATTTGGTCCCTGATTTTATTCATCGTTGCACCCCTAGTCTAAATCCCCCATACAGTGTACCTACTAGCCTGTATCACCTCCACCAACACCCATAACAGCTGGGACTGGATTGGGCATGTACTGGACAGGTTCTGGATGTAGCCACATCAGTGTCCAGACACTCCTACATCAAAAAAGTGGTCAGGTGGTCCAGATTTGGTGGAAGCCTTCCCTGGCACAGTAGACTGGGACTGTATCCACTGCTGGTAGACCCGTATGACCGTACGCTTCCATACACCTGCAGATTCAGCTACTTCCTCACACTATGGTCTTTGGCCACGCCCACATGCAGTCCCTCCTTTTAGCCAATCATTAACATCTGCTCTGGAGCCATTTTCCACACATGGAACGAGACATTCCCTGCACTGTAGCACCTCTTCCCAATCTATGGATCCAGTCACTCACACCCCACAGGGATTTATAGCCCCATCATCCTCATACAGCGCCATCTGCAGGAGCCTGGAGTTACTACCACCTTAACCACGCAAGGTTACTCGAGCTCATCTATGAGAGGACCAGTGGGTCTACAGAAGTTTATTAGGCAGGATTTAATCAGTGTGATAAGAAGAACCCAGCACACACGTTAGAGCCGAACGCTGAAGTCTACACTGAGCAGAACATGAACCCCGTAAACACAAGGCCTTCTCTGTATTGTTCTATAGTCAGAGATCTTTGGTGGTCAGGAGGTTTGCTGAATAAGACATTCCTCTGGAGCTTTGATGATGGTGTTAATCTCCATGTGGCCCGCGGCACCAGCTGGTAAACAGAGACATTCAGCCACACATGCCTCCAGATCCTCGCAGACATCCACACACACTCACACACTGGAACCTGAAGACGACCCAGGACACAATTCCTCAATATCAAACGCCCCGCTTTGTGCTCTACCCATTCACACATCATTGCAGTGTCTCGCCAGCTCGCTAATGTCCCCGGAACCATCAACAGAGTCCCATGTGAACTGCCTACAGATTAAACAGAGCTCACTAAACACTGCCTACCATCATCACCGCACCTCATCCATAACTCTGCTTATTGTGGAAATGCCTCCAGATTGAATACCTCCGGCTAACGCCGAGGGTTTTATGAAGTCGGGTTTAGTGAATGTCAGCACTTTACTATAAAAGGAAATGGGATGAAGACTCGTTACCCCTACCTGAAGAATACAGGCAGCCTTACTCACCGGTGACTCCATCTTTCATCTCTTTGCCAGACCAACATGGCCAAGACAGGGCTGCTGAGTGTACCCGCCATGCTGATTCAGGAGCAGTGTGTAAAATGTTAGCATCGCTTTGAAGTCTACAGAGAGGACATTCCAAAGGAGCCCCTCGCTGGCTCTGATCAGAGATGACCATCATACCAGCAGTCGGTTTTTGTGATGTCCGACGCGAGTGAGCAAAGATTGCAAACGTGACTTTCAACAAGCGACTATTTTAATATTCGAATAATCAATCGATTATAAGAATATATATTCAATTAATGATTCAACTGTTAGGATAGAGGAATTATTTAGAGGAATAACCAATCGATTGTTCAATTGATCTTATAGCCGAATAATCTATCGATTATTGGAACTGATAACTGATTCATTATTCAACTGTTAGGATAGTTGAATAATCGATCGATTATTGAGGTGAATAACTGATCGGCTGTTTCTGCAAGGTTCTATGCATAGATGTTTGGAGGTTTGGAAAACCGAATAATCTATAGATTATTGAAACCGATAGCCGGTCGAGTGGTCGAATAATCTATTGATTGTTGAAACCGATAGCCGGTCGAATGTTCGAATAATCTATAGATTATTAAAACCGATATCCAGTTGATTGTTCGATTTATCTTTTGATTGTTGAAAGCGATAGTCGGTCAATTGTTTGGATAATCTATAGATTATTGAACCCAAAAGCCGTCCGATTGTTCGAATAATCTATAGACTATTGAACCCGATAGCTGATCGATTGTTCGAATAATCTATAGATTATTGAACCCGATAGCCGATCGATTGTTCGAATAATCTATAGATTTTAGTTTTAGCCTGATAGCCGGTCGATTGTTCGAATAATCTTTTGATTGTTAAAACCAATAGCTGGTTGATTGTTCGAATAATCACTAGATTATTGAAACCGATATCCAGTCGAGTGGTCGAATAATCTATAGATTGTTGAAAAAGATAAGTCGGTCAATTGTTTGGATAATCTATAGATTATAGAAATCGATAGCCGGTGGATTGTTCAAATAATCTATTGATTGTTGAACCGAATTATCGATTGTCACACCTGCAGGTTCTCCTCTCACCTTCGATCACAACCAGGTTACATACTGATATCACATGACTGACATGGTATGTCTGTGTATGTAAAGCTGACTGGCTGCTTTGTATTGCGCTTCACGCAAAATGCTCCCTCAGTGTGAACGGGGGATCACAAAACCAATGAGTTCCGTCTGTATCTGCCGCTTATTGTACATATCTAGACCGTACGTCTCGGGGAACTAACCATGTTTTGAAACTACAGCTGTGCTAAACAGTAAACTCCTATACTTCAAATAAAATAGGAATTTATTCCATGATATCGGCCCCTTTCCTTCCATACAGGTAACAACAGATATTTGACGGCACTATGTGTATGTCTAATTTCATAACAACATCGTCAAAATTGTAGCTCCAGAAAGAAAGGGGCAAACATCTCAGCCTCCAGCCGGTTCATCTGAATGTGGATCATTTCTGTTTTCCCGATTCCTCATGGAATGTTCACACAACATAAAGGCCTGCTGGCATTTTCACATGATGTAAAGCAGTGGCCATGTAATCTGTGGGGAGCATAAAGAATGTTCTGGACCGAGCAGTCTGGGGTACACTGGATCTCGCTCAAATGGCTATTCATTAGAGTCCTTAAAGGACAATCAACAGCATGTGATGACAGAACACCCTCTCCCAACCGGACGGATCACCATCTTCTTGGTTTCTGCTTATGTATGGCTTCAGCCAAGCAATGCTCTGACCTCAGCTTATCACGGATGCGATCGGAGAGCTAGCCGTAACAGTTATTCATCATTCGCAGAGAGTACAATAAACAAGGCTGGGCTAAAAGTATCGCATGACCATGAAGGAATCTGCAGTACGAACGTCCTATTGTTTTGTCCTTTGGCCCACACTTGCGCTCGCTCCGCTCCTGCGAGGGGGGGAACGGTACAATGTCTGATGAAAATGGAATCTTCACAGGGGCACTGGCTCGCTTCCAGGACTCTGCCGGGCACCGAGTGATGCTGACCGAGTTTATATTCGCTGGACGAGCCTTAGGGCAGGCTGAGTTTAGCTGTTCTGTGAGGAAAGGCAAGGAGCAGTGTAAAGGTGGGACACTGTCAGGCAATATACACTCATCATCAAAAGAACAGCTGCACAAACAGCTGCACCCAGAACGGGTCAACCCACAGGGAAGAAACTTGGTGGGTAAGGTTGACATGGTAAGACATGCTAATGATCCAAGCTTCACACCCACTCGTGCATGTGACGTGGGCATGGGCGGGTCTTATCTCTGTACCTGACTGACCCAACAGCCACCATTACAGACATCCAGCGAGCAGTGGTGTCCTCCATGAGTCCTCCTGTTAGTGCAGCACCATCGGCAGACGGCTGCACCACGCAGGACTACATGCACACAGACCGTTACCATGACTGTCCTTAACACCACGTCACCGTCACCAAAGACTGCAGTGGTGTCGTACCAGACTGTCATGGAGTGACTCAGAATGGCAGCGGGTCATCTTCAGTGACGAGTCCCGCTTTAGTCTTGGTGGAGACGCCCAACGAATCCGTGTGTGGAGGCACCGTGGTCAGCACAGAGATGAATGGTTTGTTGTCACACGTCCACCTGGTGCCACTCCACCTCCACCCCTACCGCACCATCTGCAGGAACTGTGTGAGGATGTTCAAGCTGCATGGGATGGATTATCACAGGTCTCCATTAGGAACCTCTACAGCTCCATACCGAGACATCTGGCGTGTTGGGTTAGCAAACATGGCGGCCCGACGCCATACTGAGAGACAGACTTCCTCCAGATCTTCCTTCCCAACAGCACCACCATCCCACACCTCCTTCTGGGTGCAGCTGTTCTTTAGACGATGAGTGTAGATTGCAAGCGCACCGAGAAACAGTGAGTTTGCTGGGTGACGGATTGCAGTGCTTGCATGGGGATTATGTCTGATGCTCACTGCACTTATCGCTCTCGCGTACCGTAGCAAGGCTTTTAGAGGGAGGCTGGGAGAGCTCCGGAGGAATGCCGTGATCTCAAGCAAACCTCCTTTTTCCACTTTAGCCATCTACATCCCTTCCAGCTTTTTCCACTCCAGCCAGCTACATCCCTTCCAGCTTCTCTCGTCTTCCTCTCTCCTCTAATGCACAATTATTTTGGTTTTCCATCATATATGTAAACTTTGCTCCACAAATGAACCAATAGGAATGAGTTTACATGAGAATTCCCGTCACATTAAAAGTTGCTTCCTTCTCTGGCAGAGTGAGCCTGTAGAAGATATGAGCTTTTGTTGATCTAACGTGGTCCGCTGAGCACCAGCTGTGTGGGACTGATGGTGGGGTTCGTGTTTGGCGCACATCCCATGAAGCCATGGAGCCCAGTTGTCAGCAAGACACTGTGCAGGCTGGTGGTGGTTCCGTACTGGTGTGGGAGGTGTTGGCATGGCATGGCATGGGTTGGGTCCACTGGTCCACCTAAACACATCAGTAATCATGGACTTCCTGCAGCCTCACAGTTATGGGATACTCCAGCAGGATAGTGCACCACGCTATCAGCCAAAGCTGGTACAAATTGGTTTGAGGAGCATTCTGGAGGGTTCAGACAAACGGTGTGGCCGGCACCATCACCCAACATGAGCCCAACCGGGAGATTCCACTATCATGCTTTGTTCAAACTCTGATAATTCCCATCTCCTTGCCATGAGCACGCTGACCAGTGTTCAACCTCACTCACAAGTGAACATCTCACTGCTTATACAGGTATGGGCAATCGCAAGCCATCCCCTGAGGTCACAGTGCTTCACCATCAGTCTACATCCGAAACAATAAACAATAGAAAGAGCATTATTATACAATATACAGCTCTGGAGAAATGTAGGAGCCCACCTGTAACTGATCCGTGTCTCTAGGTGTGCAGGTTCTGGGTTTGTGTTGGTTCTGTTTGATTCTCTACACTACTGGAACCATGTCTCCCAAACTCCAGATCAGATATTGTATTAGATCTGTGTATTTAGAAAATCAGTTTTTAGAACCATGCTCGCTGTGCGTTTCACCCCAGCCACCGCTCGCCAGTCTCTCTGTAGGTCACTCGAGGTCATCTTACGGTGGGTAAGGGACATTGGAATGAGGTGGCGCTCATCACGGTCAGTAGAGAGTGGGTTTGGCCCTCTGCCGGTCTGTAGCTGTGTTGTCCTGTGTGTTTGCTGCTGGACCTTGTTCTTATGAACCAGACGCTCACTGTATCTGCCGGTAAAGCTAGAACCCAACCTTCGGTTCCTCACTGAGAACCTGTGGAAGAAACTGGAGTGGGCTCTGATTTATTTCCAGAGCTGTGGATAGTTAAGCTACGTACATATGGACAGTGCACTCAGTGGGAGGAGAGGAGTAAGTCCTACAGTAGGTATAAGTTATGAATGTGTATAAAGCAGATGGGGTAGTAGTCAGTCGGTCAGTAAGGTGTTGTGGAAGACACAGCTCCTTTCGGGCTTATCTTCTAGAAAGTCAGGCCGTTTTAGTCCAGGAAAAAGCCCAGTACACACACGACGCCCTGGCGTGCCCCCTTTTAGATGCATCCGATCTCTATGGGCTGGAGTGACATGGTAATTCCTCGAAAAGCTCTTGTTCAGTCTGCAGAGCTGCTCTCACACAAAACAAACAGCAGGCTCTTACACCGTGATGGATGGTGCACGTCTTCTCCACAATAAGGAAATGACCTTGCTCCTAGTTAGCAGCGTTTCCCAGACTCCAGGCCTGTGCACTCCACACCTGATTCAACTCATGACGTGATTAGCTCTGCTGGATCAGAATGTCCCGGAGAAATACAAGCTGCGAACTGCGCAACACGTAAACATGCGTGCACGTCAATCCAGTTTCAATCGTATTAGCCTTGTAGTCATCGCATCAGGGCGCCAGCCGCAGGAGCACCAGCACTCAAACGGGGAATCCGTATCCTCCGTGCTAATGTTCCTAATTATACTCACTACCACTCTATAGATGAGCTCCCTGGACCCGGCAGAGACCCCTCGGTGGTGTTCTGGGGGTGTTTTAGCTCTGTGGAAACGGGTTCTTTGGTTGAGGTGACTGGAAATCTGAACCACAGTGCTACACTGAGCTGCTGGGACAACCAGGTTTCCCCCATAGCTCATCATTGTGCCGAGGAACACAACATCCGTATCCCTCTATTCCAAGATGATTCTGATTCTCACATTCACAGCCCAGGAAGGCATCCACCAAATCTGAATGCCATAGTGTCTGAACATTGCTGTGGCCTACATCCAGATACTTGCCCAGTGCATGCCCAATCCAGGCCCAGCTGTTACTGGTCCTGGTGGAGGTGCTACAAGCTAATAGGTTCGTTTCAGTCACAGGGGACTCGTGGGATTTGTCTGGTGAGGTTATGTTGATGCTGATGTCTTTGATTTCTCATTATGATATCTCATTGTGATTCTGTTTTGCGGATTTTGGGAATTTTAGATATTAGAATTCATGGCTACTGTAGCACAGTGTTCACAAGGCTCCATGACAAAGCGCTTCATAACAGAGGGCGGGGTCTAATAGCCTGAGACCGCTACTAAAACGCCTTTTACATTCATTTCTAATTTCACACAAGGTTTTTTTTTTTCCCAATTACATATCACATGATCAGGAATCCTAAAATCTCTGAACACAAATTACCGAATTTCAGTTTTGGCATCTTCAGCATTTTAGATTTCCCCTGTTTTCATTAACAACAACATGCAATCGAGCTGCCAAGCTGCAAGAAATTAGATCTTGTTGAGTAAAATTATTATTTCTAGCTAATACGTGTTATATTTCACATTTTAAGATGTTGTAGGCTTGTTATAAGGTCATGTACCTCATTTCCAGACATGCTTGACTTGCTTTAGTTGCAAGCCGAACGTTCTCGCTATGGCAGATAGCAAGTGGCAGCTTGCTTTTAGCTTGGCGGTAGCAATGCTCATATACTAACGGCTACCTGACTTTCTAATTCAGAGGATCCAGTGTTGTGTCTGAGTTAGGAAATATTTTGCTAACCACCGTAAAATGGAATTCCAGTTTACCTTATAGAAGTCTGGGTTAGACCTGGCATTTATATACCTGGCACAATGCCAACTACAGACCGACAAACAACTTCAGAGGTGTATTGGACTGTAGTGTAAAGTCAGGTTTTCTTGTAGCCTGATGACCTCTAAGGGTTTATTATAACACAAGATAATAATACTAATAATAGTAATAATAATACAAGATACTTCAAAACTCCAAAAAAAACCAAAATGATGCTACATCGAATCATGGCCAAATATGAGATTTGATGATGCACCCCAAGAAACGGTAGTCGACTTAAATAGCTGTGAGGTCAGATGTTTAGACCCCTAGTACGTTTCCTAATGACGAGTCAGGACTCATTTGTGTTATGTCTATCTGTTGTTCAGCAGCACTGCTAGTTGCATCTCTGCTAAACCCATTAGCCTTTAGCAATGCTCCATCGTCAGAGGCACACTGCTCTGATTAACACTCAAAGCGGTTTCCTCAGCTTTCATTTCTTCATCTAAGAAGATTAGCGGTCTGTGTAATTTCAACCATCTGATTGAAACTCGAACGTGCCTGTTTCCCAACTAGCTCTCGGTGGCAGGAGGACTGGCGAGTTCCTGTAGCCACTGAGATTGGTGAATACGCACCAGCCCCCGCTGAAGGAAGTCATGCGATAAACCAGGAAGGGACATCTATTGTTGGGGCCGAGAGAACGGAAGCTGGTCTAACGCCGATACTGACGGCGTCTGGAGCCCACTGCAGGCGCTCCTTTTCTTCCAGGCAAGCTCGAAACATCCTGAGAAGACATTAACTTGCTTTTGCTCATATCTGGCCAGGATCTATTTTTAATAACCTGGAGGTTATACTATCTCATAAGGCAACATGTTTCCTCTTTATTATTTTCCCTTGGCAGCAGCTGGTGTGTCTCGGGATGGCTCTGATCAGTTTAACAATGCGGGAAACCTTGGGATTACGAGTTAATAAGACGAGGAACAGCGGCAAACAAAAACGCCGCTACCTGAGAGGCGAAGTGGAAACGTTTGACATCAGTGCTCCTCAGAACTGATTCAAGTTTCAGTCTACCTGACTGACCCAACAGCCACCATTACAGACATCCAGCGAGCAGTGGTGTCCTCCATCAGTCATCCTGTTAGTGCAGCACCATCGGCAGACGGCTGCACCACGCAGGACTACATGTACACAGACCGTTACCACGACCGTCCTTAACACCACGTCACCGTCACCAAAGACTGCAGTGGTGTCGTACCAGACTGTCATGGAGTGACTCAGAATGGCAGCGGGTCATCTTCAGTGACGAGTCCCGCTTTAGTCTCGGTGGAGACGCCCAACGAATCCGTGTGTGGAGGCGCCGTGGTCAGCACCAAGATGAACGGTTTGTTGTCACACGTCCAGAAGACCTGGTGTCCCTCCACCTCCACCACTACCGCACCATCTGCAGGAACTGTGTGAGGATGTTCAAGCTGCATGGGATGGATTATCACAGGACACCATCAGGAACCTCTACAGCTCCATACCGAGACGTCTGGCGTGTTGGGTTAGCAAACACGGTGGCCCGACGCCATACTGAGAGACAGACTTCTGTATGTGTAGCTCAATAAATATTGATCATATCAGTCTAAATTTATCATCAGTTATTGATCCTGGTCACCTTCATCTTCCTTCCTATGTCCATAGACATAGCAGGATGTGTCTGCCGGATGCTGCAGCCTCTGGATGCCTCTAAATGACCTGTAGCTCCGTATCCACTATCCACTTACTCAGCTGGAGCATCACCTGACACACCTTAACACGCCTGTGTTTATACTGCTATGTACACTACTGGACAGTTCTAGAAAGTTCTAAACAGTTCTCTAAAGTTCTAAAACAGTCCGGAGAGTTCTATAAACTACTGGAGAGTTCTCACAGTTCCAGAACCTACTTGAAGTCTACTCAGCCCTGAATGTATCACAGATGTTCTGGACAATAGAGGACTCTTCCAAACATCATTGTCCCGACCACAAGAGAATATCTATGGGGACCAAACACCACTGACTACACATTTCAGACCTGAGGAATTAAGAGAACACAGTGTTCTAGATATGAAAGAGCCGCACGAAGAAGTCGAGGAGTGTTTCAATATGTGACCCAGCTCCAGTATCCCAGCGCCTTGTTCGTATGCTAGCCCAAAAGGCTTTAGCGGAGGTAATCTGAGGCAGCGATATCTCTCGGGATAAGTCAGAGATCAACTTTCCGGACCCGAGCTCAGGCCTAAACAATAATAAACTAATCCAGACCAGCGCTAGACTAGAGTTTCCTCATCCGTGGAACTGAATCCCAATGCACTGTATACGTTAGAACTTTATTTGCTCTAACACAGCCGGTTTAAATTCAAAGGCCGTGTTAATTAGCTGATGAGTTGAGTCAGAGGCTTGAGTGCAGAGAAAGCATTAGGAGGTGCTGCACCCTTACCCCTGCCCTGTACTGACTCAGAGGAGGACCAGCAGTTTCATCCCCAGCTGTGTGTTGGTTAGTCATTAAAGCCCTGGAGAACCCAAATCTGGGGTTCTCTCCAAAGCTCCCTGTGCCCACTGATGAAGGACTAGAGGATGACCAACACTGCACTGTGCAGCAGCAGATGAGCTGTCGTCTCTGACTGTCCATCTACAAGGTGGACCAGCAAGGTAGGACTGTCTAATAGAGTGTACAGTGAGTGACTAGGGTTCAATTCCTGGTCTGGGTGAGCCCCTGGGCAAGACTCCTAACACTACACGGATAAGAGCGTCAGCTAAATGCCATAAATGTAAACTAACGCCATCTCAACACGAAGCCAATTTCACAGCACTCCTCCAAAAGCGCAATTAAGCCCGTCATTAACAATACAGCCTTTACACTCGGTCGTTACGGAGGATGACTCATGCGCTGATGTCTGTGTGGAAATCCTGGGATTTGTCACATTCCCTGGTGGCTCCCAACACCGCGAGCGCTATAATAAGACCCTGTGGAGCCCGTGCTGATCTGCGTTATGCCATAATCCTGAAGGACGACGATCCGAACCATAGAATCCATTTTATCTTTCGTTATTTTTCATTTTCTTGGTTTGATAGATAGATAGATAGATAGATAGATAGATAGATAGACAGATAGATAGATAGATACTTTATTGATCCCAGAGGGAAATTCAAGAGTCACGTTAATCAGCGCAATACTGTAAACATCCACACGAACGACAACAGCTCCGGCTCCTACATCATCCCGCAGCATTCCCAGAGACGTGGCAGCGACAGTGATGAGGCATTACCTAAGAGCACTACTCAGACATGGCGGTAGGTATTCCAGAACAGGCTACACGCTCATACGGAGAGGGGGTACTGCTGGAAATGGTGAGGAACCCTGAATAGGAGAATGAGCTCTGACGATGACTGACACGCTTGTTAGGTGTTCCACATTATTAGGCACGTCTCAGGCACCGGTGATCAATTTTTTGTCTGGTGAGCTTGTTACGTTCAGGTGGCTGAACATTGGCAGACGACTGAACACCACGTCACCGTCACCAAAGACTGCAGTGGAGTCGTACCAGACTGTCATGGAGTGACTCAGAATGGCAGTGGGTCATCTTCAGTGACGAGTCCCGCTTTAGTCTTGGTGGAGACGCCCAACGAATCCGTGTGTGGAGGCACCGTGGTCAGCACCAAGATGGACGGTTGGTCGTCACACGTCCAGAAGACCTGGCGTCCCTCCACCTCCACCCCTACCGCACCATCTGCAGGAACTGTGTGAGGATGTTCAAGTTGCATGGGATGGACTATCACAGGACACCATTAGGAACCTCTACAGCTCTATACCGAGACGTCTGGCGTGTTGGGTTAGCGAACACGGCGGCCCGACGCCATACTGAGAGACAGACTTCTGTATGTGTAGCTCAGTAAATATTGATCATATCAGTCTCAATTCATCATCAGTTATAGTGATTCTGTTCATGTGTTTGCTTATTCATGGCAATCCTCCACTGAGGACCACCATAAGTCATTTTACTACCATGTACCTCCGCAGACTTGTTAACTGAGTGTAATTACAAACTGGCAATGTCTCCTCTCAGCTAAACGCCTAAAACAGGCCAACCATGGCTCCAGCTTATTCCTGTGCACTTCATTTAAAGTCACTGAAAAGTAAGCACAACCAGAGGCTGCAAATTTCAACACCACCGCCTCCATCTGAGCAGCCAGTGGGGCAGCGGTGTATGAAAGTTCAAGAGCAGAGTGGTGGAGAAAAAAAGGCATGACCCGAAAGCCTTTGATTCAGAGGTAATTTTAGGTAATGGCTTCCAGAGTGAAGGTTTAAGGTCACAGGAATGTGCTGGAGTGATCCTGAACTGCTAGCTGACTTTTACTCTCCAGCCGTGCGGAGGCGTGTGCACAAGCTCATCAGGCCAAGCGAAAGAAAAGAGGGTGCGCAGATCGCTGGAAAAATGTCTTTCACTTCAGCTGATGTGACTGAAAAACCTCACACCTAAAAGAAACTGATCCGGGATCAGATTTCACAGTGTAACTACACTCACCATCCACAGAACAGCTGCACCCAGAAGGAGGTGTGGGAGTGCGGTGCTGTTGGGAAGGAGGATAAAGGTGACCAGGATCAATAACTGATGATAAATTTAGACTGATATGATCAATATTTATTGAGCTACACATACAGAAGTCTGTCTCTCAGTATGGCGTCGGGCCGCCGTGTTCGCTAACCCAACACGCCAGACGTCTCGGTATGGAGCTGTAGAGGTTCCTAATGGTGTCCTGTGATAATCCATCCCATGCAGCTGAACATCCTCACACAGTTCCTGCAGATGGTGCGGTAGGGGTGGAGGTGGAGGGACACCAGGTCTTCTGGACGTGTGACGACACACCGTTCATCTCGGTGCTGACCACGGTGCCTCCACACACGGATTCGTTGGGCGTCTCCACCAAGACTAAAGCGGGACTCGTCACTGAAGATGACCCGCTGCCATTCTGAGTCACTCCATGACAGTCTGGTACGACACCACTGCAGTCTTTGGTGACGGTGACGTGGTGTTAAGGACAGTCGTGGTAACGGTCTGTGTGCATGTAGTCCTGCGTGGTGCAGCCGTCTGCCGATGGTGCTGCACTAACAGGAGGACTCCCGGAGGACACCACTGCTCGCTGGAGGTCTGTAATGGTGGTGTTGGGTCAGTCAGGTACAGAGATAAGACCCGTCCTTGCCTACGTCACATGTGTGGCCGAGTGTGGAACTTGAATCAATCTGGGTCTCCCAATAATAAACCTACCCACCGAGTTTCATTCCTGTCAGCTGACTCCTTCTGGGTGCAGCTATCTGTGCAGCTATCCTTCTGACGGTGAAGCTCACGGTTGATCCCAAAGCAGTAGGCTTGGTGACAGTAGCACAGTGGTGAAGTGAGACACTCTAAATATAGACTAATCACATGTTTTGGGTCAGTGCTAGACGGTAAGTGTGGAGCTCGGGAACAGAGCACAAGCGGTTCCAGTGGCGGTGGAATTAACCATAGAGTCATTTCTTTCATCATGGAGTTATTTAAGGGCTGCGGTATACTCGCATCCAATCACGGCTGGAGGACCAGGTCCTCTGCTAGCTCACACCATGTCTGTCTGGAGCTGAGAGCACAACCACCCACGGTCTTCCTGGGACGCGCACTACCAGTCAAAAGTTTAGGTACACCCCTCTAACTGGATGTAGCTGGTGGTCTTATAGACTCTACAGTCCTACACTGAACAGCTCCACCTGCTGAGAGTCTGAACCAGTCCATATCCTGATCCACCACATCTACTCCTGATGTACACAGTATGGTACTCCTCCATATCTCCACCTCTAATATATATTTAGTGGTGTAAAAACTTTGATCTCTTTTTCTGCACAGTGTAAAAGCTCTAGTTCTCCTTTCAGGTTAGTGAATATTCATGATGGACCGACCAATAGAATCGCTCCAAACCTGCTTAGTAATAAACCTTGTTCTATCAGCTCCACTGCAGGGTAAGGAAGCTGCTCCATCCTCCTGTACAGCTCCACTCTGGAGGGGTTTAAGGTGGACTGGATAATTCCATGAGAGGGTTTTAAGGTGGACTGTATAATTCCATGAGAGGGTTTTAAGGTGGACTGTATAATTCCATGAGAGGGTTTAAGGTGGACTGGATAATTCCATGAGAGGGTTTTAAGGTGGACTGGATAATTCCATGAGAGGGTTTTAAGGTGGACTGTATAATTCCATGAGAGGGTTTTAAGGTGGACTGGATAATTCCATGAGAGGGTTTTAAGGTGGACTGGATAATTCCATGAGAGGGTTTTAAGGTGGACTGGATAATTCCATGAGAGGGTTTTAAGGTGGACTGTATAATTCCATTCTGGAGGGTTTAAGGTGGACTGGATAATTCCATGAGAGGGTTTTAAGGTGGACTGGATAATTCAACTGGCTCCATCTGCAGGAGCACAAGTTGACTCACTGTGTAGCCTCCTACTTTTTAAGCTATGCTCAGTGTATAATCCTGATTGGTTATTCCGAGTCTCCAATAAACTGATAAACACACTGTAACTCCATGGATAGCTGTTTGGACCCATCATGGAACAAGAGTACGGCTCTGACCTGAAATCATCCCCCTTAGCTTTGTCAGGGCTTGGCACTCACGCCGCAGCTGGATAGGATTTTAGACCAAGGAAGCTCGCTCAGCTCGCCGTGACACATTCCAATCAATCAAGCTATTGGTTTAGCTGAGGGTCAGCAGTATTGGGTTCATCTGTTGTAGGAGTGGAGAATCAATGCTGCTGCTCCTCAGCCGTATCTCCTGCAGAGCGCTTGACCTCCTCACTCAGGTCACAGACACCCGACCTATCCAAACCGCCAGCCCACGAGGCTCGTAAACTCAAATGTGCGTTTCAGACAGTTTTGTTTGTGAAGGCAACACAAGCACCCGTTCACACTGCAGCTGACCTGCACGGCCGGGGTCTACATTTGCGTACCTGCAGGGTACATACTGTCACCGAATGAGTAAACCCAGACAGAATGGACCCAACGGACCCTTATCAGAGGATTTCCTACACACGGTGTGGACGGACACCAATGAAAACAGCCCCAGAGGCGAGTGATAAACGGGCCGCGAGATAGCGCTGGGATCAAAGAAGGGATGGGGTCTTCCAGTGCACGTACACACACCCACGCAGCAGTACCAAGACTCCCGAGAATCCCATGGAACACCTTCACCTCTCCGGGCACCACATCAATGGCCTCTTGAATGTTTGAACGCTGGCTCAGCGGCAGCCATTAAATATTGAAGCCCTGGCCTGAAACCGTATCCCGGGAGAGGTATAGCGGTGGAAGCGTTCCTGCAGCAGAGAAAGAGTCGGCAGCACTAAGTGCCCTATCACTAACGCTACGCAGCCTGACAGAGCTGATGCACACCAGATGCAAGATGGAGGTCGCGCCAGGTTCTCATGAGAGAATGCTCCAGTCAAACTGTCTAAGCTCCATTCAAAACAGTTTACATATTTGCTATGATATATTCGGAGCGCCGCCGCTACTTTAAGGTAGATCCAAGGACGAAGAGATGAAATGAATTTCGCATGCCGGACAGCAACCCTTGGCTGGACGTAAACACTCGCACACGGCAATTAATACGTGTTTGTAAACACATGCACACATACGCACACCGACCAACCCGGGCTCCTTTCCTCGGGGCTAAACCAGCAGGCCCAGGGCCCTGTGGTCAGCGTTTAACAGGAGCGCTTATTGTTTAGCTTCTTCTGCTTCCACACAGTCTGCAGAGTCGAGTGTGTTTACACAGCTCTGCTCTCGTGTCCAGATCCCACCCTCACTCCAGTGATGCTGTTGACATGAGGCTGAGGAAATTACCTTCACATGCCTGAGGAGTTGAGGTGTATTCCTCAGGGGAGCCTGCCGAGTTCAGGGTCACCAGGTTTGGGCAGCTGGTACAGACGCTAGGGCCTGAAAACCAAAGTTAGCCAGATGCTAAAAAGGTTTGTGCTACATAGCCATGATGCACTGGGGGGACGCTCCGGAGCAGGAGCGTCAAGCCAAGTAACGGCTAGGGGTTGGGCTGTGCAGCAGTCAAGCTGCGTGCTCGGGTGCGCTGGAGCCCCATCCGATACCACCGGGATGAGCTGGAGTGGCATTTGTGATGCAGAACTAATCGAACTAAGCTAATCACGTTTCCTAGCCAGCAAACACGCTACACCGTCACAGCGCTGTCTATTTTCCGCAGAGCTGTTTACGTTGTCTCAACAAGGTCGTCACAACATCATTATCGAGGAACGTTCCATATGGTGTTATGACTACCTACTGGAAACATTCCAAGTGAAATTCCATGGCATTCCAAGCACTACGTAAGCTGTACTGAGCCTGTACGACTGATTTGGTGACAAGCTCCTGGAATGCTGTCGGATGATCAGGAATGGCGGTTGTATTATGGGAGGTAAAGGCCATTACATAGCGTATGCTATATACAATCATGAATTATGTGCATCATAATTAAACAGCAGACTGTACGCATTTACTCTGTAGGAAGTTAGGAATGAAACTTGGTGTGTACGTTTGACATGTGACGTGAGCAAGGACGGTCTTATCTCTGTACCTGACTGACCCAACAGCGAGCAGTGGTGTCCTCCATCAGTCATCCTGTTAGCGCAGCACCATTGGCAGGACTACATGTACACAGACCGTTACCACGACTGTCCTTAACACCACGTCACCGTCACCAAAGACTGCAGTGGTGTCGTACCAGACTGTCATGGAGTGACTCAGAATGGCAGCGGGTCATCTTCAGTGACGAGTCCCGCTTTAGTCTTGGTGGAGACGCCCAACGAATCCGTGTGTGGAGGCACCGTGGTCAGCACCAAGATGAACAGTTTGTTGTCACACGTCCAGAAGACCTGGTGTCCCTCCACCTCCACCCCTACCGCACCATCTGCAGGAACTGTGTGAGGATGTTCAAGCTGCATGGGATGGATTATCACAGGACTCCATTAGGAACCTCTACAGCTCCATACCGAGACGTCTGGCGTGTTGGGTTAGCAAACACGGCGGCCCGACGCCATACTGAGAGACAGACTTCTGTATGTGTAGCTCAATAAATATTGATCATATCAGTCTAAATTTATCATCAGTTATTGATCCTGGTCACCTTTATCTTCCTGTTCTTTGGACTATGAGTGTATGAGAGGTGGAGGTATGGAGGAGTATCATACTGTGTACATCAGGAGTAGATGTGGTGTAGCAGGATATGGACCGGTTCAGACTCTCATCAGGTGGAGCTGTTCAGTGTACGACTGTAGAGTCTTTAAGGTCACCACCTACATCCGTTTAGCGTGTCTGCATTGATTGACGGTGCACATCAAATACAGTCCCCACTGAGGGCTGCTAGCTAGTTGTGCTAGCTGTGTAAGCTTGACCTAAATTTGCCCAGTATTGACTGCTTCATTGCAAATTACCCAATAACGCTTAACGTGTTGAGTTGCACTTAATGGAAAACATGGACAAGGGGAGTCACAGTATACCCACTACCTCCAGACTACCCCACTCAAGTAAACCGGCTCGTGCCGTGGCTCAACAAGCTAACGACTGCAAGCCTGAAGCCAGATTCATTTCATCTCCAGGTAATTGGCGCACCACGGCACAACCGCCTGCTGCAGACTTCCTCACATCTGGCCACTTTCATGCAGCAGGCCTGGGGCGGAGGAGAGGGGCTTGGAGGAAACCTCAACAAACGGCAAGCGCTCCAAATGAGAGCTATTTTTAAGGCGTGTCACCTGAGATATAATGATTTTCACATCCATGCGGTGACGGGGTCAGTAGCAGAAGACGAAAGAGTCGTATGGTGTCACTCCCAATTCCTTTGAAGAGTTCCAGAAGAATTTTTTTTTCCCGTTTTTCCATACAACACAGATCCGTATCCAGCCGGGCCCACCAGCTTTCACAGTTCACGTCTTCGTAACGAATTGCTTGCTCAAGCTGCACGCCCTTGAGCCTTCCTTCACGTTTCGTGCCCAAACAAATGGCTTCCAATCCCACACCTTCATCATTACCTGCTCCTCAGTAACGACCTCGAGTAGAAGGCTATCATCCTTCATTCCGCTCAGCTGGGCATACATGAAGCCTTGTGGTCTGTGTGTATGTGAGAGGGGCCAGGCTCTGACTCTGAAGTCCAGGGGCAGCACGCTAAGTGCTAAATCAATGACCTCAGCTCCCGACAGCTCTTCAGCTTTCTGCTGATGAGGTGGCTGTGCTGAGGTGGCAAAAAAAGAGAGAAGTGTTAGATTGAAACGCAGCACTGGAGCCCGGCGTGGAACACGAGCCCCTGGACTGGACAGAAAGTGGAACAGTGGCGAGATTCGCCTCACAAAGCGCGCTCTCTTTCTGAAACACGAGCTTAAACGCTCAAACACCTTCAGCAGATTCTGACGGAGGTGCGGATCCAAAAGACTGGATTTCAGTGAGTAGATGTGGAGGTATCGCGTACTATACGCTGGATTTAATGAGGGTTAGTCTTTGCGTTAGTGCGCAACGTAAATAGCTACACACATCGCTCCACCCACATGGAATCAACCGACTGGAATTAATGTTGGTGGGTAGGTTTGGCATCAAGAGACATGCTAATGATTCAAGTTTGACGCTAGTCATCCTGTTAGTGCAGCACCGCTGGGAGACAGACCGTCACCACGACTGTCCTCAACACCACGTCACCGTCACCAAAGACTGCAGTGGTGTCGTACCAGACTGTCATGGAGTGACTCAGAATGGCAGCGGGTCATCTTCAGTGACGAGTCCCGCTTTAGTCTTGGTGGAGACGCCCAACGAATCCGTGTGTGGAGGCACCGTGGTCAGCACCGAGATGAACGGTCTGTAGTCACACGTCCAGAAGACCTGGTGTCGCTCCACCTCCACCCCTATCGCACCATCTGCAGGAACTGTGTGAGGATGTTCAAGCTGCATGGGATGGATTATCACAGGACTCCATCAGGAACCTCTACAGCTCCATACCGAGACGTCTGGCGTGTTGGGTTAGCGAACACGGCGGCCCGACGCCACACTGAGAGACAGACTTCTGTATGTGTAGCTCAATAAATATTGATCATATCAGTCTAAATTTATCATCAGTTATTGATCCTGGTCACCTTTATCCTCCTTCCCAACACACTGCAGTGATGGGTGTATAAGGCTTAGCTTCACGTGGCCACTTCTAACAGGAGAGTAGAGGGTTCTAATAAGAGAGTTCCAAAATCTTTGGGTTTGGGTTCACCTTTCATCTCCCACTGCTTTTGGCCTGCATTTATGGATGCACAGAGACTCGATAGCTTCGCGTTCAGTATCTCGCACCGTCTCAGACAGCAGCCGAGAGGATCCCGTCTCACACTGTGAGTCTGCAGGGGGTAAGCAGAAAGCACTGGCCTCCCATGCGCTCCAACAATACAACAGAGCCCGGCACCGTACCGCCAGGCAGCGCAGCAACGCAACCCACTTACAGCAGCATCGCCGACTCCAGAGAGGCTCCTCACGGGAGTCAACATTAATTAAATGAATTCATCTCATGTGGCTAACACACGTCTACGTTAATGCAATCACTGAGGCCCTGCTGGCACGGTCTCTCCCGCACTCCAAAGCCGATTGTTTAGCTTCGCTTTCTTCTGTTTCTCTTCTCGGGCTTGTGTTCGCCCGCTCCAGTCTCAGATCAAGCATTCCAGCTTCCATTAGTCACAGTGTTGGAGTAGCCGAGCCAGACTCGCAGAGATCTGTGTACGACACGTCCAAGGCCCAGAAATCCCAGCTCCCGGAGCCAAGCTGTTTCTTTGAGCTGCAAGTGATGTGACACTAAAGACACTCAACAGAGCGAGGCCTTAAGACAACAACAAATAAGACACAAGGCGTACATCAACAACGAGCTTTCAGACTTATGTAAGCTAGCTATGGACCCTTAACCCATACCAGGGTCGACTCTCTGGCTACGTATACATGCAGCCTAACGGTTCTCTAACGGATAGGCTGATCCAAACCCAGATCTCTAAATAATGAATGAAAAGAGTACATGCATGTTTAGTGATTGCGCAACGCTACATATTATTGTTATCCTTTTGGTGCACATGTTTGGGTTGCTAAGCAGTCCTGCACCTCTCCAGATTGACACCAGTCCAACTATGGAATGTTCGGTCCTATCGGGAATGGTGTGTGTAGTATAGTATACAGCTTACTGATCCCACTCACGGTTTCTGGCTCGACCACCAGACACTGTTCTACCTATGCTCTCTCAGGGCAGACCTCCAAGTATGACTTTAAAGTTGGTCTGTTTGTCCTTTTCTCCCCATCTCTCTTTCCTTCCCTTGAATCCCATTTTGAATCCCAAGGTTGTTGCTAGCTGGTTGCTAAGGTGTTGTTTGTTGAAAATGAATGGGAGTCTATGGGAGAAAAGAAGGATGAATAAATGATGCCTAGAGGAGTGAGGGTCAGTATGGCTGTAAATTAGAGTTTGGGGATCTGTCCTGAGTAAGTCTATGCAGCCTGGTGGCTGTAGGTTAAAGGAGACGGTAGGGTTTGAATGGGAGTCTAGGGGAGGAACAAGGGAAGTGGGTGCGGGTCTGACCATCATTGACTTTGTGCTTGTGGGTCTGCTCTGAGATAGAGTGTGTGAAATGGTGTAGGTAGAAGAAGAAAAGGGAGAAGGATGAGAAGGAGGAGAGAAGGAGGAGGACAAGGAGGATGAGGAGGAGAAGAAGAAAAAGAGAAGAAGATAAAGGAGAAGGAAAAAAGAAGAAGGAGACGGAGGAGGATGGGGAGGAGAAGATGAAGGAGAAAAAGAAGAAGGAGGAAGAGAAGGAGGAGGAGAAGAAGATGGAGAAAAATAAGGAGGAGGAGAAGGATAAAAGACAGATAAAAGAAGGAGAAGAAGAAGAAGAAAAAGAAGGAGAAGAAGAAGGAGAAAAAAAGAAGAAGGAAGAGGAGGAGAAGAAGAAGAAGAAGGAGAAGAAGGAGGAGGAAAAGAAGAAGGAGGAGAAGAAGATGGGGAAAAAGAAAAAGGAGGAGGAGAAGGGGATAGAGGAGGAGAAGGATAAAAGACAGATAAAAGAAAGAGAAGAAGAAGAAGGAGGAGAAGAAGGAGGAGGAAAAGAAGAAAGAGAAGAAGGAGGAGGAGAAAAAAAAGAAGAAGAAGGAGGAGAAAAAGACGGAGAAAAAGAAGAAGAAGGAGGAGGAGAAGAAGAAGGAGAAGAAGGAGGAGGAGAAAAAGAAGAAAAAGGAGAAGGAGAAAAGAAGAATGGAGGAGAAGAAGAAGAAGAAAAAGAAGATGAAGGAGTAGAAGAAGAAGAAGGAGAAGAAGAAGGAGAAGAAGAAGGAAAAGAAGAAAGAGGAGGAGGAGAATCAGAAGAAGGAGAAGAACAGATACCAGTGGTGCTGCACACTACACATCTCTAACCAGGCCTTCAGCATGGCCACTCCCTACTCTCACTCTATGGTCACCACTGTGCCCTGTAATTAGCCAAAGCGTCACTCCGGACACCTGAGGTCAGAGGAGGTCAGCAGGCTAAAGACCCCTTACTGAGCTGGAGTCTACTATACTCATACCACTCCATATTTCAGAGGCCGAGCCGCGGAGTTACAGCTGCGAGCGTAATGGATGTCTTTGCTTTCGCTCAGCGCGGCAGCGCAGTTGCAGATGGGGGTCTGGAATCAATTGGTGTTTTGATGTTTTTACTGTTGACTTAATGTTGTTTTTCTGTCTTATATGCCCTGTAACGCCGCACACTGTGCACGCTGAAGCTGCATCCAGATGACGAGCAACAGAAATCTACAGCCATACGTTTCAACATCGTTTCAACATCCTCTGCTGTTTGGGTGTTTGGAATGTTCAGTTCAACTGGAAAACTGGCAACAGCGCTGAAAACAGGAATCCTGAACCTGTGGAGTTATGACAACAGCAATCCTATCCAATACGTCTCACTCATGGTGCACTGAGCACCTTAAATCCAAAGCACACCATCAGTTGGTATGGAATGTGACTAGCACATAAATGTAATCAATCAATTACTAATCAATAAATTAGAATTAATAGAATTTATTAGGCTCCCGGAACAAGCAATGCATCACCTTGCATGTTTAAGGAGGTAGTAACTTCAGGCTCCTGCAGATGGCGCTGCACGAGGATGATGGGGCTATAAACCCCTGTGGGGTGTGAGTGACGGGATCCATAGATTGGGAAGAGGTGCTACAGTGCAGGGAATGTCTCGTTCCATGTGTGGAAAATTCTCCAGAGCAGATGTTAATGATTGGCTAAAAGGAGGGACTGCATGTGGGCGTGGCCAAAGACCATAGTGTGAAGGAAGTAGCTGAATCTGCAGGTGTATGAGCGTACGGTCATACGGGTCTACCAGCAGTGGATACAATCCCAGCCTACAGGGAATTCTCCTCGGAACTGTGCCAGGGAAGGCCTCCACCACATCTGGACCACCTGACCGAGTCTTTATTGTGAGAGTGTCTGGACACTGATGTGGCTACATCCAGAACCTCGTCCGGTCCACGCCCAACCCTAACACCTTCGGGTGCATCCTGGTCTCGGGTATTCCTCACTCGTGTGCGAAACAAGAGGAAAATTCCCATGGAAAAAGCACAGCGTCTCCACTTACACCAACAAACAAGTGGAGCAACACGAGAGGCGATGACTCAAGCTTGTTGATACAGGAGGTAAATCAAATGTGAGTGTAATTCATTGAGTGTCAAACAGTGTAATTAAGTGTGTGTTTGCAGGATTTCACTCCAACTCCACAGCAAAACATCAGGAATGACCTCGGGGTACACGGTCAGAGCGAAAGCAGGGGTG
The DNA here is from genome assembly GCA_024036415.1 of Prochilodus magdalenae. Taxonomy (NCBI): domain Eukaryota; kingdom Metazoa; phylum Chordata; class Actinopteri; order Characiformes; family Prochilodontidae; genus Prochilodus; species Prochilodus magdalenae. The sequence continues at coordinate 248,800 of JAMWET010002641.1, forward strand.
ACGGATGGTGAACCTCAATCAGCAGCACCGTAAGATGACTATTGGCAAGGACTACGCACCCTAGGCCTTGACCTCTGTCCACTCCTGGATGTAATGTGATCAGCTGACGAGAAGACCCGGGGATGCCTGTTGCCACTTTCCCAACCTGAGCGACCCCAAACATGACCCCCTGAGCAGCCCGGCTCTTAACCCCCAGGCCCTAACCCCCGCCAGCTTGTCTGACTGCGCTTGGCCTGATATGAAAGCGTATGCCATAAACGGAATACCTGAGAGATTCCGGCGTTCAGGGCGGAGAAGTAAGAGCTTCTTCGGTTTCGGTCTCTCGCCCCACAGCTACTGTTTTCAGTTAGTCTCATATTGCTGAACATTCCTCTCTCAGCTTTGTCTGATAATGTACCGCTGCTTCTGCTTCTGCTCCCTCCTTTTGCAATTCATCTGCTCGGCATGCTGCAGGATCCCACCGTAGGGAGAGAGAGAGAGAGAGAGAGATAGGGGCTTCGAACCGAGCGCCTTGTTTGTAGACTCGAAGCAGTTGAAGCCCTGACTTGACAGATGGCCTTGGGTCTCCAATCAGCGCCTTGCGTGAGTAGTGCCGTAGCGGCTCTGGCAGATTGATAAAACAGACAGTTAAGATATTTACACATGTCTGCCAAAGGAGAGGCTCTCTGGAGGCGCAGGATTGGGGCCCCCCAGCCCCCCACCGCCGGATCCCCCATTCTGCCTCTCCCCTCCTGGTTTTCGGGCCGTTCTCAAGCCCTTTCTCCGAGCTCTTTTGTTGAAGACGCTCTGGTTAGAGCTTAAGAGGAGCAATTAAATACAATTTTCCAAAATATCCCCAAAGGGAAAGAATTAACATTAACCAATTGGCCAGACGAATAAAGGGCCCAGCAGGAGTGAGATCACTGCTGTTAATAATTCAGATTTTCCCATCATACACAATGGAGCTGAAGAGGAACGAGGGGGAAGCGTGGTGACACAAACAGAGTGGATATACACAAAGGCAGGGAGGACTGGGATCACAGAGCACTGTAGACTCCTCTACATGGGACACAGAACACTGTAGACTCCTCTACACGATACACAGGACTCTGTAGACTCCTCTACACGGGACACAGGACACTGTAGACTCCTCTACACGGTACACAGGACACTGTAGACTCCTCTACACGGGACACAGGACTCTGTAGACTCCTCTACACGGTACACAGAGCACTGTAGACTCCTCTACACGGTACACAGGACACTGTAGACTCCTCTACACGGGACACAGGACTCTGTAGACTCCTCTACACGGTACACAGGACTCTGTAGACTCCTCTACACGGGACACAGGACTCTGTAGACTCCTCTACACGGGACACAGGACACTGTAGACTCCTCTACACGGGACACAGGACACTGTAGACTCCTCTACACGTTACACAGGACACTGTAGACTCCTCTACACGGTACACAGGACTCTGTAGACTCCTCTACACGGGACACAGAACACTGTAGACTGCTCTACACGGGACACAGGACACTGTAGACTGCTCTACACGGTCCACAAAGCACTGTAGACTGCTCTACACGGGACACAGAGCACTGTAGACTGCTCTACACGGGACACAGAGCACTGTAGACTCTTCTACACGGTACACAGAGCACTGTAGACTCCTCTATACGGTACACAGGACACTGTAGACTCCTCTACACGGTACATAGGACACTGTAGACTCCTCTACACGGGACACAGGACACTGTAGACTCCTCTACACGGTACACAGGACATCATAGACACCTCTACACGGGACACAGGACACTGTAGACTCCTCTACACGGTACACAGGACACTGTAGACTCCTCTACACGGGACACAGGACACTGTAGACTCCTCTACACGGTACACAGGACACTGTAGACTCCTCTACACGGGACACAGGACACTGTAGACTCCTCTACACGGTACACAGGACTCTGTAGACTCCTCTACACGGGACACAGAACACTGTAGACTGCTCTACACGGGACACAGGACACTGTAGACTGCTCTACACGGTCCACAAAGCACTGTAGACTGCTCTACACGGTACACAGGACTCTGTAGACTGCTCTACACCGTACACAGGACACTGTAGACTCCTCTACACGGTACACAGGACACTGTAGACTCCTCTACACGGTACACAGGACACTGTAGACTCCTCTACACGGTACACAGGACACTGTAGACTCCTCTACACGGTACACAGGACACTGTAGACTCCTCTACACAGTAAACAGTCCTGGCACACATAATCGCATCACTCAAATCAATCAATCTATTGATCTGTCTATCCATTCTTCTGTCTGTCTGTCTGTCTGTCTGTCTGTCTGTCTGTCTATCTATATGTCTGCCTGCTTGCCTGTCTGTCTGTCTGTCTGCATGCCTGTCTGTCTGCTTGCCTGTCTATCTGTCTGGGTAACTTTCTGTCTGTCTGTACGTCCTTCTGTCTGTCCATCTATCTATCTATCTGTCTATCTATCTATCTATATTTCTGTCTGCTTTCCTGTCTATCTCGCTGTGTAACTTTCTTTCTGTCTATCTGTATGTCCTTCTGCCTGTCTGTCTGTCTATATGACTGTCTGTCTGTCAGTCTGATACCTGCTATGCATATTAAATATAGACTGGCCTTAATTAATTTGATGGAGAGGTAATGAATATTTAACTGAGTGTGTGTGGTGTGTGGGGCTTTAGGGCTGTACAGGGGCTTCGTGAACTCCTGATTTCATCAGATTTCCTAATCCTCAGCATATTGCATTTTGTTTTTCATCCCTGCTCCCTTCTCCATGCCTCCAGTTTTGGGAGATCCAGGAGATCCAGGAAGTCTGAAAACGACTGAAACCCAGTAAACTTCCAAACTGCAGCCAGAAAGATAGGATGGTGTTAACATATAGGAAGTGCAGTTCAGTGTTCATCTTATTTCATCAGAGGCTTGATTTGCATTTGGGATTAGGGAATTTACAGGCAATATTCCGGACTATATTCCGTAGAATTCCAGACCTGCATGCACTACAATTCAAACGAGTGGACTTGGACCACCACTGGTAGTGGCAGTGATCACCAACCTCACTCAGGTTCTACCATCCTGAATCCAGCTCCAGCTCAGATCTATCTAATCTCTCCAGACCTGATCCAACTGAGCGAACTGAGGATCTGGATTAGATGTGGTGGATCAGGGTTGGAAGTAAACTCTTCAGGAAGGTAGATCTCCTGGATTAGGCTCAGAGAAATAGGGAGTTGATACTGAGTTGGAATGCACACAACAGAACCTCCGTATAGTATCCCAGCCTCGCCATGAGGGGTACCTAAAAGCTTGGTTCTGATCCGGGCCAGGACACTTCTCTCAGAATAGCTTCACCAATAAACCGGGTCTAACTGGCAGACGGGCTCTTTATTACTGTTGCCTCAGCTGGCAGAACAGAGGCCCCTAATATGTGGGCTAAATCCGGCCTTCCTCTCTAGAATCTCCGTGTGGTTCCGTCTGGTAGGAAGTGGGGATATCTCCACCTGCTATGTGGGGAGACACGGAATACGGGGCGATAGAATGTGGGCAGGGCAGGACGACAGCTGTCCTAAAGTGGAGGGGACGTGATGAGAATTCGGGGGAGGGGGTGGTTCTGTCTGGGATTACTGACCCATTATCATCAGGCGGCCACAGCGATGGAGATGACTTCTTTCGGATCATTCCTATTCTTAGGGAATGATGAATATCTCTATCGCACAGCTTACACAGCAACCAGCGGGCGTGGTCAGGAGATCCTCCTGGCTCCACAGGCTCAAGTGGTCTGCTCAGTTCTGCCAGAAGACGCAAAGTGGCCCAGATCTTTCATCACAGACAAATTAGGAGAGTAGGCTTTCACCGAGGTGGAACACAGAGTAATTCCCGACGGCGAGCCTGGGAACGATGGGGTGCCGGCTGCAGTTTAGGTAACCGCAAACCGAGCTGAAATCAATTACAACTTGTACGACCACAAAGACACGAAACAATCTGAGGACAAAGAACGACCGGAGCAGGTTATCCGAGATATAAGCTTCCTCATTGAAGGCGTTTTCTTAGTTCCCAGATCCCAGACGGATAAGGTGACAAGCAGGGCAAGCCTGAAGCAGAGCAAAGGCACCTTGCTGAGAGACACACCGTAAATCACGGCAGTGAAATCAGACGAGCCTTCTGCTGAATAGGTACTGACGCAGAGCACTGACGCAGGGCACTGACGCAGGGCACTGACGCAGAGCACTGACGCAGGGCACTGACACAGGGCACTGACACAGGGCACTGACGCAGGGCACTGACGCAGGGCACTGACACAGAGCTGGTCTGGAACACATTCTACTTCAGGTTACCTACTGAAAAGGATATCAGTCAAAAGTCTGGAACCGCATGTCACATTAATCATTCAGTCATTCATTCCTTCATCATCTAAGCCGCTCATCCATCTGGGTCGTGGAGGATGCTGGAGCCTATCCCAGGCAGGAAACACCCTGGACAGGCCACCAGTCCATCATAGGGGCGACACAGTCAAACTAATGCTAATGCTAGCAGTGCACTCCTACACTACTTGCTTACAATGGAGAGGAAGAGTGTAATGCTAACATTAGCGGTGCACTCTTACACTACTTGTTTACATTGAAGTGGACGTGTCTAATGCTAATGCTATTGTTAGCAGTACACTCCTACACTACTTGCTTACATTGGTGAGGAAGAGTGTGATGCTAATGCTAACATTAGTGGTGCACCTCTACGCTACTTGTTTACATTGGAGTGGACGTGTCTAATGCTAATGCTATCGTTAGCAGTGCACCCTTACACTACTTGTTTACACTGGTGAGGAGGAGTGTAATGGTAATGCTAACATTAGCGGTGCACTCTTACCCTACTTGTTTACATGGGAGTGGACGTGTCTAATGCTAATGCTAACGTTAGCGGTGCAACCGTACACTTCTTGTTTACGTTGGAGTGGACGTGTCTAATGCTAATGCTATTGTTAGCAGCACGCTCCTACACTACTGGTTTACATTGGAGTGGACGTGTCTCATGTTAATGCTGTTGTCAGCAGTGCACCCTTACACTACTTGCTTACATTGGAGAGAAAGAGTGTAATGCTAATGCTAACGTTAGGAGTGCAACCTTACACTACTTGTTTACGTTGGAGGGACATGTCTAATGCTAATGCTAACATTAGCGGTGCACCTCTACACTACTTGTTTACGTTGGAGTGGACGTGTCTAATGCTAATGCTATTGTTAGCAGTGCACACTTACACTACTTGTTTACATTGAAGTGGACGTGTCTAGTGCTAATGCTATTGTTAGCGGTGCACCTCTACACTACTTGTTTACGTTGGAGTGGACGTGTCTATTTCAGCGTTGCGCCATTATGCTACGTGTTTACGTTGGTAAGGAAGAGTGTAATGCTAATGCTAACACTGGCAGTGCGCCCTCATGCTACTAGTCTAAAGTCTGAAGACTATAACACTGATAAATTATCATTTTTTGCAGTGAGCATATATGGAATACAGGAGTTCAGTCTTTTTTGCTGAACTGTGGCCCTCAAAGTGCAGGAGAGGCAGCAGAGGGAAAGGGATACGAGCCCCGAGCTTTGCGTGCGGAGGATATGCCCTAAGGGAAGATGCCATAAGCGCAGTTTTCATTTCTCACCTTCGTGAAAAGCTCCCCACCTTCTCTGGTCTCCACCCAGCTGTCTGCTAACATGAGCTCCAGGGAGAAGGGGAGCGGAGTAGAGGAGACAGGAAAAGAAGAAGGAGGAGGAGGAGGAGGGAGCGGGGCAGTAAAAGGATGGCAGGGCGAGGAGCCTGGTGCCAGGGAACCCCTCACCCGTCCAATCCCCTCGCAGGCCAGACAGATGGAGAGTGGGTGTGGGGAGAGAGAGTGTGATGGAGAGCGCAAGAGTGGGGAAGAAAGCAAGGGAGTGAGACCGAGCCAAGAGAGAGAGAGGGAAGAGGGCACAAGGCCCAGAGGATGGAGCTGTCAGGTGGAGTTATAGCGCAGGTGTGCTGCTAAATGTCCCTTTGTACAGAACATTCTTCCTACAGTGTGGAAAACACTGCCCAGAGCACGGGCACCTGGCTCCGGCTCAGTCCGGCGTCTACCCCCGCTTCCCGGCTGAAGATTGACGATGACAAAGCGGGCTCCGGGCCCCGGCTGATTTCAACAACTCCACCCAGAGGGAAAAAGAGCCGCGAGAGTGCTCGGCTATTCACGACTCCGTCTTTTATGTATGAGGCGAGGATTGGCACCGCACCACATCCCAATTAATAACCCAGACGAGAGGGTCTGCTGAGGGTGGGACGGAGACGGGACCGGAGACGGGTCTGGAGACGGGTCTGATGCGTGCGCGCGTCTTCGCGGAGGGACGGTCGCTGTGACTGCGTGTGTGCCTCGGAGAGAAAGTCAGTGAGTGATTTATGGAGTGTATAATGAGATCCACCGCGCTGTTGGCGAGGAGATCCCTCCCGAATGCCTCTCTCTCTTTAGCTCTCCGCTGCGCTCTCGTTTCTGGAGTACGCAGAGTGACACATAGCAGACTAATGGAACACTCAGCACTCCCGGCGCAGATCAGACCACCGGGGTCAAAGAGAGCTCTGTGCTCGAGCAGCGAGACGGGGGTCCGGCGCAGAAGAGGAAGCCTGCTTAAGTCCACACCTCGCAAGAAGTCAGAGACACAACCTCGGACACCACCTACGCTCCAGCGACGAGGAGGGCGTGTACATGTACAGGAGGCCCCGCTAATGTCTTCAGATGTACATCCATCCATTCATCTATCCATCCAACCATCTATTCATTCCTTCAACCATCCATATATCATCTATCAATCTCTTCCCCCATCTGTTTATCTATCTATTATTATCTATCATTCATCCATCCATCCATCTATGCATTCCTTCATCTTTCTATCTATTCATCCATCCATCCATCCATGCATTCCTTCATCTTTCTATCTATCCATCTATTCATCCATCTATCTATTCCTTCATCTTTCTATCTATCCATCTATTCATTCATCTATCCATTCGTCTATTCCTCCATCTATTTGTCTATTCATTTCTCATCTAGCTATATACCCATCCATTCATCTATCCATCCACCCCTTCATCTTTCTATATATCCATCTATTCATTCATCTATCCATCAATCTATCTATCTATCAGTCTCTTTCCCCTATCTATTTATCTAACACGTTATTCATTTATCCATCCATCCAACCATCTATCCATCCAACCATCTATCCATCCAACCATCTATCCATCCATCCATCCATCCATCCAACCATCTATCCATCCATCCATCCAACCATCCATTCATCCATCCAACCATTCATCCATCCAACCATCTATCCATCCATCCATCAGTCCATCCATCCATCCATACCATTCAATCATATTTCTATCCAACCATCTATTCATTCATCTTCATCTGCTTCATCTGCTTTATTTATCTATCTGTCTATCCATCCATATACCCATCTATCAATCTTTTCCCATCTATGTATCTACCATTTCTTCCTTTATCCATCCACCTATTCATCTATCCATTCCTTCATCCATCCATTCATTCATTCATCTATTCATCTATCCATCCATCTATCAATCTACCTGTTCCTCCATCTATTTGTCTATCCATTCCTTCATTCCTCCATCATTCATCTATATATCTATCTACTTATCTATCTATCTCCGATCCGACCTCTACCTGCACCGCCTCTATGTTAGGAACAGAACATCTGCTCTCTGTAGGCCGGGCCGGGCCGGGCTTCATAAGACATGTTAGAGAATCCAGGATCAAAGTGTATCCATACAGGAAGAGAGCAGAGGACCGGGATCGGGTGAAGGCCTCATTCCAAACGTAATGAACTGTACAGATTCTCCTGCTTTCTCTCAATACCTCTCAAAACACGGCACTCCTGGAGAGGAGGAGGACACGGGTATCCGTTCCAGATGGACCGGAATGACAGCCTATGTGCTGATGTGACCTGCCTCTCGAACCCGAGTTGCCTAATAGCTCCAGACCTAGTGTCATCCTTCTAAATCAGCCGAAGGGCCTGCTGGCGCGAGGCAGCCGACTTCAGCTGTATGACCACGTCTTGACCCAAGCCCAGAACGCTAGGCAGGAGTCCCGGGGATCTGTTTAGCGCGGCAGTGCTGTAAACCTAGGAAATCGGTATATGTTTCAAAAGCATATTCCAACATAATCAAATAGCGCTGAACCCTTCGCCACGAGCCCAGCCAAATTAGATCACCAGAGACGCCGTGTAACATATATTTACCCGCTCCTCTCCAAACAGGTCTGCTGGAGGGAAGGCTGAGGAAAAGAGCGGTTCAGGAGCGCCGGAGGAGCCTCGCAGCGTCTGCACTCTCTAACCCCGGATTATGCATCTGTCTCCAGACTGTTGACTCGCCGAGGCTCAGATGGGCTACGGGGTTGAAGCTGTCTCTGTCAGACTCATTTAAACTGGCTTTATTTAGACGCCGTTCATTTCCTCCTGCAGAGCAGAGACGTCCAGCATCCCACAATCCCCTGGGGCATGCTGGTCTACGCTATAAGCTGGGCCTTCATTGCTGTCCACGCACTGGGCAGATGTTGTAGTCAATCAGCTGCTAATTCAACATTGAGCTTTTGGAGCTGCTGCCGGTGATAACCAGCAATCAGAAGCATCAGACATACAGAAGTCTGTCTCTCAGTATGGCGTCGGGCCGCCGTGTTTGCTTAAGCAGCACGCCAGACGTCTCGGTATGGAGCTGCAGAGGTTCCTAATGGTGTCCTGTGATAATCCATCCCATGCAGCTTGACTATTCTCCTGCAGATGGTGCAGTAGGGGTGGAGGTGGAGTGATAGCAGGTCTGTCATGGCACCATTGCAGTCTTTGGTGACGTGGTGTTAGGGACAGTCGTGGTAACGGTCTGTGTGCATGTAGTCCTGCGTGGTGCAGCCGTCTGCCAATGGTGCTGCACTAACAGGAGGACTCATGGAGGACACCACTGCTCGCTGGACGTCTGCAGTCGTGGCTGTTGGGTCAGTCAGGTACAGCTACATATCAGAACCCTCAGGGCCAAAGGGTGTTAAAATCTGAATCCAGATTCTGGTCCTGGATTTGGTAATAACCGCAGAAAGGTTCTATTATCTAGATTGCAAACTCCAGAATGGGAATCTGGATTTAAGGTGGACAGATACACCATACAACCTTAAAACAGGGGTTCATTAGTATAGACCAATCCGGGTCCTGGATGTTGTGATAACTAGTGGCTTACAAAAGGTCCAGAACCTGGATTTAAGGACCGGACTGGACTGGTAGTGTATTTAGAAAACTTCCCGCTGAGTTTCTGGACTTGGCCACCACTTTGGAAAGACGAGTCATTCTGGATATTGATGTTAGAGTTATAGATTATTCACTGAGTCTTATTATAGGTCGTCTGTAATTTTAGAATAACCTAGTAGTTCCATATCTATGAACAAAAATTTAGATTCTGTTAGACCCATTTGACTAGAGTTGCACGATGCACCGAACATTCGATTCTTTTTCGATACTACATTGTCACAAACGATGCGGTTCTTTAGCGTTCGATACTTTCAATACTGTATAGGAGTGCACATAAGCGGCGCGAGAGGGAGAGAGAATGCGCGTGACTGTAGAGAGAGAGAGAGAGAGAGAGAGAGAGAGAGAGAAAGAGAGAGAGAGCGATAGCGCGAACTAGAGAGAGAGAATGACCGGTTGAGCGACACACGCACGCGCAAGCCAGCAGCGAGACAGCAGCAGCGTGCGTGGCATGGCGACGGCTAAAAAAAAAGTCTCGTTCGCGACTTGTGGACAAAACGGGTCCGAGGAGTGAAGTATGGGCATATTTTGCTTATGTCGCTTACGCCACTCCTGCTAAAAACTTAGTATTGAGTTAACGTTGTACAGCCAGATGAAGGAGATTAGTCCTGATGAAGATCCACTTGCCTGGTGGGGCATGCCACAAGCCTGCCGTTCCTTGCAAGTTTGGGCTAATCTTGCTTTTGTGCATCCCTGCCTCTTCCTGTGCATAACAAAAAAAGAGTATTCAGTACTTCTGGATTATTCTGCAGTCCAAGAGAAGAACAAGGTTGACAGAAGACCATGGGGCACACACTGGTTTTCTTGGCAAAGAACCTTAAACAGGCAAAGAACCTTCCCACTGTGTAGTTTCAGAACAAAGAAGAGGTTCTAGTTTTTAAGAAGTATTTAGTTAATTATATTATAGTTAACGTTATAATAATGTAACTTGATTTTTGTTAAAATGTTTAATTTTAGAATAAAAACTTTTGCAATCAGATTGTTCAGTGTTCAATCCAGTTCAATCAAAGATAAACATTTTATGTTCAGACATTTTTATTGTTGTGCTTTTTTCTTCCAAGTATCGTTTTGGTATCGAGAATCGTGATACTACAGTTGGTATCGGTATCGAAGTCAAAATTCTGGTATCGTGACAACCCTACATTTGACACCTACACTTCCATCCTCATAAATGGATTCTGGTCTTGTTGGAGATTCCAGGCTTACGAATGGCATTGTAACGGAATACCAAGAATTATGTCGAGTAAAACGTGTGACTCCAGACTCCGAAGGATAATGATCATAGATTCCACACAAAGACAATGGAGAGAAGAAGAAGGGAAGGACAGTTTATGGAGAAGTTATTAAATGGCCTTCTTCATAACCAACAAGGGGGCCGAACCCAAGCGGAGAGAACTCAAGAACCGGCATGCTGTGCCACACACAGAAACCTCTACACCATAAATCAGGGAACAAAACCCGGCCGTGCTCTCTTTTCACCATGCAAATGTTTCTCTTTTCATTTAAACATGAAAACTAATTCAGGCTCCAGACCAGAGACGGAGCCATTTAGCCCCGAGAAGCCATTCAGCCTTTCCTCACAGCCTGGAAGAAAGGCCGCTATTGTAGACTAATGGCTGGGATTCTGGAGTGGTGCTGTGGGCTCGAGTCCGGTGCTTCATCTAACCTGTTGGAGTCCCTGTCCAGCTGGACAAATGGGAAGGCTAATGTGCAAAATGGAGGATTTGCCACGGAGCTGCACGTCTGGCGAGCAAATAAATAAGAAAGACTAATTACCTTGGAAAAGAGGTCACATGGCGTTTTTCCATTTTACTGTAGAGCATCCCCCTCAACGCCCGCCCCCTCCCCCAACCCCCAGCGCAGTCGGCTCCGCTCCCCCTTCATGTTTCAAAGACTTCTAGGGATGGATACGGCTCTTTGGTGGCTTGGAAGAAGATTGCTCCCATATGATGGGGTCCGTTCGATTCCCGGTGGGGTTCTTCAAAGTTGTAGGGACAAAGGCATCAGTATTTACACATAACCGTCACCAACAAGTCTGGAACGTCCCTGACAGGCAGGACGGTAGGAGGCACGCAGCTCGGACCACTGGAGGACAGAGTAAAGTTTAAGAAATGATGATTACAGAACTCATGTGACAGTGATGGACGTCAGTTGTTCGACTGTGGCTCCATGTGTCATCATGTGTGACCGAGTGGTTTTAAGCAGTCTTGTTTACGGGGGGTGGGGGCTGCTGGGGATGGGCGTGTGCCTGCTATACCAGTCCTCCCGCGGGAGGAGTTGTGCGGTTCTGCGAAAGAGACGTTTAAAGGAGAATAGCAAGGCGGAAAATTGAAAAGATTCAGCCAGAATGAATCACAGAGACGCGCCAATGGCATCAAAGCGCTTTCCCAGAACTCAAGAACAACACAAACAGCCCTGTAGCTCTGGCTTATTTGGCCAGCGGAGCCAAAGGAGAGTTGGGGGGGGAGGCGGGTACCGCAGCAGACAGCCTGGATGTCTCTTCGCTTACGGATCTGTCTGAGCCGTATGGGAAACTGTGGGCTGAAACAGGTTTATTGCAATCTGGAGTTGACAGGATTGATTCCTCTCCTTAGGAAAACACCTCCTGCTCTCGGCTGGGATGCGGTGGCTAGCCTTGACCACCATAGTGGAAATTTATCTCTTTAGAAGAAACCGGTGCATGGTAGCAAGCAATACGGCGAGCAGTGCATGGAGTTAATAAGGGGGGAGTTCCGTCAAAGTGGGTCTATAATCAATCAGTACAGAGACTCTCTACAGTAGGATTAGATCTCTCGCTCACCAAACAACAATTGCTCATAAACCCGTTGCCTGAAAGATGGAGGACAGGGGCCTAACCGCTTTACACAGAGGGATTCATGGGTGTTTTCATCAGTCACTCTTCTTATTAAGTCAGACAATCCTTAAAAATGGCATCACGTCCATTTTGAATAAAAAAAAGAAACAAAAAGCCAGAAAAGAAAATAGCATCTATCAATCAATCAATCAATCAATCAATCAATCAATCTTTATTTGTATAGCGCTTTTAACAACCAATGTTGTCTTAAAGCAGCTTCACAGAAAAGCAGTTTGTTATAAAAAGAAAACACTGAGTTAATGTACAGACATAGGGAAGGGAGGTGGGGGGTCTCCGGGTCCAAGCCCCCCAGGAGCAAGCTAGAGGCAACAGTGGCGAGGAAAACCTGCCTTGAGTGAGGAAGAAGCCTCGAGAGGAACCAGGTCGAACCCGGATGAAGGGAAAGACAGAACTAACAGGAGGAGGAGCTTTAGAGCATCTATTAGATCCAGTCTGATTAGATCCAGTCTGATTAGATCCAGTCTGATTAGTCCAGGATGGAGTAACTGCACAGGTGGAGCCAACCTGTAGATAGAGTTCACCTGGAGCCGACCTGTAGATGCAAGATTTGGAATGGGGATTCACATGCTGCTTGGCTTTGGGCCCCTCCCCAAGGATCCATTTATTGTTCAGGATTATGAGCATGTTCAAAGAGAAGTTGCAGATTCAGCTACTTCCTTCACACTATGGTCTTTGGCCACGCCCACATGCAGTCCCTTCTTTTAGCCAATCATTAACATCTGCTCTGGAGCCATTTCCCACACATGGAACGAGACATTCCCTGCACTGTAGCACCTCCTCCCAATCTATGGATCCCGTCACTCACACCCCGCAGGGATTTACAGCCCCATCATCCTCGTGTAGCGCCATCTGCAGGAGCCTAAAGTCACTACTACGCAAGGATCTTATATTAGCGTTTAAACTGTGGTCTGGACGCCAGTCGGAATATCTGCTCCGACTCATTCGATGTGATACTGTAACCAGTATATGGTCTTTTTACATTTTGTTTTCAGGGACCAGGAGTAAGATTCATAATCTCCACCTGCTATGGCTTCAGAGGTCCTCTCAGTAGCAGATCCACAATGCTACTTGAAAGCATTTCCTCTGCTCTCAGTTTGCTCCTTCCATCCTCTCCACTTAAACACCACTTCAGCAGTTTGCCTCCTGCCTGTCATCTCTAGAGGCTGCTCATAGACACTCTACGCACCGTCTCCTCAGACTCAAGGTTATAGCACAGAAGAACAATGGCTTGTAAAGACATCAGGGATCCCGAGCTCAAGGTCAGTCACTGACGAACCAAGGTTAACCCTTACAAGTCGCAGTACACGCCAGCAAACACAAAGCATGTATAAGCATGGTTATCCACTAAAGGCCTAAAATACATCCTTATGAATCTGCTGATGAGGAGCAACGTGTCAATGGGGACTACCCACCAGTTACTTCATTAGGAGCACTGTTCAAACTTTTACAGGTGTATATACTGTACAGTTGGAAATACTGTAGTCCATCTGTTTCCCTGTATGCTGTATTACCCTGTTCTTCAATGGTCAGGACCCCCACAGGACCACCACAGAGCAGGTATGATGTGGGTGGTGGGTCATAAGAACAAGGTCCAGCAGCCAACACACAGGACAACACAGCTACAGACCGGCAGAGGGCCAAACCCCCTCTCTACTGACCGTGATGAGCACCACCTCATTCCAATGTCCCTTACCCACCGTAAGATGACCTCGAGTGACCTACAGAGAGACTGGCGAGCGGTGGCTGGGGTGAAACGCACAGCGAGCATGGTTCTAAAAACAGGCTGCTGGAGGTCATTAGTGATTTTCTAAATACACAGATCTAATACAATATCTGATCTGGAGTTTGGGAGACATGGTTCCAGTAGTGTAGAGAACCAAACAGAACCAACACAAACCCAGAACCTGCACACCTAGAGACACTGATCAGGTACAGGGGGGCTCTTACATTTCTCCAGAGCTGTATGTATATATATATGGACAAAACCATGTACGGTGCTCATGTGAGACTCAGAATATGCAAAATTCTGAAAAAAACAAATTCAGATTTCTAAAAAAATGACAATATGCTATTAATATGCTGCTCAATCAATTTCCCAATTCCTGATCCATTATCTTTCCCTTTCCCAACGATCACACCGGAGAGACAAGGCCTCTTCAGCGATAATCATATTCAAATTTCTGTTCTGAGCACAGAAAGGAAAAATAAACGAAATCTCTAAAAGGAATTCGAAGCAGTTATGAAAATATTCCCTTATAAGTTACTCCAGATGGGGAATCTATTGTCAGTGTCTTGTTTCACTTCCTTCCCGAGTTTCAGGTTGTGTGTAGGACCACGACGTGCGGTGTTCTTGATAGGAACGCTCTATTTTTTGATTACTGATAAGAATCGCAGCAGCACCGCCGTACGCTGCACCCTCCCTATCTCTCATCAGCATGAAGCGCCAGCTTCCTGCTCCGAGATCTCCAAGGGAGGGAAGTGATTCTTTAACACATGATGTAATATACATCCAAATCATGAAGCCCCAGGTCACCATCTGACAATACAGGCCAACAAAGACCACACGCCGAGATACAATCAGGCCGCAGCAGCTCCTCTCAGGGATTCCTTCAGCGCTCGAGACGTATTCCAGCTACAAGACGGGAATTTTGGGAAATACACCAAAGATCAGCCCAATCCACCTCCTATAAACCCGCATCCCTGCCGAACTGCATGACCATTAACCCAGCTCAACACGAAGGGGGCGGGCACTACGTTACTTTTACCAAGCGTACGTGTTGCCACATTAAGCCTGTGTGTTAACCAAGTCTTTCAGTGACCTTCAAGCCAAGGCTTCCTGCTGCCCAGCTTTGATTCACCCAAAGCCAATGGGCACTGCCGTCCAAATGAGGAATCCCAAAACGCTCCAGAATCCCAAGCAGCCAAGTTCATTTACATGCAGAGTATGTGCTCTAATGAAGGCAGCCAGAATGCTTGATGGCTGGAAGAGTGGAACACCAAGATACACTCTGGAAGAGAAGCACAGCGGACAGATTTGGCAGTTTAAGGAATTTCCATCATTAGGCCTTAAAAACCCTGCCTGAGCTTTCTATATAAACCAGTGGTGGACGAAGACGTTCCTCCCTTTAGACCTCCACTGGAGTAAAAAGTACTAAAGTATTTACCTTCAGATCTCCTTAAGTAACGAATTAAGTAATGAAGAGTAACAAATTAGGTGTATTCGTAACGGTGCACTACTATACCGCACACTACTATACCGCACACTGTATAAGCCCCCTGTGTGTGGTATACAGTCCAGTAACAAGTTCTGACCTACAGTGTAGTATACTAATACAGTCACATGACCAGTGACCTCACATTTACCTCAGAGCTGTTACTGTATCCCCTGTTTAGAGCTAGCTGCTGCTAACGCTGCTCAGTTCACCTGAGATACGGTTAGCCTAGCTGTTAGCTCCCCTCGACTATTTCACTCTAAAACTGATCCTCTAAAGCGAGTTCATCTTTTATTAATCTTCAGACCTGTATATTTAACTTTCTGAGGCTCATTCTGATGAACACCACCCACTACAACCACTACACCCACAGTTATACTCGGAGTGGGCTGCGGTTAGCCCCCCAGTGTTACCCACCGCCATCTTCTTTGAGTGGAGCAGGCTGAGAGCTGTACACCAGATGAAGATGCCGCCTGTTACACTAGTGCATGATAGAACACCATGCAGGTACACCATGAAGATAGCTCCACCTGTATACTAGAACCTCTAACTGGAACAACCAGAACACCATCCCATTGGTATCTCCATCCACCATGATCTCCAGAGACTACACCATGAAGATAGGTGTTTTGGTTTCTAGATTTATTTATCTCCAGTTACACTATGAAGATGGAGAAACGCTACACTATAACCTCTGATGGAACAAACACCACACTTGTGTGTTTCACCTCAGGGCGTGGAATCAGTGAAACCACCACCCAACCCAACACTCTGCTGGAGAGGTGAAGACCATCCGCTATCTCCAGTACACCATGAAGAAACGCAGAACCTACTGAAGGTGATAATCAGTGTATGCTGGTACACCATGAAGAAGCTCCACCTGTTACACTAGAATCAGAGAGGACAAATTTACCGTTAATCTGAGGAACAAGTCAGGAAATTAGGGTTCACAGATACGAGGTGTGGAGGAAGCAGCCATCAGTTTCTTTCTGACTGAGAGAGATTCATTCAGGGTATGTGGTAGACCTCCTATCCAGAACGACTTACAGTTCGATCATTTCTTACAGAGGAAGGTGAAGGGAGGGAGGACCATCCGGGTATCTCCAGTACACCATGAAGATAGCTGGTTTTGGTTTCTAGATATTTGTTCCTACTAGAGACGGAGAAACGCTGGATTAACAAACACGTGTGATTTCTCCTCAGGGAATTTTATTTTGCGTGGAATCAGTGAAACCCAACACTCTGCTGGAGAGGTGGAGAGTCGCTGGGGGTGTGAACGCAGGGTTGAAGGTGATAATCAGTGTTGCTGGTAAAAGAACTGAGAGAGAATCAGAGAGGACAAATTTACCGTTAATCTGAGGAACAAGTCAGGAAATTAGGGTTCACAGTTACGAGGTGTGGAGGAAGCAGCCATCAGTTCCTTTCTGACTGAGAGAGATTCATTCAGGGTATGTGGTAGACGCTCCTATCCAGAACGACTTACAGTTCGATCATTTCTTACAGAGGAAGGTGAAGGGGGGGGGTTAGGAGTCTCACCTGTAGACTCTACTGGTATAGAGTAGTAAGCCTAGGTAGGGGATCAAACCCCAGTCTACAGCATGGAGGGCAGAGGTGTTACCCTTACACTATACCAACCCCTTTACCCAGACAGACAGACAGATGGATGGATGGATGGATAGATAGACGGATAGACAGATAGATAGATAAATAGATAGATAGATAGACAGATAGACAGATAGATAGACGGATAGACAGACAGACAGACAGACAGATAGATAGATAGACGGATAGATAGACAGACAGACAGATAGACGGATAGATAGACAAACAGACAGATAGACGGATAGATAGACAGACAGACAGATAGACGGATAGATAGACAGACAGACAGATAGACGGATAGATAGACAGACAGACAGATAGACAGATAGATAGACAGACAGACAGACAGACAGACAGACAGACAGACAGATAGATAGATAGATAGATAGACGGATAGACAGACAGACAGACAGACAGACAGACAGACAGACAGATAGATAGATAGATAGATAGACAGATAGATAGACAGACAGACAGACAGATAGAGGTAGGTCCCCACAGGTAGGTGAATGTAGCGTTAGGAGTATTGCCCAAGGACTCTTGGACCGCTGCTACGAACTGTGTGTACTTGTTTTGGGGCGGGCTCGATGTTACCTTTTTTTAAATTTAATTTTAAATAAAATGTAATCATTGTAAAAATGTATCATGGTATTTATTTTACTTCTCTTCCGGCCTGGTGTACATTTAAATTTAAATATTAAACCAGTTCTGTAAAATACATTTTAATACTCAACATAATGTCCACATCATCAGATACTACATCACAGCAACTTTCAATTTCTGAACCGAGGAGTTAGCACGGTTACCTCTCAACGTGTGTTCTGGCCTGTTCATCATGACGTTTTCGACACCATGGAAACACATTTTACAGAAATAAAAAAATGTAAAATTAAAAATATTAAACCAGCAGGTTTGTTCTGAGAGTGCTTGTATATCTTCAGTTCTGATAGAAAATCAGTAGCACCTGTGAAACAGACGAATGAAACGGCTGAACACAGACTGAAGATCCCGCAGCGCTGCTTTGGGTGCCGAGGTGCTTTCCTGTCAGCAGCACACGGAGCTCAGGCGCTCTAATTGGGTTGGAGGCAAAAATAAAACCGGGCTAAACCCCCAGTTTTCCTCATCTGATCACTATCACTCCGGGGCCGACGGCTCTTTGTACGGGCTCCAGCAAGGGCGCCGAGTTTGAAGGGACTGTGTAATTTGGCCCAGACAATGATTGACAGCTCTATTTCTCTGATTACGGAAAATAAAGCCGGTCAGACACGGAGCACACGGCGCGTCTCGGAGCCAGTTGGGATCCTGCGCCACTTGCATGCGCGTCTGCGTGCCATCCAGCTTGTTTTTTTTTTCATTATTCGGTTTGGTTGGAGTTATTAGCTCACGCTCTCACTGTACATAATGGTTAGCATCTGTGCGGCAGCAGGCACACGGAGCTTTCTGCAGATTTCCTACGGGAGGGGAAAAAAATCGGGCAGCCGAGGATTAGGACCAATTTCCTTTGAGGTAAATAAAAATGGGTTTATGGGTTCCTCTAGTTTGTCTAAAGGGCCGCGTTCATACAGATTGATATTTTGATTAAGGCGCGGGCCGAGACCCGGAGGGAAGCTGGTAGAACGCTTGTTTCCTGAGGGATTATGAGCAGAACGCTAACGTCACTCA
>JAMWET010002641.1:272500-347500 GCA_024036415.1 Prochilodus magdalenae
TTCCATGTGTGGAAAATGGCTCCAGAGCAGATGTTGGTTAAAAGGAGGGACTGCATGTGGGCGTGGCCAAAGACCATAGTGTGAAGGAAGTAGCTGAATCTGCAGGGGTATAGAAGCGCAAGTTCATACGAGTCTACCAGTGGTGGCACCAACTCCAGTCCACAGGGAATTCTCCTTGGAATTCTATCAGGCAAGGCATCCACCAAATCTGGACCAACAGTCCAGCCCTTTTCTCTGATACACGGTGATGTCATCTCGTAACACAGTCCTTATTACCCGCCCACCACACAATGTTACGCTTCCATCTGAATCAGTCTTTTAAAATGAGCTGGTTTTTGTTTTGGGCACTAACCAATCACATCGCCATCACAAGATCACAAACTACCATGTGACTGCAAACAGGATGTTCAGTATAGGCCACTAGGGGGCTCCATGAGTTTGAGTGAAGGCGGTCCTGTAGTGTTGAGCAGTCACAGTTGACTTTTTCCGATCATAAGCAGGACTGGGCCTTGATCATGTCCTCTCCCAGTGCTTTCCATATGGTCCGTTGGTGACTGTTGTTGTTGGTGGTCTACCAGGCGGGTTGCACAGATCTTAGAAGACCTGTTTTCTCTACATATAGTTTAATAAAGTCTGTTTTCACTCGTTTCCCGTTGATTGTCCCCCCTTTCCGAACCTAATGGGTTATGAACAGTGGAAAAGTTGTACGTAACCGTCTGTTCAGACTGGGATTTAATAAATGAAGGGTGGTCCTGGGTTTCGCACTCTACTGAACGTCACTTCTCCAGCGCTGCTGATATATTTAGGCGGTTATGTAAAAGAGGACATATGATTCTGATATCACTGCGCATCTGAAATGATCCAAAATGATTTGGAATCTTCCTCAACACATGTTGGAGGCGTTAGGGCCATGTTCTCCTTCCCCCGTGCCTGGTTTTACTCCTGCAGCAGCGACGGCCTGCTGCGCGTCCAAAGACGAGCCTTTGTTTCAACAGGCGGGGAACCAAATCCAAGGGAACAGAGCTCAGTGATAGACCTTCAGTGGCGACGGACGGTAATTGCGTTTAGCCGGTGGGGCGGTAGAGGAAGGGACGTCTCTTTGTTCTGGAGGGAAAGCACGTGTGTGGGTTTTCATGTTTTCCTTTAGAAGCCTGCCCACTGCCTGTCCACTTCCATTCTGTTTGGGCCTGCGGTGGGCTGATAACCACATCTGTATGGGTGTGCGTGTGTGTGTTTATGAGGCCGAGGTATTCCAGTGGTCAGTGATACGGGAGGAAACAGGGAGTGGTCTGTTTTCCACGTCCCTCTACAGAGCGCTGGGTGACTGAATATGCATGTGGAAGCTGTATTAACGTTGCCAGCCGAGAGATTTGCCCTTGCAGCCCATTAGCCCACTTATCACGTCCTTGAGCACCGACCGCTTAGACACAAAGCAGGCAATCACACACACTCACACACTCTCCCGAAAATTCCCCTCCCTCCCCAAGAAAAGGCGAAACCGCTACAGCCTCAGACGTGCAGCATTCCCGCTGTTACTGCCCCTGAATGCAAAGCTCACGGAGAGCAGGCGTCCACACGTACCCACGTGCACGCCATCTCTCCTTCTCCCTGTAGCACGGTCACAGTAACCATGGCAACCACAACCGGCGCAATCCTCCGCTGATGCATCAAACCACATGCAGACGTCTCCCTCTCCTTCTCCCTCTCTCTCTCTTTGTCTCGCGGCCTCACTCGCCGTTCTCTCTCTCCCTGTCTCTCTCTCACATCCGTCGCTGCCCAATGGAAAACCACGCATCTCCGTATTTCACTTTTATGCATCGTTTGATCACATGACCTGCTGTTTATACTATGTGACTGTTTCATGATGAACGGACCAACAGAAGCCCCAACGCTGCCAGTAAAATGACCTGAAATGACCTAATCTTAGGATTATGGATTTATTTTCTGCCTTGTTACGACCCGAGTGATCCCAAACACAGTCAGCGATGTTTGGTCTAGACTCTGGGGTTCTGGGGAAATCACCAGCAGCAGCTTCTCTCAGTATTGCTTCCTAACAGTTCCATCCTGTCCACTTGTCTTCTCACCGTAGACATTTCCCAGTCATAGACAGGACCGGATGTTGATCTTCACCTCTCCCAACGCTTTACGATCTATTGATGATCGTTGTAGGTGGAGGTCTACTGATTTCCCTGCCTGTCCTCATCCAAGAGGGGCCGCGACAACCAAGCGCGTACCGTATCTGGATTTCATATGCTACAGAATGCTGGTGTGTGCAGCAAATTTAAACAAGACGGTCATTCCTCAGTACTTGTTGGTAGGTGTTTTAAATGTGCCATGATTGTTTCCATGCTGGATTGTGACCGTTTCAACCTACTGACACCCTATAGGGTTCTCCGAGCAACGGGCTGACCCTTAACACCCTTATATTAAGATTACTGTGGGCTAGTTTTAAGGTGATGGACACTATCAGGCAGGTTTTACTATACTGGCAGATACATTTGCGCTGTAAGTCGCACGTCAGGTGTGTCTCAGCATCACCGAGTGCTTACCGAGCTGAACAGCGCTCTGAACGAGCTCCCACACATGCTACAGCAACACAGGAAGCCTTATAGTCTGCAGCTCAGATCGGACATGCCGATGCACACACCATAATTCCCATAGTGGCAGAATTACCAGGTGAGCTTGTGAGTAGGAGGTTTGATTTGTTGGGGTAACTGGGTGTAAGATCTGCAGTAACATAGCTCGTTCCAGAACGGTTCCGTGCCACTGTGTCGGTTTCAACCCCGAGTGACGTCAGAACGCCATGCATACGGTGCACAGTGACGTTCCTGCCGAGTTGCTCACCGAGTTGCTCACCTCTAGCATTGAGGCTACAGTCTTTGTGTGGGTTTGAGTCAGTGCTTCATGTTTTCCTGCATGCCAAGACAGTTTGTGTGGTTTCGACTGTAAACAGCAAGAGGCACCAAAGGTTCACAGCCTCCCTCGTAAAAGTGCCCGTGTTTAACTGGTACATCGTATAACGTCTCCCGCCGCTTTCACTCAGCAGTGGACTCGCTATATGGCACAAGGGTCACACGAGGACAAGGCACTGCATGTATAACGAGGTCTAAATAGCTTATATCTAATTGGTATGTCCTAAAATCTCATTTTAAGTGTGTTCTAAACTAATTACGAGATTATTTAACCTCATTTCCAGATGTTTCATACTTGTGATTTTCGTAAGCCATGTTTTCTCATTATATGGGCAGATGATGTGACTTTACAGATGTATTTCTTACATTACACACAATTATATGGCAGTAAAGTGAGAACTTTTGGCTAAATGTAACTAAAATGACTTAAACCACTTAGAAATAAGGTCAAATAATCTTATAAGCTCACAACAATCTAAAAATATAAGATCTATTGTACATCTACTGTATATTCTATACTATATACACATAGTTTAGTGTATATTCTCCTGTAACAATGCAAATTCCCCATGGTATCTCATCTTATCCCACATATTGAAGTGTTAGTGTTATTCTTCTTCAGCACCAGAAACAAATATATATATATATAAAATATATATATATATATATATATATATAAATAAATGTTTATTTATATGTTTATTTATTTATTTATTTATTTATTTTATTTTTTTTTTACTTTTTTTTACTTTTTAATCAGATATGTACACATAACTTCCAACTACTAAATGTAATATCATGCTTAAGTGTGTCCACTCATGGCATTTATTACCGCTTCCATTTTTGCTTTGAGTTTTTCCCCCCCAAGAAATCACTAGAAGAGAACACTCCTGGTTTCTATCTACTTGTCTTTTCTCAGTATCAGCTTTTTTTCAGACCCATAGTGTTTTTCAGACCTGAAGTGAAGGTAGATCTCGATGTTCTCCTTTGTTTAGTATAGTTTTGTTGGTCTACCAGATGTTGCCCAATGGCTAGAAGTTACATTTTCCTTATTCGAGCAATATGGTGTGAGATATACGGCTCTGGAGAAATGTAAAAGCCCACCTGAAGCTGATCAGTGTCTCTAGGTGTTCAGGTTCTGGGTTTGTGTTGGTTCTGTTTGGTTCTCTACACTACTGGAACCATGTCTCCCAAACTCCAGATCAGATATTGTATTAGATCTGTGTATTTAGAAAATCACTAATGACCTCCAGAAGCCTGTTTTTAGAACCATGCTCGCTGTGCGTTTCACCCCAGCCACCGCTCGCCAGTCTCTCTGTAGGTCACTCAAGGTCATCTTACGGTGGGTAAGGGACATTGGAATGAGGTGGCGCTCATCACGGTCAGTAGAGAGTGGGTTTGGCCCTCTGCCAGTCTGTAGCTGTGTTGTCCTGTGTGTTTGCTGCTGGACCTTGTTCTTAGGAACCAGACGCTCACTGTATCTGCCAGTAAAGCTAGAACCCAACCTTCGGTTCCTCACTCTTGTCTAAATTCTCTATCCTACCGCACACATCAGTATTCCGTAGCATATGAAATCCAGACATGGCACGCGCTTGGTAGTCGGATTTCAGCAGTATGCGAACTGATTCGTTGGGTATTACCCAACAGGCTTGGCTACTAGACTCTTATGTAAGCATTCCAGCCACCATCAAACTCTAAAGGCAGTCAAAAGGCCAAAGATCTAATCAGACATGTGGTGCGTTTGATCAGCGCCGACACATCTGTCCAGCGTTTGAAGTGCTTATTCGCAGATAAGGTCCGAGGAAAAGGCATTTCCAGCTCATCAGGTGTGCGCAACGGCAGAGATCTCTCGCTCGCGGAGGGCTGCGAGATCCGGCCCACGCGGCAATCAGGGAGACCCCTTTGCACATCCGCTTTGACCATATGGGCACAAGAGAGCAGCATTCCGGAGTCACCGGAGGAGTGTGAGCCACAGGGCAGGGGAGACTGAGCGGAGGAACGATTCGCTTCTACTTGATTGCACGTGTAGGAGTCCAGGATGGGAATGGTCACTGTGAAAGCGTAGCTCCTAATTGAAGAGACACGGGACACCGTCCAAGCATCTTACTCTGGATCTGAACCGGGCTTGGAGCAGAGCGAGCTTTGCGGCCTCCAAGCTCCTGAACAAAATAACAGACCCGAGGCGGTGCTCATGAGGAAGAGGGTCATTAATTCCCATTGTGCCTACTGTTCATAATCCTTACATGCTAAAACCCAAGCCTGGTCTTAAATCAGAACTCCTACGCTACGATGCTTTATGACTACAGGCATTAGCCAGTTTGCTGAACGTTTAAGAACATTAGCACACAAATCATGGTGCCTTTTAGGATGGGGGGGGCTTGGGCCGACTGGAACAACGCTACGCAGTCAGTAGACCACTGAGAATACGCATAACTCTTGCCGAACAACAAAGGTACTGGAGGCCGGAGTGAAAACGTCTGGGAGCTGCAATCAGAGACAAACAATTTCCACTCGAAGGCAAATAATGAGAATCCATTGAACAGCTCCCTTTCTATTTTCCAGGCCGGCCGTGAGTGACGTCAGGCACCGGGCCAAACCCGAGGAGTCCAAATCCAAGCTACTGGAATCTTCTCTGCCACTCAACTTCTGAACGCTTTTCAGCATCCCTCTCTCATTTGATCGGCCTGACAGAGACGCGAGGTCAAAGAGCCCATTTTCCAGGCTCTGGACTATGAAGTATTTTAGATAGGCCCACGGAGACCCTTCATACCTGCTCTCAAATATACGGGGGGGAAAGAGAGGGCCAGGCCAACAGGGGGATATGAAACACACTGTGTCATGTTGCTCTACGGAGGGACAGACTGCGCTGTACTGAAGGGATGAGGGATGCCGACGGGCTTTCCTGAGTAGTAACAGATCACTGCGAGCTTTCTCAGCTACGTCCTGTACTTTCTGTACACCCTCAAGTATGAGGTCTGTCAGGATAGTTGTACCACTGTACCGCAAATAACTGCAGATACAGACAAACCGTACAGACCATGTTAACCTTTTTCCCTGTAGATGCGAGGTAGGGCCAAGGACGTTTCAAATGAGCATCAAAACGTACCCTACTCTTGATCACCACGGCATTAGACTGCTCCAAGGCAGTCGACGTAAAGGAATTCCTGGTCCCTAGCCTTGGTTATCCGTTATTCCGTTCAGTATTGCATATAACTAAGTTCTAATCCTCTTTGTGATTTGTTTTGTGCTCGTCTTGTTCTCCGGTGTGGACCAGAGAAAGGATGGGTCTCCTTTTTGAGTCGTGGTTCCTCTCGAGGTTTCGTCCTCTTGCCAGGTTCCTTGATTCCCTTGACTTGTTCAATGGGGGCTTGAACTCAGATTCCCTGGAAGGCTGCTTTGTGACCACCTTGACTTGACTTGACTTTGCCTGACGTGGACACCAGACCAAAGGAGCCCAGATGTCGGCCACAGGAGGATGGGTTCCATTTTTGAGTCTTGGTTCCTCTCAAGGTTTCTTCCTCGCACTCTGTCATTATTGGCCTTGGCTTGCTCACTGTGGACTTGGATCTGGATTCCCTGGAAAGCTGCTTCGTGACAGAATCTGCTATAAAAGACCCACATAAATAAACCTTGGCCTGACGTGGACACCAGATCAAAGAGATCCAAATGTCGGCCAGAGGAGGACAGGTTCCTATTTTCGAGTCTTGGTTCCTCTCAAGGTTTCTTCCTCTTGCTCCTCCACGGTTGTTCTTGGCTGGCTCGTTGGGGGACTTGGACCCAAATTCCCTGGAAATCTGATTTGTGACAGCATCTGGTGTAAACAGCTCTAAATAAATAAACCTTGACTTGATTCCACTTAGCCTGACATGGACACCAGACCGAAGAGACCCAGATGTTGACTAGAGAAGGATGGGTTCCCAGTTTCGAGTCTTGGTTCCTCTCAAGGGAGTTTTCCAAGCTGTTGTCATCCTTGGCTTGCACTTTGGGGGGCTTGGACTTGGACAAAGCTACGTCTGTTATAAAAGGTGCATATAAATAAAACTGGAATTGACTTGATTAAGACCAACATGGACGCCACACCAACATCACCTACGTCAGACGCCGTTGCGGCCTACCTGGCCTTACCCGCACAACCTGCAGTAGACCAGATTACCCTTGGCTGTCCATCAGCAGGAAGGAGAAATCCACCTCACTGCATTCTGTATGGACAGAGAGGACTTCCTGTTGGGGTTCAAGCACAGATTTCCAAGGACTTCACATCTTATCATTTAGAAATCCATTCAGCTGGAGGAACCTATTCTTTTATGCCGTCCATGATTCATGGGGTTCGTCTCTGGACTATGAGTCAGCTTTTCCAATTTTTCCAATTCAGCCTCTGGCATGTATATAAACACTGCTACTAAAGATTCCTTTCAGTTGGACACAGGAACTCAAACCAATTCAGATAAAGTGGACACCAGACTGAGGAGACCCAGCCAACTCAGGCTCTGTTGCGGTCTCCCGGCCTTGTCTGCACAGCATGCAGTAGACCAGGTTCTTCTTGGCTGTCCATCAGGAGGAATCTAGCCCACTGCATTCTGAATGGACAGACAGGACCTAGTGCTTGGTGGAGAATAGGTTTTCCAGCGTTTTGAATCTATTTAGTCCGAAATCCAGCTCAGTGAACCCATTCCTCCATGCTCTCCCATTGCTTGACAGGTTCCGCTGTGGACTATTACTCAGCTTTCGCCAGAATTCGGTCCCTGACGTGGATATAAATACTGCTACTAAAGGTTTCTTTCTGTTGGCCTCCTGAACTCAAACCAATTCAGAAGAGCAATTCATCCATACACTTGACTCTGGCTGTGTTGATCAGCTCAAATCCAGAAAAACCAAACCAACTGTCAGTCACAATCTGCTCCGGGCGCTGGTTGTAAATCACAGAAGTGCAGCCATGAAGTACAACTTCTGAAGAGTTGTTAGCCTAGCCCTGGCTTGCTGTACGTAGGAGCTGCCTTGGAGAGCTAAATCTTACAGAGCCACACCAAGATGCCAACTAAAACAAGTTTACCTAAACTGGGCCAAGTGCCTATGAATCAACTCAGCATGAGGTTTGGAAAAAGGCAGTAAGGCCTTCTTCCCGTCACACGGAAACCTCAAGCTAGCGCACGGCCTCTTAATTACAAAACTAACCTACCGTATTTACCCCTTCAGGGTACCCATCAGGGCCACGGCGGCTAATACGGGCACGGCGGCAGAAAGCGGGTGCTTGTGTTAGGGGAACAGATCAGTCGGAGACGGTTTCGTGCTGCCAAGCAGCTGGCAGAACGTTTGTGGCGTGCTCGAGCGCATGTGTGCCTGCGTACTAGAAGGATGGAGGTCAGGAAACAGACCACCGGGGAGAGGATGGGATTACTGGGTGTGCTGGACAGGGCATGGGAGGAATACGCTGGGTGCCTGACAGTCTACAGCAGACAGGGAAGGGTTAGAGCAACCACAATTTACGGGGAAGGGAGTGTGAGAGTGTTTGTTTTTGTGTATTTTCAAGCCTGACTTCAGAGAGGGAAAACAGAGAGGGGTTTGGAGTTTGTGAAAGCTGGTTTCACGACAGGGCCAAACCATTTCCTCTCAAGCTACCAAGGTTAAGGTTGGGGTTAGCTTTAGACCTTAGGGATCATCGATGATGCTGGAATCAGTTTCTTCAGTTGAAGGTCAGCGTCTGAAAGATCTACATTCGGCTAATATATGCAAGATGATATTTTATGGCGCACTTTTAGTACTAGGAACAGAACGTTTAGGTCGTTATCCATTTAAATGGATTTGGTGTCGTCTATGAAGGGAGCTGTATGCAAAGGTTTGGGTCAAATGATATGAAAACAAGTTCTACTCTACAGAGAACACACTTCTACATGATGCAATACAATATTTTTATGATTTACTTGAGATAATAAACAGAAACTGTGCACCAAATTTTGCTGTTAAACTGCCATTGAGTTTGGTAACTGTAGACAATGTGTAATTCAAAATTTGAGGTCTTAAAACTCAAGCTTGCTATCAAAAACGTACTTCTCCATAATGCATATGTGCATACAGACTTCCAATTTTATCATTTTTTAATTTTTCAGTATTGTACATACAAATTACTATGGATATTTCAACACAATTCCCATTCCGGTACATCCATTAAAATTCCTAATACCTTTAGGGAGCTAGAGATTGTAGGTGTTGTATCTATATAGCTGTATACATATCTTCAGATATGACTAACTGGATTGGGCATGTACTGGACGAGGTTCTGGATGTAGCCACATCAGTGTTCAGACACTCAAAAAGTTGATCAGTTGGTTCCAGATTTGGTGGAGGCCTTCCCTGGCGCAGTTCCGAGGAGAATTCCCTGTAGACTGGGATTGTATCCACTGCTGGTAGACCCGTATGACCGTACGCTTCCATACACCTGCAGATTCAGCTACTTCCTTCACACTATGGTCTTTGGCCACGCCCACATGCAGTCCCTCCTTTTAGCCAATCATTAACATCTGCTCTGGAGCGTTTTCCACACATGGAACGAGACATTCCCTGCACTGTAGCACCTCTTCCTAATCTATGGATCCGGTCACTCACACCCCGCAGGTATTTATAGCTACATCTTACTCGTGCAGCGCCATCTGCAGGAGCCTGAAGTTACTACCACCTTAAACATCTTAAAGAAGAAACGGCCAGCAGCTTTTAAGCGGCACAGTAAATTTAAAAAATCCAGTTATGAGGTTCTGACATGGCAGTATACGACACACACAGAACACCCGTATGAGCCCACGTCCTGACACTGTATCAAAACCAACAGAACATTAATATATGCATATATATGAGCGTGCACGTCGCGTTCCTTTGCAGCCAGTACCCACATCCGTGTATGTGTGCTCCTGCACTTTATGAAAGACCAACGCAGCTAATAGATACAATGGTCCATGACCACGAGGTGGAGAGAATGAAAGCAGCAGAGATTAGTAGGACCACAGTGCGGTTGTGAGTCTAATCCAACTCAAGCTTAGCTCTGCTCCTGCGCAAGCCTTAATAGAGCGTCCACTTCAACCTGTTCATTAAATCAATATAGCTCTTATTATTGCTGGCCGGGTGTCTGCAGCCAGCGGTAGGCTTGTAATTAAACTTCACTCAGCTGAGCTCTTTAAAGGGAATGTCTTACTTCGTGTTAGAGGGAGAGAGAGTGGTGCTTATTTTGGAGGAGGGAGAAGGGAGCTCTTGGCCATCTTTCCGTTCTCAGACTGAGTGGATCTGCTGCTTGGGCCCATCACACAGCTGCTAAGGCGATATGTACGGTTTAGGTTTGTTTAAAACGTTCCCGAATCTTCCGGAATTACTGTTCTGATGGTGTGTTAAAGACGTCTATATATGGTGTTGCAGAGATATCTACTCAAGTTAGCGTCCGAGCTAACTAGCTAGCTAGCCCTGACCCATCCTGTGTGGCAATACCACTCTGTACCTGAGGAGGCGATAGTGAGTCACTGGAGCGCTGTAGGAGTGGAATCAGTCCAACATGAGAGGATGAAGAAGTCTGCTGCTCCCGGTTAGAGCTCAGTCAGTTGGATTAGTTTCTCTACAGTTATACCGTATTACCCTGTTCTTCAATGGTCAGGACCCCCACAGGACCCCCACAGAGCAGGTATGATGTGGGTGGTGGATCATTTTCAGTGACACTGACGTGGTGGTGGTGTGTTAGTGTGTGTGGTGCTGGTGTGAGTGGATCAGACACAGCAGTGCTGCTGGACACCTCAGTGTCATTGCTGGACTGAGAATCGTCCACCAACCAGAACGGTCCAGTACAACAGCGTCCTGTAGGGCAGCGTCCTGTGGGCAGCGTCCTGTGGGGCAGCGTCCTGTGGGCAGCGTCCTGTGGGCCAGTGTCCTGTGTCCACTGATGAAGGACTAGAGGATGACCAACACTGCACTGTGCAGCAGCAGATGAGCTATCGTCTCTGACTGTCCATCTACAAGGTGGAGCAGCAAGGTAGGAGTGTCTAATAGAGTGGACGGTGAGTGGACACAGTGTCTCAACACTCCAGCAGCACTGCTGTGTCTGATCCACTCACACCAGCACCACACACACTAACACACCACCACCACGTCAGTGTCACTGCAGTGCTGAGAATGATCCACCACCCACATACTACCTGCTCTGTGGTGGTCCTGTGGGGGTCCTGACCATTGAAGAACAGGGTAATACAGTATACAGAGAAACAGATGGACTACAGTCTGGACCTGCACACCTACAGAGTGTCCTGTATGGTCGGTGGAGCTGATGGAGGGGACTATGAGTGGAGATTTACAGATGAACAGAGCTGTTAAACATCAAAAGTGATGAATTCGATTCCTCTGCTGTGGTTAATGGAGAATTATTTCACTATTTGACAGCCCTGGTTATTATACACAAACAGCATGCCAAAACAACTGGAGATTTCCAGACTAAACCTCTGAAGGGTAAAGCACAATACGCATGGGTGGTCTCATTTTTCCCCCCATTCTCCATACCATGTAGCGGAGCTTAACGCTCTGACTGGACACCATAGACACCACAGGCTACACACAAATGAGACAATAAGGGCGAAAATAAACAGGGAAAGGCAGAGCGCGTGGAGAGGGAGGGAGGAAGAAAGACAGACAGCAAAAAGGGGGTAATGAAGAGCCGGGGGAGGGGAGCGGAGCGGTGGACACATGCCAGGGAGGAGAGAAAGACTCTCCCGGTGCCTCCTGATTCCACCCTTTGTGCAGCCGTAATGGCTTTCTAGTTCGGACTCCTTTGGCTCTTTGTCTGGTTTCGGACTAATGTGTTTTTTATCTGGGTTCGGCCCCACCGTTCTGGTCATTCTTCACCGCTGCACGCCGGAGCCAGGCAGGAGATTGTTGATTGGAGAGGTTGGCAGGCCTGGAGGAAGGGCTGGGTGGGGTGTTTGTTGAAGAAAGAGCCTGGCTTGCCCCATGCTTGCACTCTCTCACACTCTTAAAACAAGCCTGTTCAGTTTGGCCGAAAAGCCTGTCACTGTACACAAACTACTCCGAAGCAATCCCAAACAGCGGCGTCGGAACGTGGACCCAGGCGAAAATATTTGGGCTACGTTTGATCCCGACCAACTGTGCCATTCGGGACTTTACTAACAAAAGCCCAGGGCCTTCTTATCGTGGCTGGCGAGAAGATGGAAATGGAAAAAGCATGGCGGATGCTTGTTTATATAACGTCGAGTGACCTTGGTTGATTATAATCTACGGCCGCTCGAGGATGAATGTGCGAGCCAGACAGTGTGTGAGCGGTGCTTTGTGTGCGAGCGTGTAGGTGTGCGTGTGTTTGCGTTAGCGTAAGCAGTTTCGGCGCACGCTCCCTCCGAGATGTTGATTTAGAAGTTGGTGTGACGAGAGACGAGCAGCTGGGATAGCAAACAAGACCAGGACCTGTGCATCTCCGCTCGGCCGCAATCTCCTCAAGACTCGACTTGGACGACTCTCCGCGGATCCACTTTTGCCCGAGAACGTAGCCAGAGGAAGAAAGGAAGAGAAGACGGTAGTAGATCATGGTGTCATTGTGTCACGGTCTTGAACACAGAACAAGAGCGAACACCATGCTGGGAACTCTTCCTGACCTTCTGGAAAACAAATACGTTGGAAGAAGCATCGAGGCTGAGACACAACAATGGAAAATCGGTGATGTCCAGGTTCCTGGTCCAGGAATTACTCACGAGGAGGTAGGTAAAACATGGAACACGGTGCCAAACCCTGCAAGAACGCCGTGCGCCCCCGTGGGACGGTCCGTTAAGCAGCAGAACGTTAACCGCACACACGATCGTCTTTTCTGAGCACACTGGTGGAAAGCGGCGTTGCTTAAGGAACCCTGACTAACTAGATCGTGGCATTTCGGAAATCCCTGGTTTAATTACTGGACCGAGCGTCCAGCGTCCCTCCTGTGTGGAGCTGGCATGGTCCTCTCGTGTGTGGGCTCCTCTGTGTGGGTTTCTTCCAACAGTCCATCCTGTCAGGTGAATTGGAGATGGTAAATTGCCCCCCTAGAGGCGGATATGTGTGTATGCTCTGTGATGGATTGGCGGCCTGTCCAGGATGTGTCCAGCCTTGCACCCAATGAATGCTGGGATGGGCTCCAGCACCCATCGCGACCCCGAGGGAGTAACCACATTTTGACCGCATCAAGGGAACCGATAAGTGGAGGGCAACTTGAGGAACCTGGGCAAGTGAATCTGCATTCACATAACAAATCCCGCCCCCAACACAAAGTGCAATACACAGGGATCCTAAAGGTACAGGCCTCAGTATGCTAGATGCCCCCATGCTAACAAGTCTGAGAGGACACCATGTCCCTAGAGAACGTTCTCCTACCTCCAGGAAGAACACTCTGGAAACCAAAAGGAACCTTTACATTACATATTCTCAGTTTTAGAACCAATCATTTCTCGCTGGGTAAATCCATGGCCTGGGATTCCACTGCGGAGGAAGTGGGCTGTACATTTGGAGGACATGGATTAACAAATCTTATTTGAACTCTTTATTAAATTTTATTTTTCGGTGCCATTACATGATTCAGTTGCTTCCTATTTAATGTTCTTAGCTTTGTTTGTTGTTGTTTATGGTTTTATTTTGTTCCATTTTTATTTTTTTTATTTATCTATCAGCGCTGTTCAGGGTAAACGCTTGGCTACATTGAAAATGAGGGTCACATTCCCGGCTACGTTTGCACAGCACGTAAACCTGGCCCAAATGTGATCTTCTCACCAAACTGGACCTGGTCTCTAAGACGTGACCTGCATCCGGCATTACCCTGAACAGATCATGCCCCTAAACTGACCTGCAGACCCAAGGGAACGGTGCTCCACCTGCCATGCACATGCGGAGGTACAGAACCATGGCGGCCCGTGGAGGCATGCAGGAGGTTTCAGCTGCATGCTTGGCAGCATCACTGGAACGACCATGACGTTCCAGACTCTGAGAGCTTAACCCACTGTGCATCACTGGCAACTTCAAACCTTCAGACTTTAAACTTTTCAATGTCTCCTAGGTTTGTGCACAGAACTTGGAATAACGCGAGATGTTATTCCAATCTGATCTGATATTCCGAACTCCTACAGTCACAGAGCACCAGCGCCAGTGTTTCTTATAGCGCTCCCTCTTGAGTATTAACGTCTAATTGGGATACTTCGTTACGTTTCAGCCATATTGGCCTCCATTGCGGCACCGAGGCGTTCCCCATGTTTACTTTGCACATGGCCGTCCACCTGTATACAGTGCTGGAGTTCAGAAAGATGAATGATGCTCTGCAGTCTTTGACTTTCAAAGGAATGACATACGAATCGCAGGAATTTACTGACGGAGCTGTCCCCCACTGGGACATGGCTAACGCTAAAACACGAATCCTCAAGAGCATGTCCCGGATCTCTAGTAAGCCTCTCTTCATAAAGAGCAGATGTCGGAATCAGCCACCTGCTGTCAGGATGGAGCGTCCTGCTTTTCGTTTTATCAGTGTTTGCTTAAGATCGAACGGACCAACTCTGACAGTGTGGGAAGTCATCGCCACAGAGCCATGTCATCCCTGAAACCCACAGACCACCTGCTGGCTTAGGTTACCATCCCTGCACCGTCGTACCCAGAGCATTCGTGGTAATCTCCCTCGGTACGTCATGAAATTCGATTATTGTGACCATGAGGACCACCGTGACCCAGTGGACCTCCTGGCGCTAGGGCCAGTAAGGAATACCCCCAACACAACACAAAGTGCAATACACAGGGATCCTAAAGGTACAGGCCTCTGTATGCTAGATGCCCCCCATGCTAACCAGTCTGAGAGGACACCATGTCCCTAGAGAACGTTCTCCTACCTCCAGGAAGAACACTCTGGGAACCAAAAGGAACCTTTACATTACATATTCTCAGTTTTAGAACCAATCATTTCTCGCTGGGTAAATCCATGGCCTGGGATTCCACTGCGGAGGAAGTGGGCTGTACATTTGGAGGACATGGATTAACAAATCTTATTTGAACTCTTTATTAAATTTAATTTTTCGGTGCCATTACATGATTCAGTTGCTTCCTTTTTAATGTTCTAAGCTTTGTTTGTTGTTGTTTGTGGTTTTATTTTGTTCCATTTTTATTTTTTTATTTTTTTTATTTATCTATCAGCGCTGTTCAGGGTAAACGCTTGGCTACATTGAAAATGAGGGTCACATTCCCGGCTACGTTTGCACAGCACGTAAACCTGGCCCAAATGTGATCTTCTCACCAAACTGGACCTGGTCTCTAAGACGTGACCTGCATCCGGCATTACCCTGAACAGATCATGCCCCTAAACTGACCTGCAGACCCAAAGGAATGGTGCTCCACATGCCATGCACATGCGGAGGTGCAGAACCATGGCTGCCCATGGAGGCATGCAGGAGGTTTCAGCTGCATGCTTGGCAACAACACTGGAGCGACCATGACGTTCCAGACTCTGAGAGCTTAACCCACTGTGCATCACTGGCAACTTCAAACCTTCAGACTTTAAACTTTTCAATGTCTCCTAGGTTTGTGCACAGAACTTGGAATAACGCGAGATGTTATTCCGATCTGATCTGATATTCCGAACTCCTACCGTCACAGAGCACCGGCGCCAGTGTCTCTTGTTATAGCGCTCCCTCTTGAGTATTAACGTCTAATTGGGATACTTCGTTACGTTTCAGCCATATTGGCCTCCATTGCGGCACCGAGGCGTTCCCCATGTTTACTTTGCACATGGCCGTCCACCTGTATACAGTGCTGGAGTTCAGAAAGATGAATGATGCTCTGCAGTCTTTGACTTTCAAAGGAATGACATACGAATCGCAGGAATTTACTGACGGAGCTGTCCCCCACTGGGACATGGCTAACGCTAAAACACGAATCCTCAAGAGCATGTCCCGGATCTCTAGTAAGCCTCTCTTCATAAAGAGCAGATGTCGGAATCAGCCACCTGCTGTCAGGATGGAGCGTCCTGCTTTTCGTTTTATCAGTGTTTGCTTAAGATCGAACGGACCAACTCTGACAGTGTGGGAAGTCATCGCCGCAGAGCCATGTCATCCCTGAAACCCACAGACCACCTGCTGGCTTAGGTTACCATCCCTGCACCGTCGTACCCGGAGACCAGAGCATTCGTGGTAATCTCCCTCGGTACGTCATGAAATTCGATTATTGTGACCATGAGGACCACCGTGACCCAGTGGACCTCCTGGCGCTAGGGCCAGTAAGGAATACCGAGACACCAGATGTTCCTTCCCTCTATGTAACATTACACAAGTGAGCGGCGCAGCGAGCGAGATACAGCGAGAACAGATCTTGGTGATTAATCAAATGGCAAATAGTGTGGGAACAAAAGACGCATCGGCTTCATCGGAGAGTGCCGGAAGTCTTTCTACGCGAGAGCAACGGACCAGGGACGACATGAATGAGTCAGGGAGCGAGAAAGAAAGACAAAGGAAACCGATGAGATAAAAGGCCCCCCTCTCCGAGCGCTCGTAAAGAGGAGAAAGGAGGAGTGCGTCCACACAGACAGACAGGTGTCCGACAGAAACGGAGAGCGAGGAACTCTCCAATAGTCCGCTTTCTCTTTCATCGCTATCCAGCTATTGTTCCGCATGCTGGTGGAACTGCAACCGCGGCGATGCAGGAAGTGCGTTATATGTACGAAGCAAGTGGGAGGTTTTCCCACATTGGGACCCCCGGCTTTAGGCCCTTCCGATAGGCCGGGCTGAGAAAGTAGCTTCCACGTTTCATAGAAAGGGACAGGAAGTCACGCGTATTCCGGTCTATGGTCTCAATCAGGACAAGCATGATTACCAATGTGTGCAATGCTGACTGAACACGCATACCTGAATGTGTCCGTTGACTAAATTAGGGGGCATCCGCGTTTCGGTGGAACAGAATTCCGAGCAGAAATGGAAAAAAAACAAACAAGCTAGAAAAACAAGGGAGGTTAAGGGAACCGGGCGAGATCTCCATGCCATATGGTAGTAAGCATTCGACTTAATGAGGCATACCACCACCCCCGATCCACAGGGTCCAGCTATCTGCCAATATTTGAGATGTTTGGATTGTGAATAATCAAAGTCAACACTAACCAATGGCCCTGCTTCTGAAGGGCTTTTTTTTAAGGGAACCAAGTAATTGTCCTGGCTTCGTGGGAATAGAGTTTACCGAGTGCAATGCTGGAGCGCATGCCTGTGTGCCAATGATCGGCGGACGTATATACATCATTCTGAGGGTGCAAACGGACCGGCATGTTACCATAATTCATCCAAGAATATTCTACCCCATGCCTGCGAGCCAAAACATGCAACGGGTGCGTGCATCTTGTTCCGGACTCCTTTCCGACCCTTTCCTAAGCCCAGTACAAAAAGGGGTTTGTGCTCTGCAGCCGTGCATGCTATAGGCAGGTAGCCACAGTCTGGCTCACATTTCCGGTGGGGCACATTTCAGTGTGACCCCACCGGGGGCTAGGGCTTGTGTTACAGGAAACTGTCCCCAGGTAGCTTCCTCCGCTAGCGTCGGCCCAGATGTGTTGTACCCCTGGATTTATTGAACGCGATTAGCCTTTCCATGCGGATTCGGGAAAATGATTACTCGACACAGCGGTGCGAGTGATTGCCGAGACAGGTGGAGAGACGGGAGGTTTAATGTGAGGAATGGCACTCGGTATTGCAGGACCCGCACTTGCACGCACTCCCTAGGCGGATACAGCAGGGAATGGGGCTGCTGAGTGAAGGAACTGATAATATCACTCCAGGGCCCTCCCCAGCACCGGCGTGGCTAATGCCTAGCGTACATAAGCAAGCCATCT
Organism: Prochilodus magdalenae; assembly: GCA_024036415.1. Classification (NCBI taxonomy): domain Eukaryota; kingdom Metazoa; phylum Chordata; class Actinopteri; order Characiformes; family Prochilodontidae; genus Prochilodus; species Prochilodus magdalenae. Next base: position 290,252 of record JAMWET010002641.1, read on the forward strand.
CGGTATGATTTGTTTTCAAGCACCAGTGAGTAGATCTGAGATCAGCGGGGTGAAAAACTGCCAAGGCACGACTCGCACAGGAAAAGATTCCTCTCCGGCTCGGTAAGGAGCTGATAAACACAAGCGCTCCCGCCTCGAACGTGAAAGCAATCACCACACGCCCTGAAAAGCGCTAAGGATGCTGTCAGAGTCCGTAACTTTTTCATCTCGCAAAGCGAAAGCAGTTGTACCCTGTCACTCATTTGTTTTGAGGTCATACGTGATGATCTGGAACCCAAGACGGCTTCCTAGGGCATCACCGCTAACGCTAACAGGCCTATGATTGAATGAGGACAAGAGGAAGCTGACCCCTCAGGATAAATCCAAACAGAGCGAAGGAGCCCTGCTGAGCTTCCTGACCCGGGACCATCTTCCTGGGCCGACATGCTGAACTTCAATCATTACAGGAGGAACCGACCCCATAACAGTAAGTCCAAACAAGCTCCCTGCAGCAGACGGCCGACCGAGCGGAGGAAGCTCTTCCACACGCGCACGCAGAGGGGTCATTCTCAGCCCAGCACGCCATAACGGGCCCTCTACTCGATGGGGTCTGGTTATCAAGCTAAACTCACAACATCCACAGGAGCTAGCAGGAAAACATACTGAGAGCCGGACACAACAGACTTCATGATACAGCGCTCTGGGGAGGACCGGAGAACCCGAAAAATAAATAACAGGTGGCCTTTGCAATACACCACGCCGCCATGCCGCGGATAAGCCCTCCTCCCTACCATTAACCCTACAGGGGGAGCCAGCAGAACCCCCATTCTAAAAACAGTGAACATCTGGATTATAGACATGATGTTTGACATTCATATTCCTTCGGAATTTCCAACTCTAACCTGAATAAAACTCTGATGTCACACGCAAAAGCCAGGAGAAAATGACCTATCAAATATTTAGGCCAGGATCGGTGAGAACGGAGCAACCACGGAATGGCAACTTCTGCTTGCCTGTGGATTGGAACCAGGAACCGCAGCTGCTGCGGATGCCAGCGTGTGGAGCGCACTGCTAGTGGAATTGTACGGAGGCTGAAGTGGCGCTACGGCTAAAACAATCCTGCGGATTGTCAGAGTGTCCCGATTTGTCCCTCTGGGGCTTTGTGGAATGTGGTGGAATGAATAAAATCACATCCTAGAACAGCGCAAAACCAACAGCGGTGGCGTGCGGCACGAAACGAGTTCTAAAGATGGTGTCAACTAATAATAACTGGCAAGAAATAGCTCTACGCAGAACTGCAGCCTAGATTTCCTCCACGGCTGACATTTTATCATTAGTGGCTACCAACCAAAGACCTTTGGTGTCGTACGGAGAAGCCTCGGAGCTCGGAATAGTCGCCTCTGGAAGCTGACAGATCTATTCCAGCTCTAACCCCCCTCCACACTCTTTCCTGATCTCTCCATGTATCTGTGCTTGCACAGAGCTGCTCTTCCTCTCCAGCTCCTACTCCCCTTATAGGGAACCCACATTCCAAATTCCTCTGATCACTGACCAGCTGCCTTCTCCAAATATAAGCTAAATGAACCTGCAACAATGTGGAATTCCAGTATTTATCTGGACTGTTTTTTCTGGAGGGCGTTTTTAGCGCAGATGCTTCTGTTGGAACCATATGATCTCTCAGACTTTTGAAGTTTGTGGTTCCTTTTGCCAGGAAAGAGGAAAAACATGTCCCGGTTTTCCTTTTGTTGTTGCACAGAGGCAACAACAACTTGAAGGAATAGATGGCCAACATGATGCATGGTTGGTTGCTAAGATCATGGCAATGGTCTTAGGACAACACATGGAGCATAATTCGCTATCGGCCAAACAACACTTCGCATCCCTGGCCGGTATCCGGAGGCAACATCTGCAAAATCCAATATTCTATTATCCCAATAGTTGGAATACAAATGACTGCACCCTGTTATCTATCCAAATAAGTAACGCACGCACCGACTGACTCCGAGTGAATCCGTGCGCTGAGCCGAAATTTTGGCTCATCCTTTCCAAACTCCTGTGTAATCCGAAATGGGATTTAACTGCACAGCTGTTTCCGATACTGCTATACGTGGCATGGCCAAGTCGTCGTACGGTATGACTAGGTACTTTCTATTAAAGACAGATTAACAGCAAATGCTGTGAGGGATATGATCCATCAACATGCTGATATGATCCCTACCTCAAGGAAGCAGGTCCCGGCAGCTGTGTTCTCCTTGATGGTCACGTTGTAGGAGCTGCTCCCAAAGACCGGCTCATTGTCATTAGTATCCTGTAGGCTGATTTCCACCAGAGCCGTCGAAGACAATGGGGGTTTTCCTCTGTCCGTGGCCACAACCTTGATGCTGGGCTTCGGGTGCGTCTCGTAATCCAGCTGGGTAGCCGTAGTGATGATCCCTGTCACAGGGTCAATGGTGAACCAATCGGAATGCGTGCCCTTGTCGGGCAGGATGCTGTAGCGAATGTCCCCATTGGGGCCTTGGTCTTTGTCCCGGGCTGTCACCTGTAGCACGAAGCTTCCTGGATGAACCGCTTCCGGAATGGTCTGCTTATACGCCTGCTGGTCAAATAACGGAGGGTTATCGTTGATGTCTGTGACCTGGATTGTGAACGACGACTCGGCACGGAGTGGTGGGGTGCCGGAGTCCGTAGCCATGACGCGGAGCTCGTATGAGTCTCGTTCTTCGCGGTCCAGAACCTGGTCCACATAGATGAGGTAGATGATGCTGTCCTTGGTCGTGAGGGCAAACTTCCCGTCTCCACCTTCCAGAGAAACGTTGACGTTGGAGTATTCACCGTAATCAGGGTCTGAGACCGAGATACGGGCAACGTACTGGCCAGGCTGGGCGCCCTCCGATATTCGCGGGGACCCATCTTCACTGAGGAAGATGATGGTCATGGTGGGCTGGTTGTCATTGAAGTCTCGGACATGAATTGTGACGAAGGCGTTGGTGATCTCTGGGTGGCTGGCATTGTCTCTCGCCTGCACCACCAGCTCATGGACCTTCCTTACTTCGTAGTCCAAAGGCTTGTTGAGTGTGATGATTCCAGACCGAGGGTCAATGACGAAGTATCTGTCTGGGTCGCTCTGCCGCCGGTTGATCTCATAAAGCACAAGGCCGTTGTCACCTTCATCTGCATCTGAGGCGAACACTTGAAGGATATTACTACCCTGGGGGAGGCTTTCGGAGATGATGGCATGGTACCTGCTCTGATTAAAAACAGGAGCATGGTCGTTTATGTCCTGCACAGTCACATCAAGAGTCATCTGGCCGGTCTTCTTAGGAGAGCCTCCATCGAAGGCCTCCAGAAGCAAAGAGTAGGAGGCCCTCTTCTCACGGTCCAGGACACCGTTGACCACCAGGTCCAGGTAAAGCACTTTGTTAGCCGCCCTCTTGGTCTCCAGCCTGAACACTTGTCCTACATTGCCGTCCTTGATGAGATACCCCTGGGTGGTGAGCTGATCTTTGTCCGCGTCAGTGGCTGGCTCCAGGGAAAACTTGGTCCCCACTGCGGTCTGTTCAGGGATCTTCAAGGAGGCTTTCTTCTTGGGGAACGCTGGTGCATGATCATTGATATCATTGACCGTGATGGACACCTCTATCGTAAGGCCGGTCATGGTGACCGCTATGAAGCTGTAGTGATCCCTCTCTTCCCGGTCCAGCCGCCGAGCGGTCTTGATAATGCCGGTGGTCTCGTCGATATGAAGGTCGTTCCCCACACCTGTGCCTTCGTGATCGGATATGAAGTAGAGCGAGGCGGTTTCCCCAGGCGGTAACCCGGCGCTAATGTCACCCACTATTGTTCCCGCAGGCTGCTCTTCGTCCAGCTGTAGCTCCAGGGTGCCTGGCGTGGCGTTCCCAGTGACAGTTACAGTTAGCAGTTCCACAGCCACAAACAAAAGCAGCAACATCCTTAGACTCCAGCTCCCCTGCTTGTAAAACTGGCTACATATGTTGTCCCCGGGGCCTTTGAATAACGTCATCATGGCACGGCTTTCTTACACCTGCAAAGAGGAGAGACAAAACAGATCGTCAGAGAGACAGCCCAACGAAGAACGGACCATGACATCTTTTAAACGCATGCATGTGTCAAACTCCACCACCGAGGTCCAGAAGGCGCTGGAATGCATGAGAGCGGTCTGGTGTGGATCATACCGCGTTTGCTTTAGCGAGCAGGGGCGAGGAAAGGCTTTGGCCTAGGCCGGGACACTAAGACTCTAAGACCGCAAGCTCCCTTCTGTGTATCCTACCCACAGCTCCTCACGCCATTCGCACATGGGCTGCTCCTTTATACTCGATCTGTTGGGCTTTGTCAGGAATGCGTCCGGAATGGCAGCGGCGCTACCTACCATAAAGTGTTTTATAACCGGCCTAGTTACGGTGCCAAACCGTTCATCATCCGGTTAGCATGTAGCAGACGTTTCTTTGATAGCAATGCCCTGCATGTTCAACAGCCACGCATTTTCGGGGTGATGAACGACTAGGTGTCCGATAGTCCGGATGCACGCTCAGCGGAGTGGGTAGTATAACTACAGTGCATGACGGGAATGTGGCACGGACTGAATGAGGTTTTCAGCACAGGGCACAAGGCAGTTGGGAAATACTCGTTGGTTCAACTCCCCGTGCTGCTATTTATTCGGGAGTGCTAACGTGAGGAATGTCCACGGAGTACGGCCGATGCAACCAGCCCTCCAAAAAGAAAAGTTAGGAAGTCTAAAAGCGGAAAAGGGGAGTTTTTAAAAGCTTTCAAAGAGATCAGAGTTGTGGAAACTTTTCCAACATGAAGAGGAAAGTAAGAGTAAGTTATGACAAACAGAGAGAGAGAGAGAGAGGGGGGGGGTAGATGGAGAGAGAGAGCGAGAGAGAGAGAGAGAGAGAGAGAGAGAGAGTGAGAGAGAGAAAGAAAGAGCGAAAGAGAGAGAGTGGGGGATAGATGGAGGGAGGGAGGGGGGGAGAGAGAGAGAAAGAGAGAGAGAGAGAGAGAGAGAGAGAGAAAGAGAGAGAGAAAAAAGATAGAGAGAGGGGGTAGATGGAGGGAGGGAGAGAGAGAAAGAAAGAGAGAGAGATTGAGAGAGAGAGAGAGAAAGAGAAAAAGAGAGAGAGAGAGAGAGAGAGAGAGAGAAAGAAAAAGAGAGAGAGAAAGAGAAAAAAAGAAAGAGAGAGGGGGTAGATGGAGGGAGGGAGAGAGAGAGAGAAAGAAAGAAAGAGCGAGAGAAAGAGAGAGAGATTGAGAGAGAAAGAGAAAAAGAGAGAGAGAGGGAGAGGGGATAGATGGAGGGAGGGGGAGAGAGAGAGAGAGAGAGAAAGAGAAAGGGAGAGAGAGAGAGAGAGAGAGAGAGAGAGAGAGAGAGAGAGAGAGAGAAAGAGAAAGGGAGAGAGAGAGAGAGAGAGAGAGAGAAAGAGAAAGGGAGAGAGAGAGAGAGAGAGAGAGAGAGAGAGAGAGAGAGAGAGAGAGAGAGAGAGAGAGAGAGACAAAGCAAGGCGAGAGTGTGGAGAAGTGTGCGTGTGCCTGTTTGGAGAGCAGCTCCGCTCCTGTCACATGTGGGAATGCAGAGCACTGAGAGCCACAGGTGGCCAGACTTACAGATGCTATTTCATCCAACCTAAAAAATAACACTACAGAGATTAGGCAGTTGAGCAGCTTTGGCTGGAGCTGCAAACCTCAGAGATCCGCCTATTGTGTACTGGGGGGACAACCTGTCAGGAGAAGTGGGGTTCTTCAGACCATGCTGGCGAAGGAGTGCGGATCATCGCTGCAGACTGAATCACGGCTGGATTATTCTGATTACCATTCGCTCCTGTCAGTACTCTTTTTTGGGAAGCGCCACAGAGACCAAAAAACAAGAGCTGGATTTGGAGCTTGGAGTTTTTTGCCCCGGGAGGACTGACCACATGGCCTCGGTTTGGAAGCATGGCACATGGCCACTCTTTCACACTCCCTCTGGTGGTAAAACAGGGATTTGTGTGAGTGGACGAGAGTAAAAGGCTTGTTTAGATACTGAGAGTGACTCACAGGTTTATCTGGGGTGTATCTAAACACACTCACTGTCAAATGATTTATCTGCACCCAGGAGGAGGTGTGGGAGTGCAGGTGTGTTGGTGCAGTTATTTATTGAGCTACACATACAGAAGTCTGTCTCTCAGTATGGCGTCGGGCCGCCGTGTTTGCTAACCCAACACGCCAGACGTCTCGGTATGGAGCTGTAGAGGTTCCTAATGGAGTCCTGTGATAATCCATCCCATGCAGCTTGAACATCCTCACACAGTTCCTGCAGATGGTGCGGTAGGGGTGGAGGTGGAGGGACACCAGGCCTTCTGGACGTGTGACACCAGACCGTTCATCTTGGTGCTGACCACGGTGCCTCCACACACGGATTCGTTGGGCGTCTCCACCAAGACTAAAGCGGGACTCGTCACTGAAGATGACCCGCTGCCATTCTGAGTCACTCCATGACAGTCTGGTACGACACCACTGCATGACAGTCTGGTAACGACAGTCGTGGTAACCACTGCAGTCCTTTGGTGATGCCGGTGCCGTGGTGTTAAGGACAGTCGTGGTACAGAGATAAACGGTCTGTGTGCAGTGGTGTTTTAGTCCCTGCATGGTGCAGCCGTCTCTGGGTTCCAGTTGACCGCATCAGATTTAAAACTCTGATGCTAGCCTACAAAGCCAAGACTGGACCAGCCCCTCCCTACCTTACGGTAATGGCCAAAAGCCAATCGGTACCTAGAGCCCTAGAGCTTTAAGTACAGCTCGGCTTGACTTGCCATTCGTCAATGCTCAGGGAAGACAAGTGTCTAGACTTTTCCCTGTCCTGGAGCCCAGATGGTGGAATGAACTTCCAGAGGCGTTCTGAACAGCAGGCTCTCTGGTGGTCTTCAGCATCTGAGCTTAAGGGGGGTTTGTGCTAGCTAGGATACATACCCTGAACACTAAGCACCGTATGTATATGTGTGTGCCTCGTGGTTAATGTTACATATGATTACCCACACAGATGACCAATAAGGCTCCTTGGAGTCTACCCCACATTGCAATCTGGTTATTAGAACCCCCCCGTAACCAGCACACGTGACCACAGATACAATCTCAGGCCTGTCGTACCTACATAGCCTCACAAACCAGCCCAGCACTCCCAGAGACCTTAGGGGGCTACTATCTCCTGACCATCACTTCATGCAAGTTCACATTAGCATTCATCATGCAATCTTCACGCTAGGGCATCTGCTCCCAAACATACAGGCCAGTAGCTCAACATACATACAGACCAACCTCAGATGTTTCAGAGCACGCATGCGATCCATCAAACAGCCTTCAACCTCACGTCTTTAAGCACGCCACATGAGGGCCCTCTGGCATGCTTCAGGATGTAGCAGTAAGGCGCATAGCCTTTACAGTACCGTGCAGGCCAGGCAGGCCTCCTCAGGTCTCAGGTCATTTGGGAAGACTCGTTTCGCACAATGGGGCTGTGTTACCTAAATCTGGAGGGTGGTGGTGCGGGGTTCAGGAAATAGCTCCCCCTGCAGGCTCCAGCTGGCCTTGCAGCCAGGCCTGTCTTTCTCTAATGCATAAAACAGACACCGCGGAATACAAGGGCCGACGGAAGCCAAGTTAAACAGAGTCACAAAGGATCTCTCCGGATTGCCACACCGCCTCAACAATGTGTCTTATTCTTATACTTAACGGCTTATTAAAATATATATGGCGGGGACCCGTCTGTCTCTCCATCACGCAGAATAAACAGAAGCCAGACTGAGTGATTGACAGTGGCGTCTGAGGAGAGCTAGCAGGGGGGCTTTTCTGCTCTCTGCATTGCTACACGGTGGCACTCCAGATCTGCAGTCGCCATCTTGGAACAACCGGGGGAGGAGGGTTTGGGTTGTATGGATAAGGAGGAAATCAGATGCGCTGATATGCTGATATGTTCTATATCGTCGCTGTCCAAAGAAAAACATGTATCTCCATTTTTGTTGATTTTTACTTTTAAGCATTATTTGATCACTGAGCTGCTCTTTATACCGTGTGGAACTTTAATGACGAATTGACCAACAGAAATGGCCCAAAACTGCTTGGAAGGATGCCTGGTTCCATTGACTTCCATTCAAACTAAATGAGGTTTTTGGCCTCTCCTGTAAAGTTGCCATTTTGGAGATGCCTGTTTTTCTTTGGACGATATGCTTTAGCAAAATAAATTAAATTTCTAGGTTCTGTATAAGCCATGTAGTGTATTTGGACAACAGAGATCTGAGATTGTGATCATTTATGTGTGTGTGACAAACGTGTATATCAGACATTTATGGAAATACGGAACAAATTTATGAAAATACGGAACAAATTTGTGGAAATACAGAAAACAAATTTACGGAAATACAGAACAAATTTACGGAAATACGGAACAAATTTATGGAAATACGGAACAAATTTATGGAAATACGGAACAAATTTATGGAAATACGGAACAAATTTACCGACATTTACGAAAATACAGAAGAAATTTACAAAAATATGGAACTAATTTATGGAAATACGGAACAAATTTATGGAAATACGGAACAAATTTACGAAAATACGGAACATGTTTATGGAAATACGGAACAAATTTACGGAAATACAGAACAAATTTACGGAAATATGGAACTAATTTATGGAAATACAGAACAAATTTATGGAAATACGGAACAAATTTACAGACATTTACGTAAATACAGAACAAATTTACGGAAATACGGAACAAATTTACGGAAATACGGAACAAATTTACGGAACAAATTTATGGAAATACGGAACAAATTTACGGAAATACAGAACAAATTTATGAAAATACAGAGCAAATTTACGGACATTTACGTAAATACCGAACAAATTTACGAAAATACAGAACAAATTTACGGACATTTACGGAAATACAGAACAAATGTACGGAAATACGGAACAAATTGCGTCTTTATATTATATTTAATTGCCAAATAAAGGACGATTCCATATTTTACGGGACAGGTGCCGTGATGCTCACTTGGACCTCCGCTAATCAGTGTCATAGCGAACAATGGTCTGCATAAGCACAGAATAACAGTTAGCATGTACTGCTATGCAAACTCATGTGGCTTTAGCATCAAGTGTTCAGATGATCCAGCAGCTCTTCAGACTTAAACCATTACAGATGTCTCTGTCTCCTGTTTTGTCGGTGTTGTCCACATAGTTTCAGGATGTTCTTCCTTAAGCATGTAGCATCTGTGTGATTAGGCCAGTACGATGATTAAAAGCACCTTGTGACTTCCAACCACAACGCATCAAATGCTACGTGCTCCTCTTTCCCCTCGTGAAACGTTGGAGGTTTTATTTTTTAAGATGCTGACTTGCTGCATAGTTCCTTGCTGCGCTGAACGGGTAAGGAATGCACTCCTACTCAGTTTCCAGGACTTAGGCGACCACAATGCCTGAGCCTTCTGCATATAGCCATCCAGCTGTCATCAGGAGTTAGCTTTGGGAACAAGGTGGTAGACGGCTCTCAGCGAGCTGCAGCTTTTACGAATAAGCACTGATCCTTTTACATCCACGCAATGAGCAGAGATGGCAGCTGTTACATCCCTGCTGATCCGGAGAACAGCAAAAATGCCAATATCCATTTGTTGTTTAGCCTAGCATTGCGGTTTAGCATTAGCATCACCGTTAGCAGCACCGTAAAGCATAGTAGCTAGTATGAACGATAGGTACACTATATGCCTAAAAGGCAGGGCCAGTGGAATGGAACACTCTGGAACAACTGCACATGAACATCCTGCCCAATGCCACGCATTAGCTAGAAGGCTAAAGAGCCCCCAACATACCCAACATGCTTTGTCTACAGTGACGGAGCGCCACCCCAGGGTTGCCAGATTGCCTCCATTATTTCCAGCCGAAGAAATGTTCCAACCCACCAAACCCAGCTCCCAAAACACAAACCGCCCATTCTGGCCATACCGCTCCATCCATTACCTTTGGGATAAGCTGAAGTGGCATCTTTGATCCACAACTAATCATGCAATACCAGCACTTCTGGCCTCACTGATGGCTGAATGCAATCAAATCCTCACAGAAATGATCAATATCTGGTGTAAATCCCATCCCCGAGGGTATTACTGCAGCAATCGCCGTATTAGTACCTTACTGTTGCTGGATGAGCAAGGTCCCTACGAAGGTTTGAACGTATAGTGAATTATTGCTGTGAGGATTTGATTGCATTCAGCCACAAGAGCATTAGTGAGGTCAAGTGCAGGGAATGGATGGATGGCTGCGGATCACAGATACCAGTCCAACATTTCAACAGTAAGGTATTCATAAACCGTTTGCTGAAGTAACAGCTTATGGGATGGCTTTGGAACATTGCTGCGAGATTTGATTGCACTCAGCCACAGGTGCATCAGTAAGGTCAAGTGCAAGGACACAATCAATGGCTGTGGATCACAGATGCCAGTCCAACATATCAACAGCAAGGTATTCATAAACCGTTTGCTGCAGTAACAGTTTATGAGATGGCTTTGGAACATTGCTGTGAGGATTTGATTGCACTCAGGCACATTAGCATTAGTGAGGTCAAGTGCAGGGAATGGATGGATGGCTGCGGATCACAGATACCAGTCCAACATTTCAACAGCAAGGTATTCATAAACCGTTTGCTGCCATAACAGCTTATGGGATGGCTTTGGAACATTACTGCGAGATTTGATTGCACTCAGCCACAGGTGCATCAGTGAGGTCAAGTGCAGGGACACAATCAATGGCTGTGGATCACAGATGCCACTCCAACATATCAACAGCAAGGTATTCATAAACCGTTTGCTGCAGTAACAGCTTATGAGATGGCTTTGGAACATTGCTGTGAGGATTTGATTGCACTCAGGCACATTAGCATTAGTGAGGTCAAGTGCAGGGAATGGATGGATGGCTGCAGATCACAGATGCCACTCCAACATATCAACAGGATGGTATTCATAAACCGTTTGCTGCAGTAACAGCTTATGAGATGGCTTTGGAACATTGCTGCGAGATTTGATTGCACTCAGCCACAAGAACATTAGTGAGGTCAAGTGCAGGGAATGAATGGATGGCTGCAGATCACAGATGCCACTCCAACATTTCCACAGTAAGGTATTCATAAACCGTTTGCTACAGCAACAGTATATGGGATGGCTTTGGAACATTGATTGCACTCAGCCACATTAGTGTTAGTACAAGAGCATTCATGAGGTCGTGTACTGGTATCGGATGATTAGTGGTGCATCACAGGCGCCATTCCAATTTATCCCCAAATGTACTTGATGGAGCTCACAGCAATGTTCCAACAGCTGGAGTAAAGCCATCTTCTGCTGCTGTATCTCTTCAACAGTGTCCGGTCGGACCTTTGGACCATCTCAGTTCCTCCACCCTTGCCCATGAAATGTTCAGTGTAAAGAGCAGCCTGAGTTCCAACCGTGTGATACACTAGAAACCATGTGTAAGAACAGAAATATCATTTTGCACTTGGGTTTTCCGAGAGCCGGAATGCTCTGGTATTTGCGTGACCTATTTCTGACTTTAACAAGGATATAAAGCTATGCCAAGCTAGTAAAGCATTTGATGTTAGTCTCCCTTCTCCGCAGAGCAGTAAAGCAGCAGATCCAACGTAAAAGAATCTGCGAGAATGTATAAGAGTGTGTTCACACAGGCTACTGCTATGGCATGTACGGTAGGCCCGTGCTTCCCTTAGAGCTTCTATATTGCAATAAAGTCTGAGATGATGCTCCGGAGTGCAATCACAGGCTAATTTGTTCCGCATATAAAGAGCCTCTGTGCACTTTAGCAAAACACTTAAACCGTCAAGGCTGGGCTGGTGCAGAGGAACACAAGACAGCGAGTGCCCGAGGACGAGTGGGGCTGCGGCGGTTCCAGAGCGTGACTCAGGCGGAAGTATGACTCTTCACCCACGGACGATGGGGAGAGCTCAGGCACCCAAGCCTACAAGCCGCAGGAAGGGTCAGGTGAAGGAAGGCGAGCCTGATGTTGATTTACAGATGCACTAATGACGCAAGCTAGCCGTGGCCGCGCGGTGTAACGCTTTTCCGGAACGCGTGCCTTCTGCACGTACACACAAGCGAGCACACACTGTCTACTTGTTTGCTGTTTTACAGCCTCCCAGAGAGGCAGGTTTAATGGGATATGAAGTTTCCCGAAACAGCGGCGTAACCGCCGAAACACGGTGCTGTAATCGCTGTAAAAACGAGAGGAAATAAACTCCAGGGCTTCCAAGTTTCCCCTTTCATACCGGAGGCAAGGCCAGAGAAAACAAAACAGGGGTTTCAGGCAGTGACCCCACAAGTCCAGGTGACACACGTTGCATGCCAGGCGTCTGCTCTCGCTCTAAAACCTGAACTATCGATGGTATCGCCCGGGTGGATGCTGACCAAGTTCCGCTAATTTGTCTACGGTCTGTGGCTTAAAATGTTCCATAATGAGCTAAAGGTGGAGGAATAACGGTGGTGATGGTGTGGTAAAGACGTCTGTGTACGGCCGTAGCGGTAGATAGCCGTTCAGATATCTACTGAAGTTAGCATGCTAAGCAGCTAGCCTCGTCTGGCCGTGCTGTCTGGTAATGCCACTTTGTACCTGAAGAGGCGATAGTGAGTTACTGTAGTGCTGTAGGAGTGGAGTCACTTCAACATGAGAGGATGAAGAAGCAGTGCTGCTGCCCCCACAGCACATCCTAACCTCTTATCAGTCATGGTGAAGGTGATGCTCCTGGTTAGATCATTAAAGGGCCGGTAGCCAATTAAAGGAGCAGTACACACAACCATGGCTGAAGCTTTTGGCCAGCAACCACTGCAGCTAGTTCTGGAATTCTGCTGTCCACCGCTGGGGACGCTCTTGGAGAGGAAAGGGAGGACGTAAACATGGATGTAGCCACATCAGTGTTCAGACACTCTTACATCAGAGAGTTGGTCAGGTCGGCCAGATTTGGTGGATGCCTTCCCTGGTACAACTCCGAGGAGAATTCCCTGTAGGCTGGGATTTTATCCACTGCTGGTAGACCCGTATGACCGTACGCTTCCATACACCTGCAGATTCAGCTACTTCCTTCACACTATGGTCTTTGGCCACGCCCACATGCAGTCACTCCTTTTAGCCAATCATTACCATCTGCTCTGGAGCCATTTTCCACACATGGAACGAGACATTCCCTGCACTGTAGCGCCTCTTCCCAATCTATGGATCCCGTCACTCACACCCCACAGGGGTTTATAGCTCCATCAACCTCACACAGCGCCATCTGCAGGAGCCCGGAGTTACTACCACCTTAAACACACACAGTGGCTAATTTCTTGAAGGCTACTGCTACTTCTCTCGTCTGTGATCTGCTGAGAAAAGTGTGCAAATATGGGTTTTGTTTTTCACGTCTATCACTTTAAATCCAACCACTCCAAGAAATACACTTCGCCGCTGCCAAATGTCATTTTCCTCTTCCTATCTTGGAACAGTGGCTGATTTTACGGTGCACCTTTCGGATCTCTAAATCTTTTTGGAAACTCATTGGAAAAAGGTTCAAGTCTTTCTTTCCCCATGGGAACTGTGGAGCGTCAATCCAGGGTGATCTGGAAAGGTGTAAAAACGTCAAGCAGCCTCCAACAGAGCCACCACATGACACTGATCATCTACTGGCACCTAATAGCCGATAGAGCTGCTCTGTCTGCTCAGACACTGAGGAGACAAATGCAGCCCTGGACTATGAGTTCAAATCACTTTCCCATCTCCCAACCTCTCTCCAGTGAAAAGTTCTATTACTCCTCCCCCTGTAAAATCAACACAGCACTTCGCTCTTTTTCCACTCTGCAATTTGCCAAATTCGAATTCAATAATATAATCAGATTAGGGCACAGCAGACGTTTGTCCTCACTGGGGAGACGCACACGCATCGCCTATGAGAGAGAACCAGTATCGAGACACCGGGCGACTGAGACAAATCCAAAACAACCTGCGGTTTCCGTGTTGCGATCGGAAGCCGGGTTCGCTCCTGCAGGGCTCGGGGTGCGACGTGTGCTCTCTTGAGGAATATAAACTCCATAGGAATACAGAGCCAGGCGAGAGAGAGAGAGAGAGAGAGAGAGAGAGAGAGAGAGAGGGAGAGAGGAGAGACGAGGTCACTGAATTATTAATACGCAATGGGCTGGCTGGTTATTGGAGAAGACAAGATGTTAAACACAGCGATGGCAGCAGATCAGGTTCAACCGCGGAGTCTATTGCAGAGTCAAGCGCTCCGCAGTGACGTCTGGATCTGATGCAATTCCGCTGCGGGATCAAACGTGGTGCAGTCTGAATGAGTCTAGGCACTGCACATAGATGGAAAGTGGTTGATCGAGACTGATAGCGACTGGGGCGCAGGGTCATATGCACAAAGGAACAACCAGTTCCACCGTACAATGGAATGCTTACTCTGCACCTCGCAGACTAACACTTACAATGCACCCAAGAATAGCTGCAGTGCTGTTGGGAAGGAAGATAAAGGTGACCAGGATCAATAACTGATGATAAATTTAGACTGATATGATCAATATTTATTGAGCTACACATACAGAAGTCTGTCTCTCAGTATGGCGCTGGGCCGCCGTGTTCGCTAACCCAACACGCCAGACGTCTCGGTATGGAGCTGTAGAGGTTCCTAATGGAGTCCTGTGATAATCCATCCCATGCAGCTCCAACATCCTTACACAGTGCCTGCAGATGGTGCGGTGGGGGTGGAGGTGGAGGGACACCAGGCCTTCTGGACGTGTGACGACAGACCGTTCATCTCGGTGCTGACCACGGTGCCTCCACACACGGATTCGTTGGGCGTCTCCACCAAGACTAAAGCGGGACTCGTCACTGAAGATGACCCGCTGCCATTCTGAGTCACTCCATACGACACCACTGCAGTCTTTGGTGACGGTGGCGTGGTGTTAAGGACAGTCGTGGTAACGGTCTGTGTGCATGTAGTCCTGCATGGTGCAGCCGTCTGCCGATGGTGCTGCACTAACAGGATGACTCGTGGAGGACACCACTGCTGGCTGGAGGTCTGTAATGGTGGATGTTGGGTCAGTCAGGCACAGAGATAAGACCCGTCCCTGCTTAGTGTGAAACTTAGCATGTCACATGACGTCAAACCTTCACACTAAGTCTCATTCCATTCAGTTGGTTCCTTCTGGGTGCAGCTATTCTTTTGATGACGAGTGTATAAATGATCCCGTGCACACTGGTAGCACAAACCCAGTTGAATCCATAGCAGCAGGGTCTGAATCATCATGACTAGATAAAGCCCCTACTCACATGTACTGGGTGACCCAGCCATGTTTCTTAATGGTGATGCTAAGTATCTTAGCTGGTGCTGACTTCACAGTGACAGGCCGTCTCATCTGAGCACGTTATGCAAGCAAATGAATGAGCGAGGATGTTCAAAGCACGGAGACATAGAGGGATTCCTGCAGAGCGCCGTACGCAAGGCACCCTCATCAAAGCCCTAGGATAGTTTTATATTCTGAGGAGTGCGGAATCAAGGACCACCAGATTACGGAACAGTTCCTACCAGCGGGCCATCAGAGCTTTGAATACCTTCCTTCCACCGACCGCCATTCCTTCTCATGCTCCTCTGCCACAAGCATGTGACCAGTAATGTAGTTCATGGTCAGTCCTTGAGATGACCGGTCAAACTTTACAGACTACTCAGCTGCACAGTGTTTTGCACATATGATAGAGATAGTGTACGCTATGTGTATGACACATGTTATTAAGGAAAACTGTGTCTATAATAAATATATATAATATAATATACATATATAGATCACCACATTTTGAGCTTTCACAAAAAGTTGTACCCAGAAGGAATCAGCTCAGAGGAATGAAACTTGGTGGGTAGGTTTGACATGGTGAGACATCCTAATGATTCAAGTTTGACCCACCAGCCGCCAGTACAGACCTCCAGCGAGCAGTGGTGTCCTCCATGAGTCATCCTGTTAGTGCAGCACCATCGGCAGACGGCTGCACCACGCAGGACTACATGCACACAGACCGTTACCACGACTGTCCTTAACACCACGTCACCGTCACCAAAGACTGCAGTGGTGTCGTACCAGACTGTCATGGAGTGACTCAGAATGGCAGCGGGTCATCTTCAGTGACGAGTCCCGCTTTAGTCTTGGTGGAGATGCCCAACAAATCCGTGTGTGGAGGCACCGTGGTCAGCACCAAGATGAACGGTTTGTTGTCACACGTCCAAAAGACCTGGTGTCCCTCCACCTCCACCCCTACCGCACCCTCTGCAGGAACTGTGTGAGGATGTTCAAGCTGCATGGGATGGATTATCACAGGACTCCATTAGGAACCTCTACAGCTCCATACCGAGACGTCTGGCGTGTTGGGTTAGCAAACACGGCGACCCGACGCCATACTGAGAGACAGACTTCTGTATGTGTAGCTCAATAAATATTGATCATATCAGTCTAAATTTATCACCAGTTATTGATCCTGGTCACCTTTATCCTCCTTCCCAACAGCCCTGCACTCCCACACCTCCTTCTGTGTGCAGCGGTTCTTTTAATGCTGAGTGTACAATACCAATTGTACATCCCTGAGACTGAATCTAATTCTTTGTGCCCACTGAGTCCAATAGTAGGGAAGAAACGTTTCCCTTATTCACACATTTACAAGCACTTGCATGAGTAATGTATGTATATTAAAAAGGAACATGTGAATAATGTGGCGCTGGGTCTCATTAAACGTCAGTCTAAACCTGGCCGTAGGGCTAAGAGCCTCATGCTCAAGCCAACACGCGTCCATGGCCAAAGCTTCACTCCTTCCAAACTTTGCTCCGCAGCTGGCGCTGGCAGAGGTTGGGTCCTCTAGGCTGATCCGAGACCAGTTCCTGGTTCCTTTGTTACAGCCAGGGCTGTGGGGGAGCCTGGTCCAGAGAGCTTCCACCCAAAAAGACGTCCACAGCGGTTACAGGAACCATGCCTCAGTAGAGGTTCACATGGACTTGAGCAAACTGAGGCCTTATCTCCAAGCATGCTGTTTCCAGTCCATTTGCCTGAGGTTAGGCTTGAGCTAAACGGCCATTACTGGCAACAAGAAAGCCCCAGCATAAACGCCACCGCAAGCAGCCCAGTCAGTCAGCTCAGGGCTATTAGACTAAACGGAGCTTTCAGCAGGGCCTCGGCTCTGGAGACGTATGCTTGTGCTGGGTTGAGGAGGTGCTGGAGCTTTCTGGAGATCTCGGCACGCATTCCTACAGGGATATCTCAACAGCCTGATCAACCTGGGCTTCTCGAGGGAGTTCTTGTCGGTGGTTTACCCGCTAGCTGTGAGCCTCTGATGACGAACCTGTGAACCATTTCTCTCCTTCGTTCTCTGGTGTGACCAGTCTCTCTGGCACGGGTCTACGGCCCCCGGCTTTTCCAGCCTAACCTCAGCGGAACACAAAGCCTTCCTCCGCTACCGTCTACGCTGCCGTAGTGGAGCTGATATGAACCCGACAACCTTTGGATCACTGAACACCACATGCGGTATCTAAGCAGGGTGCATGCGGGAAACACATCCGAGAGGACACATACAACAGAGGTCGAGCTTGGACCCGCCATGCCAAGCTCTCACTCGACGAGAATACACCATTACCTTATTATCCCTTAAGAGAGGCTATTAATAATAATCACCTTCCATGGGCAAAGAAGCAGGAGACCTCGGTTTCCAGGAGAACAGCATTATTCCGGAGCGTTTAGACATAATGGCCGTTCCTTAAACTGGAGTGCCAGCGAGCTGACAGCATGGGCTAACTATAGAGAGCGTGTTGCGAACTAATTAAGCTGGAACGCCGTGTAGACGATGTTAAATGCTCGGTCTGTAGCTTTGTGGGGTTTGGTTTTTGTTGTGGGGGGGTCATGTGATAATAAGACATCGATGGCCAGGTAAAGAAGGAGCAGAGCGTCTCACGGACGCCCCGGAACGGTTCAGAGCGCCAATCTCGTGTAAACATTTCCCCCTCGGCTACTTAAGACGGAGAGATCAGACGCCCGTGAATGACTTGTCCTCTCGTTCTTCTCATCTGTTACTCATTCTAGCATTTCATTCCTGACCTTAACGCTCCATACTTAACGGCGTTCAGACTCGCAAATATGAGGCGAGTATACGAGTAAAGACGGAGACAGCAGGCACCATGAAAGATGTGCCAGCCGATGGAGCTGACCAAGTTGGCCTACGGGAATGGGATGGAGCAGCCAAAGAAGCCTGACGTCCATCTCCATGTTTGGATGAAGCGGATTACTCCTGGTTTATTTAGGAGAGGCTGAAGAGGGTCGTCACTCTGTTTGTCTCACTCTCTAACTCTGTGGTTGTTTGCTTTCAGTCTTGTATACACTGTAAGATACCCCTACTTGTCTGTAAGGAGTAGCAGTAGCGTGGACATCTACCGCTTACTCACACAACAAGCTACTGCTGTGAAATACAGAGAGGTTAGTTATTACAATCTGCACAAACAGCTACACCCAGAAGGAGTCAACCCACATGGTGAGACATGATCCAAGCTTCACACTAAGCTGTGCATGTGAGGTAAGCAAGGACGGGCCTTATCTCTGTACCTGACTGACCCAACACCACCATTACAGACATCCAGTGAGCAGTGGTGTCCTCCATGAGTCATCCTGTTAGTGCAGCACCATCGGCAGACGGCTGCACCACACAGGACTACACGCACACAGACCGTTACCACGACTGTCCTTAACACCACGTCACCGTCACCAAAGACTGCAGTGGTGTCGTACCAGACTGTCATGGAGTGACTCAGAATGGCAGCGGGTCATCTTCAGTGAGTCCCGCTTTAGTCTTGGTGGAGACGCCCAACGAATCCGTGTGTGGAGGCACCGTGGTCAGCACCAAGATGGACGGTTTGTCGTCACACGTCCAGAAGGCCTGGTGTCCCTCCACCTCCACCCCTACCGCACCATCTGCAGGAACTGTGTGAGGATGTTCAAGCTGCATGGGATGGATTATCACAGGACTCCATTAGGAACCTCTACAGCTCCATACCGAGACGTCTGGCGTGTTGGGTTAGCAAACACGGCGGCCCGACGCCATACTGAGAGACAGACTTCTGTATGTGTAGCTCAATAAATATTGATCATATCAGTCTAAATTTATCATCAGTTATTGATCCTGGTCTCCTTTATCTTCCTTCCCAACACACCTGCACTCCCACACCTCCTTCTGGGTGCGGCTGTTCTTGTGAGGACGAGTGTATTAATGTGAATGCTAGTCCTGCTTTAACCCAGATGTGGCACTGAACTTTCTTAGCTCAGCATTTTATTACATAAACATCTCACTTTTCACACCAAGTCTTCACACTTCTCCCGTCAGCTCCGGGGGATGGTGGGTGCGCGTAGTGGTGATATCACTACACCTCGTCCCCTCAATCTCTAGTACAGCCCAGCATTACAGTCAAACTCAAATCCAAAGAATACAAATCCAGCAGTCCTTCAAATACAGCCACGACCATCATGTCTTTACACACACACCCACACACCCACACTCTTCCACACATCCCAAAGGCATGTGTCCCAATAACACTGAAAGCCTACAGTCCTCATCAAACCCAGCTGTGTGATCCGCATCCAAGTGATGACGAGCAGCAGTATTAACAGACTGCCCCTCACTGGGCACTTTTTTATTTTATGACTCTGTGATCTGCAACCCACTCTGGGAATGCACATGTGTGCCTAGACCTAGACCTCACAGGTGCGGAATGGAGTGGTCCTCAGCCCCCCAGCCTGCACATAAGCTTTCCCCGACCTAGCATAGTGCTTTGGCTAGAGCCATTAAAGGTGCGATATGTATTTGTAAAAATATTTTAGTACATTAAATTCCAAATTTAAATAAAGACACCAGCAGGGTGTGAAGAAATAACCATTTCCATGGTACATCAAAGACGTCTTTCTATCGTGTTGTCGAGATATGCACTTAAGTTAGCATGCTAACCAGCTAGCCCATAGCTGGTAATACCACATTACACCTGAAGAGGCGATAGAGAGTCGCTGTAGCTCTGTAGGAGTGGATTCAGACCAACATGAGAGGATGAAGAAGTAGAGCCGCTGCCCTGACAGTGTATTCTAACCTCTTATCAGTCATGTGAACGTTCTACTCCAGGTTAGATCCTTTAAGGACAGGTAGCCAATTAAAGGAGCAGTAAACGATATGATTGTAGCTGTATAGTTGTTATAGCATCCCTAATCCACTTTCCACAGCAAACAAAAGCAGTGATATTAATTGGAGTACGAAAAGAAAAGGTTGGTTCCTCTTACACATTGGTCCTTTAACCCCTAGAACCCTATAGAATAACCTTTAGAGGGAGCTTTTAAGGTTCTATCCCATGTCTCATAAGGGTTAACTAACAATCACAACACTTAAGGAGACCATAGCTCTTTCCTGACTCATCCCGCATCGGATAGAACCATGCAACCTGCCTCTACAACACAGGCTTGGGGTTCTAAGGGTTAAGGGTGCATTACAACAGGGGATCAGTTATGAGCTATGGGCTAGCTGGTTAGCATGCTAACTTCAGTGCATATCTCGACAACACGATAGCACGCCGTCTTTGATGTACCATGGAAATGGTTATTTCTTCACACTCTGGTGACTCTCATACATATTGCACCTTTAATGGCTCTATAATTAGCCAAAGTGCTATGCTAGGTCAGGGAAAGCTTGTGTGCAGGCCGGGGGCTGAGGACCTCTCCGTTCTGCACCAGTGAGGTCTAGGTCTAGCATGGATCTCCATGCAGATCCACTGCATGAAGTCCTCAGCTCAAGCCCACCCAGCTGATCCGAGACCAATTTAGCGGTTTGCCATTTGGGGTTGAACTGAGTTAGTGAGGTCCAGATCTAGTGGAGTGTCGTGTGTTCTGAAAGCCTTAGCCCCAAAGGCGTGCACCATACAGGCGGGCAGCAGGGGGCCACTGGAGATCCAGCCTAAACTACACGAGGAAGGAAAGTCCATCTCTAGGCAGAGAGGTTCCCAGAGAGCAGACTCATACGGGACGCCCAGGCAGATGTTGTGGCATGCGGGCCACAATAGGTCCAGATGCCGGACGGCTTCACACGCTTTGTAGGCCAGTTCTGGTGTGACCTGCTCTGGAGTTGGGCCAGATCTGGGCCACATTCGCTAGGTAGCTCTGCTCACGTTCCTGGGCCAGATGTGAGCCAGGCTGTATACTGGGCCAGGCCAAGTGGCCCAGACTAAGCACTGCTACCAAGGCACTGGGTTCACAACCCACAACACCCCCCACAGGAGACATCCTCGTAAACGCAGCACACCTGCAACAGTCCCAGGCTGCCTTCATATGGCACCAGAACGCAACTGCTGCACCATTTAAGGTGGAACGGGAAAAGGTGGCGAATAGGGAGCCTCGTGAACACTGAGCCATTGCGCACGTGTTTATTTAATTACAGGCCACTCGGTTAAATGAGGAAACTAAATGTTAGCCTTTGCTAAGTACTACTGAGGGTGAGTAGTAGCCTCTCCAAGCTTTAACGACCGCGGTTACAGGCGACCCACCGCGCCCGGCCGGTGGTCACAGTGGAGGCTGAGAAGCCGGGCTCTGTCTCTCACTCTCCCCTCTGTCCACCCAGCGCCAACTTTACGCACGACGCTGGCACTCTACCTGAGACGTGACTTGACCCCAGCCCCAGAGAAGCTTGTTCGATTCAGGTCTGAGCCATAACTTTATCCATCCATCAGAAGCTGGAAGCGCGTGAACGAGCCTCTTTCCATTGCGCGCGTCCGCGCAGACTCACAGCCAATCAATACCACATCCCTGCTCCCTCGCTGCCGAGCAGGCTCCTCATCCACAGGCTCTGTCACGCACCGCCAGCATGAATGAAGCAGGTCCCGCCTGCCCGCCTGCTCCTCTCCCCCAGCTCCCTCTCTGCCGCAGAGAGCAGCGCGTGAATGAATGAGGACGCGCGTACCGCTGCACGGTTTGCGGGCGCGCTAACGGCCAGCGCAGAAGCCACGGATCTGGGCCAGCATCTGCCCTCTACTTACACTCATCTATCTGCCCGTAGCTCCTCCGCTCGCTCCGTGGTGGCGCGTCCGTTCGTCCGTCCGTGCCTCCGTCCGTCTCCCCACCGAAATCCCAACGCGGCTGCGCTTCCAGCTCGCTCCCGGAGAGAAAGAGATCCAGAGAGGGGGGGAATTTTTTATGGAAGCCAGAAAATAAAAATCCGGGTCCTTCTTCCAGACCGCTTTCACTCAGAAACTGCCACGGCTTGCCTGTCTGGCAGGTGGAGGCGAGCTCCTCCGAGATCCTCTCCCCAAAAGCGAAGCCACCGTGTCCACGTTCCACGAGGATGAAGCAGAACCAGCAGAACGCACCTCCGTATAACGGTTCCTACAGCATCTAATCCAGACAGGACTGAGCGCCGAGTGACCACACCGCATCTCACCGACTGAAATCCGACCCCACCGCCGCCTTGGCTTCTTTTCCCCCCACACCCGTATTCCGGCAAGCCCCTCCCACTTCTCGCGACCTGCGCTACAATAGGCTGCATCTCGCGCTGGGGTTGGCTGGTCGTTGAAGCCTGCGAGCCGCCCACGGGCGCGCAGCGAATCGGTAGCCGATCCTAGCGCAGGGGGCGGGGCTAAGCGGAATAGGGGTGTGAGAGGGTGCAGCCCGACCTCCTTCTCATTTGGGTTGCTAATATATTCGACACGTGGGGAGCTACACACACACAAAAAGGAGGGGTGGGGTTTGGGGGGAGCAGGGAGAGAGAGAGAGGGAGAGAGAGAGAGAGAGAGAGAGAGAGAGAGAGAGAGGGGGAGAAAGGAGTGGTTCTGGTAGGCTCTGGTGCCACCATGCTCTGCCTCAGAGAATTGGTCTGCACAGACAAAGAGGCAGCGGAGGAGGCTGGAGGTCCTGCTCTCCAGGCTGGTACACACATTGGACGTGTGTATATATTGATGTATCTATAGTAATAGATGATACGGATCATATACACACAGTTACTGAAATCTATAGATGCACTGTGTTGTGTTTTAGGGGTCTTACAATGCATGCTAATGCGGGGGTCTTACCATGTAGGCTAATTCGGGGGTCTTACAGTATAGGGTAATTAATCTAGCCGCTTATTCATGAATGGGGCCGACATACACTCTTTACAAGGGCTGATCTTTAAGAGCTCTTTAGTAAAGATGATTCTATATGGTACCATGATTCTTTCCATGAAGGTGGAGAACGTATGCAGTGCCTTCTGAAGAACCATTTCACCATGCAGAGAACCATTTCACCATGCAGAGATCCATTTCACCACGCAGAGAACCATTTCACCACACAAAGAACCATATATGCATTTCACCATATGAAGAACTATTTCACCATGCGAAGAACCATCTTACCACGTGAAGAACCGTTTCACCATGCAGAGAACCATTTCACCATGCAGAGAACCATTTCACCATGCAGAGATCCATTACACTACGTGAAGAACCATTTCACCATATTTAGAACCATTACACCATGCAAAGAACCATCTTACCACTTGAAGAACCGTTTCACCATGCAAAGTACCATTTCACCACACAAAGAACCATTTCACCATGCAGAGAACCATTTCACCATGTTTAGAACCATTTCACCACGCAAAGAACCATCTTACCACGTGAAGAACCATTTCACCACACAAAGAACCATTTCACCATGCAGAGAACCATTTCACCATGTGAAGAACCATTTCACCATGCAGAGAACCATTTCACCATGTGAAGAACCATTTCACCATGCAGAGAACCATTTCACCATGTGAAGAACCATTTCACCATGCACAGAACTTTTTCACCATGTTTAGAACCATTACACCATGTAAAGAACCATCTTACCACTTGAAGAACTGTTTCACCATGCAGAGAACCATTTCACCACGCAAAGAACCATTTCACCATGTATAGAACTATTACACCACACAAAGAACCATCTTACCACGTGAAGAACCGTTTCACCACACAAAGAACCATTTCACCATGCAGAGAACCATTTCACCATGTGAAGAACCATTTCACCATGCAGAGAACCATTTCACCATGCAGAGAACCATTTCACCATGTGAAGAACCATTTCACCATGTAGAGAACCATTTCACCATGCAGAGAACCATTTCACCATGCAGAGAACCATTTCACCATGTAGAGAACCATTTCACCATGTGAAGAATAATTTAAGCCTGCAAATGGTTCTATGGGTGTTCATGGCTATATATAGAACCACTGTATTTTGAAGAACCATCTTTTTTAAAGAGTGTGCTTTTGCATGGTGAAGTGGTTCTCCAGACTGATGGAGAATGTGGGTTCATGTAGCACCAAAAAGGTTCTTAGGTTGTTACAAGCTTAACAATGCAACAATCTCACACAGCTAGTTCCTGATTATATACAGAACCCCGGTTCTTTTATCTATTTAAAGAGTTAGCTAGAAGTGTTTTTACACGGTGCAGTGGGTCGTACCATTCATGAAGAATGTGTTGTATATTGTTCTATGTAGCACCAAAATTGTTCTCTACATAATCGCAGAACATCTGAAGACTTGCTAAGCTTGGTAAGGTTCTATATTGAACCTATATAGCACGTTCTCCATCAGTCTGAAGAACCATTTCACCATGCAAATGACTTTTGAGCATTCACGGTTATATATAGAACCACTGTCTTTTGAAGAACCAGGTCTATTGACGAATGGTGAGGTGGTTCTCAATGGAGAGTGTGTTGTATGCAGTTCTATGTAGCACAAAAAAAGGGTTCTTCTAATGTTACATGCTTCATGTTGTAACAAAAGCAGAACACTTTTTGGTGCTAAGGTTGTATATAGAACCGTATATAATGCGTTCTCCGTTTATCAAAAGAACCACTGCGTGTATTTTTTAAAGAACCATGTCTTTAAAGAGGGTGCCTAAATGGTTCTTTGTGTGGTAAATCGGTTCTTCAGACTGATTTGTATTTGGTTCAATGCAACATCAAAAAGGGTTCTGCTAGCATGACATCCTGATAATATCAGAACATTGTTTGGTGCTATGAAGAACCATCAACTATACGTTCTTTATCCGGCTGAAGAACCTTTTTACCATGGAAACAACATTTTAAACATGCAAGTGTTTCATTGAGTATTCATGGTTACATGTAGAACCATGGTCTTTACTGAAGAACCCCTGAAGAACCAGCTTTTTAGGGTGTGCTAAAATGGTTCTTTGTATGGTAAAGTGGTTCTCCAGATTAATGCAGAATGTGTTGTAATGGTTCTATGTAGCATCAGAAAGGTTCTATGCAAAACCATGTACGGCAAATTCTCCAACAATCTGAAGAACCATTTCAGAATGCAGAGAACCATGTAAGTACGCTACTGGCTCTTTGAACGTTCATGGATATATATATAGAACCACTGAACCAAGAGTGCACCTAATAGGTTCTTGACATGGTCAATTGGTTCTTAGGACTGATGGAAAATGTGTTATATATGGTTCCATGTAGAACCAAAAGGTGTTCTCCTATTGTTACAAGCTATAACAGCCCACAAATGGTTCTTTGAGTATTGGGTTCAACATAGATCCAAATATAGCACATGCACCAACAATCTGGAGAACCATTTCACGGCACATGGTTACTTGAGTGTTCATGGTTTTATGTAGAACCCTTGTCTTTATTAAAGAACGCCTACTCTATCAATATGAAGAACCATTTCACCATGCAAAGAACCTTTTAACATGCAAATGGATCCTTGAGTGTTCATGGTTGTATACAGAACCTCTTGCCTTCACTACAGAACCTGCAGCAGTGGTTCTATGTAGCATCAGAGAGGTTCTACATAGAGCCATATACAGCACAACACATACTCCATCAACCTGAAGAACCATTTCACCATGCAACCAAACCTGTAAAGCATGCAGATGTGTTCCTGGATATATAGAGAACCACTGTTATACTAAAGAACCCTAGAACATCGTTTTAATACTAAAGCATCTAGCGGCTGGATCTAGACCACGAAAGGGAACAGGGAGGTTCTTTGTGACCGTAGAGGCCGGACACACACCGCTGCCTGAGTGCACTGGCGCAGCAGGAGCATCAGCAGGACGGCGTGGTCATTAATCAACCTGGATTTTAGGTCAACAGCGCGCTGCCGTCGCTGGAGTGTGGAGAGCCTGCGTGCAAGGCTGGGAAGGAGGTGGAGGAGACCGGCCATATTTACGCTCACACAGACCGAGGTGACGTAGCGCGGGTGTCTTTATGGAGGACGTGAAAGACGAGGACGGGAGGAAGGTCTACCAGTCTACAGTTGAAGGGGTTCTAGTGCTAGTCCTAGTCTAGTGCAATGCTGTGAGAGGGAAGCACCAAAGAGATGGGGGAATGGTTCTTCGCGTGGTGGAATGGTTCTTCGCGTGGTGGAATGGTTCTTCGCATGGTGAAATGGTTCTTCGCGGGGTGGAATGGTTCTTCATGTGGTGAAATGGTTCCTGCATGGTGTAATGGTTCTTCATGTGGTGGAATGGTTCTTCGCATGGTGGAATGGTTCTTCGCATGGTGGAATGGTTCTTTGAGTGGTGGAATGGTTCTTAGTGTGGTGAAATGGTTCTTCGCATGGTGGAATGGTTCTTTGAGTGGTGGAATGGTTCTTAGCGTGGTGAAATGGTTCTTCACGTGGTGAAATGGTTCTCTGCGTGGTGAAATGGTTCTCTGCGTGGTGAAATGGTTCTCTGCGTGGTGAAATGGTTCTTAGCGTGGTGGAATGGTTCTTTGCGTGGTGGAATGGTTCTTTGCATGGTGCAATGGTTCTTCGCGTGGTGAAATGGTTCTTCGCGTGGTGCAATGGTTCTTCGCGTGGTAAAATGGTTCTTCATGTGGTGAAATGGTTCTTCATGTGGTGAAATGGTTCTTTGCATGGTGGAATGGTTCTTCGCATGGTGGAATGGTTCTTTGAGTGGTGGAATGGTTCTTAGTGTGGTGGAATGGTTCTTCGCATGGTGGAATGGTTCTTTGAGTGGTGGAATGGTTCTTAGCGTGGTGAAATGGTTCTTCACGTGGTGAAATGGTTCTCTGCGTGGTGAAATGGTTCTCTGCGTGGTGAAATGGTTCTTAGCGTGGTGAAATGGTTCTTAGCGTGGTGAAATGGTTCTTTGCATGGTGGAATGTGTGGTCAAATGGTTCTTCGCATGGTAATTGGGTTCTTTGCATGGTGAAATGGTTCTTCACATGGTGGAATGGTTCTTCGCGTGGTGGAATGGTTCTTCGCGTGGTGGAATGGTTCTTCGCATGGTGAAATGGTTCTCCGCATGGTGAAATGGTTCTCCGCATGGTGTTCTTAGCCTACATCCTAAGACCTCCGAAGTAGCCTGCATTGTACACAGACTGAGGTGACGTAGCACTGGTGTCTTTATGGAGGACACGGAAGACGAGAACAGGAGGAAGGTCTACAGCTGAAGGGGTTCTAGCACACGCGTCCCTGGCATCCTTTACGCTGTGTGAGGAAAGCACCAAAGAGATTTCGCTACACATTCTTAAACGCTAGCAGATGGAGTAATTGTGTCATTCCTGCTCGAGTGTTCAGAGAGACCTTCTCCACACAGCTCCAGATTTATTCCCACAGTGGGTCTGCAAATGTATGGCCGGGACCCATTTGGCTCCTGTTCATATCCTTTACATTTCAGTCCCAGTGCTCCGATCTTATCTCTCCCGTCCCAATCCGCTTACCCTCCGCTCCGACTGGACGGGTCTGCACGCAGGTCACCACCGTGGGTCCGAGGCATCTCAGGCCAGTGATCTGTCTTTCTGGACCAGCTGTAAATTAGGACTCACTCGGTCGCTGTGAGGTCATTTGGTTCTCCCTCATTTGGAGTCAATGGGGGTTCTCGTCTGTGGTATAAGAACCGTTTGCACGGGGCAGTTCAACACTTTTAATGGCCTTTCACAAGCTTGGACGGAGTGGAGCCATGCATCATAATGTGTGACTCGGCAATTCGGCGAGACCGCTATAGCCGAAAAGTCCTTCACTGCAAAATCAGGAGCGACACGATAACTGTGATTTATTCCCCAGTGAACAGAACCACAAAGACGTGAAACGGATTTGGTGGAAAGGCGGCCAGAGCAGCACTGCCGCATATTTCCCAGCATGAAGACTGTGAATCCTCTAGAAAAGCATTTATAAGGCATTATAGAGCATTAATAACACCTTATAATGCTTGCCATAAGCTTGTTTAATGTCTCTTAAGTAGTTATAACAACATGCATAATACTTAATAATGCAAGAGTATGCAACTTTAGGTAACACTTCCTATGAATCCTCTAAAAATGCTTTTATGAAGCATTATAAACCATACATAACACCTTATAATACCTGACATAAGCTTGTTTAATGTCTTTTAAGTAGTTATAACAACATGCATAATACTTAATAATGCAAGAGTAAGGAACTTTAGGTAACACTTGCTATGAATCCTCCAAAAATGCTTTTATGAGGCATTATATAGCATACATAACACCTTATAATACCTGACATAAGCTTGTTTAATGTCTTTTAAGTAGTTATAACAACATGCATAATACTTAATAATGCAAGAGTAATCAACTTTAGGTAACACTTCCTATGAATCCTCTAAAAATGCTTTTATGAAGCATTATATACCATACATAACACCTTATAATACCTGACATAGGCTTGTTTAATGTCTCTTATGTAGTTATAACAACATGCATAATACTTAATACTGCAAGAGTAAGCAACTTTAGGTAACATTTGCTATGAATCCTCCAAAAATGCTTTTATGAGGCATTATATACCATACATAACACCTTATAATACCTGACATAAGCTTGTTTAATGTCTCTTATGTAGTTATAACAACATGCATAATACTTAATACTGCAAGAGTAATCAACTTTAGGTAACACTTGCTATGAATCCTCCAAAAATGCTTTTATGAGGCATTTTATAGCATACATAACACCTTATAATACCTGACATAAGCTTGTTTAATGTCTCTTATGTAGTTATAACAACATGCATAATACTTAATACTGCAAGAGTAATCAACTTTAGGGAACACTTTCTTATGCATCCTCTAAAAACGCATTTATGAGGCATTATATACCATACATAACACCTTATAATACCTGACATAAGCTTGTTGAATTTTGCTTAAGTACTTTTAATGACAAGCACTGTAATTATGCAAGAGTACGCAACTTTAGGTAACACTTCCCATGAATCCTGTGTTTATAATGCATTATAAGTGCATTTATGAGGCATTACATAGCATACAGAACAC
The DNA here is from genome assembly GCA_024036415.1 of Prochilodus magdalenae. Classification (NCBI taxonomy): domain Eukaryota; kingdom Metazoa; phylum Chordata; class Actinopteri; order Characiformes; family Prochilodontidae; genus Prochilodus; species Prochilodus magdalenae. Next base: position 319,586 of record JAMWET010002641.1, read on the forward strand.
CATTTAGTACCTGGCATAAGCTTGTTTAATGTCTTTTAAGTAGCTTTAACGACATGCATAATACTTTAGGTAACACCTCCTATGAATGCTCTATTCATAATATATATGATATATAAACAAAATGCTTTTAAAGCCTTTTTCTCTTAAGTAGCTATAACAACATTCATAATACTTAATAATGCAAGAGTATGTAGCTTTAGGTAATACCTCTTATGAAACCTGTGTTTGCATATGATATATAAATGCATTTATGAAGCATTTTAGCATACATAATAATTATAAAACCTGGCATAAGCTTGTTTAATTTCGCTTAGGTAGTTATAACAACATTCATAATACTTAATAATGCAAGAGTATGCAACTTTAGATCCTCCATAACATCAGGTTTCATAATGCCTTATAACATCTGCGTATAGGAACGCTGTACTTCTGAGTTTTAGTATAGACTTAAAGTGACATTAAGTAGTGTTTTATGTAATTTAAATGTGTCATAAATCTAATTATAGTACATAATGCTTCATAATGCTTCATAAAGTGAACATAACATCTGATCATCCTATGAACATCTAATGAACACGTATAAGCTCTTATTACATCATTTCAGTAAAGCGATGTTATTATGACGCTAAGAACAGGAATAATCTATATTATGTAACATATTATGCCACTTTGTGCCATGAAGCCTTATACTGTGATGTTATACCAGTTTTATATGTATAATTATTACATTCATCCCCAGTTACAGAGGCTTATGTCAAGCATTATAAAACATTATGGATGCCTTATAGATCTTTATTAATGAACGTATAATGCATTATACATACTTGATTGATAGAATGTGTTACCTAAAGTTGCACAATCTTGTTTTATAAAATGTTATTCATATATTATAACTAGTTGTAAGCAAATATAAAGCTTATGGCTGGTATTATGAGGTATTACGTATGCCTTATAACAGCTTTATAACCATTTATATAGCATTATGGATACAGGACTCATAGGAAGTCTTAACAGGCCTTTGACTGGGAATAAATTTTGGGTTTATGTTATCAGTGCATCTTCTGCTACGGTCCCGCTCAGGCAGGTGTCTGCTCCTGTTATCTGATTCACACTTCCTTCCGCTGTAAGGCAGGAATGAGGTCACGCTCTGTGTTTCGGAGAGGGGAAAGGGTGTTCGCTTCCACCACAAGCCAATCTACAGTTCCAAATCTCAGTCTGGCCCTGCTCAGGCAACAGAGGCAGCAGTCCATCCATCAACCAACGGGCCAGTCTTTATTTATACTGCAGCTTTTCTACAAACTATTGTAATTCAATGTGACTTAGGAACTGACATACGGTTAGGAGCAAGGCCCAGTCATATGGGCTATAAATAATAATACAGCCAATTAAAAATAAATAAGAATAACATGGGAATGAGGAAATAACGGCCCATCGAACTGCGCCAAAAGAAATAAAAGCAGAAATGGAAGCCGAAGACCAGGAAGAGGTTGAAAAGAGTCATAAACATATCATACTTTATAATTGTGGATGAAACGTCTTTGGGTTATGTTCACAAATGTTCACTGAGTGGTATCACTACACTGTAATACAAAGAAGATCTTGGCAAGTAAATCTTATCTTAGTTGATAGATCTTAGAATCTCGAGGATAGTTTCAACTATTCTAAAAAGTTTTTAGTATTTTTAGGATGGAGCACCAGTCTGAGACGGTCAGTACAGAGGATGGAGCACCAGTCTAAGACAGTCAGTACAGAGGATGGAGCACCAGTCTGAGACGGTCAGTACAGAGGATGGAGCACCAGTCTGAGACGGTCAGTACAGAGGATGGAGCACCAGTCTGAGACGGTCAGTACAGAGAATGGAGCACCAGTCTGAGACGGTCAATACAGAGGATGGAGCTCCAGTCTGAGACGGTCAGTACAGAGGATGGAGCACCAGTCTGAGACAATCAGTACAGAGGATGGAGCACCAGTCTGAGACAGTCAGTACAGAGTGCTGGCTTTTTGGATTTCCTGGTTCGGCCTACGCTCGTCTCTCTTTCCTATGACCTGGCATTGCCCTTTTGTTAAGCAGGCTCGTCCTTTCCTGTTGTGCAGAGTAACCAGACCTCTCCGACTTTCGGCTCTGCCTGCATGGTGGCCAGTCCTTTGTGTCTGACACCAGGGTGTGATGGATCAGTGATGATCTTCTCTGCACACTTCCTGGTTCTGGAAGTGTGCCGAGATTGTCATAAGCCAACTTTAGGATTATATAACTTATTCCTAGACAGTTGTAACTAGTCTAGTCTAGTTGTAGTACTAGCTTTAAGCGATTTTAGTAAGCCAATGTTCTCATTATACCAGCAAACCAAATTTTATTATATATATTTAAAAATGTGTCGATAAAATCACTTAGAATTAGTGAAATCTGTCTGGAAATAAGTCACATAATCTTAAAATGAGATCAAACAATCTCAAAATGAAAATTTTAAGGTATATCAACTAGATATACGATCATTTGACTAGCCGAGATCTCATGTTTGGCAGCGTTTGAGATCCGTGCTGAAGGCTGGCGCTGAAACTGAAGCTCATGTGTTCTAACAGCTGCAGACACACAGCTCTGCTCTGCAGGCTCCCCTCCAGGCTGGATCTCTCTCCTCACTTGAAAGAGGGCCGTGTTGATTACAAGGAAATGAGTCATTTCGGTGACTTTGGAGTAATTATCCAAAGCGACTTATCAAGATAACTGGAAACCTGTTAGATCATCTGATGTCATCCTCAGAAGGCAAAGGGACTGTCGCACACTGGGCCGCTCCCAGTGACGAGTCAAGAAGTCCAGGATCCTCCAAAGGATGGGATAAACGAGTCGAGGGCTGGTGGCAGACTGGATAAGTACGTTCCGAGTGTCTGAGTGTTACTTCAGGAGGTACAGCTGTGGGTCTGCAAACAACCTTCGTCCAGCTTGATGATATTTACTTCCTGTTTCCTCTCTTGTGCCGTGACCCATAGGACGTCTTTACGTAGACAACTCAAAGCCTATTCTTAGGACACAAGGTACAGAAGCAAACAGCTGTGGGAACCAAAAGACGGAACAGGAAAGAGCGGGGGCTCGGCTGCATTGCCCACCAACAACGCTGAGGTCAGCCCTACTGTGGTAGGTAGACTAGAAAGCGTTGAGTGACAGTGTTAAATCAAGAGCGTGTGTGGAACGTTCCTTTGAACTCTCCTCAAAGTCGTCATGTCGTAAAGTCCAAAGCGGTTCAGCTATTCCTTCATCATACTCGGATCCCGAATCCAGGGCTAAATCCACCCTCTTCTGTGCTAATGTGAGTCAGTTCCGTAATTTCCCAAAGCCACCAGCAGCTTACCTCACTGTTAAGCGACTGATTTCCATAATAGATGAGCGGCTTCAGCACTTTATGGTAATTCCACCAACTTTCATGTCTGGCCACATGACGGGTTTGCGAAGTCATCACCGAAAGTAGCCAGAAGAAGTCAGCGAAGCCGGAAAGCCTTCGTAATTCCTCTGCCAGCTTTCCCGTGATTTATCTCCAACACTTTTCCTTCTTAATTTCTACTGTAGAAATAACTGAGTGTGAGAAATGGCTTCGCTCCAATGATGGATTTCCAGGCATTGTGTGGGAAAGAGTGGTATAATCATAATTCATAGCCGCACACACATAGATGATTTTTTTTTTTTGATCTTACTTTCTTTCCTTCTTTTAATAACTCAAGAGAGATGATGTAATTAGGGCTAGGCTATATTCTCGAGGATGAGAGGAGAGAGTAGACGGTCTGGGAACACACAGAGGGAAGGGTTGGGCCGGGGCGAGGGGCGTAGGGGGATGGTGTGGTCAGTCAATGCCGACATGGAATACATTGTTGTATGTAAGCTTGTTTTAATTAGGCCTGCTGGCAGCCTTATCGACACGCTCTGTCTGGACAAGCCTTCTTGGGGTTAGGGAAGAATGATGAATAGTGCTTGCTCAAGTTTGCGTAAATGCACTCAGCCGTCACATTATTAGAAACAGCCACCTTGTACCTCCACGTCCTGACCGGGTTATGAGGGCCCCCAACCTAATAGGCCTATTCTGTAGGTATAGGATGTAGGTGATTGGTGAGACCACTACCCACCCACTATGCTATGAGGCAGCTACCACACCATCTGGGAGATGGGGGTTCGATTGCCGGCCTGGGTTACCATACTGTGCTACAATAAGAGTCCTTGGGCAAGACTCCTTGGGCATTGGCCAAAGTGCAATATGAATACCGTTGTGCGTCACTCTGGAAAAGAGCGTCAGCTAAATGCCATAAATGTAGATGACACATCATTCTGGACTGAAAGTGAAATGGCCCGACTTCATGGACCGACACCGCTTACCAACACTGACAAAACTCCAGCACTGCCCTGCAAAAACATGAGACCTTGGCAAGTCATCTTATATCAAGGTGATATATCTTTTTTTGACATTTGAGTTTTAAGTGATTTCGCTAAGCCAAATTTTCTTACTATACTGGCAAAAATTTTATTTTGACTCAGTAGAATCAGTAACAGAAAATCTTCCAGGTCAGAATTCATCCAGGTCCTGCAGAAGCAAAGCAACCCCAGAACATCACACTGCCGCCGCCATGCTTCACTGTTGGTATTATGTTCTAGAAGATTAGAATTTTAGAATTCTCATGGTGAGTGTTATGTAGGGACAGGACATGGAGGCAGGATGCAAGCGCAAGTATTTAGTGTTAGAACAAACAAGATGAAAACTAAACTGAAAATACTCTTAAAACGTCAAACTAAACACTACTGTGGTACCAGGAAACAGAAACAACAAACAGGGACTGAATCAACAGACATAGAGACAAAATCCACGGACATGATGACGAAGAACCAGCATGGAGACAAAACACCAACATGAAGACAAAAGACCGGCAGGACGACAAAACACCAAGCAAGAACACAGGGGATAGAAATAGTTCCTACTGATAATTGCGTACAGTTACTGACCCGGCTCAGCTGACTCCGCCCATCACCAACATTTGTGCAGGTAGCGAGCCCACCAATCAGAGTACAGCGGTCACTTTGTCTTGAGCTTGTGTTGACCTGTTGGAGAGAGCTGTGTTCTAGCTAATGTTCCCTGTTCTCCTTCAGTGTTCTGTGCTGATGATGATGTGACTAGACGTCAGTGTCAGTCTAATGAATGAGCTTCTATTAAAGACTGGTGGACTGAGAGACACTAGAGTCTCTTCACCTACACTGAGCTGATGAAGAGTCCTGTTCCAGAAATGATAATAGAACATTAGAGCCGTAATAAACCATGCTCCTGTTACTCTCCATACTTAAGTACATCTGAAGGTACATACTTTAGTACTGGTACTCTCCATACTTAAGTACATCTGAAGGTACATACTTTAGTACTGGTACTCTCCATACTTAAGTACATCTGAAGGTACATACTTTAGTACTGTTACTCTCCATACTTAAGTACATCTGAAGCTACATACTTTAGTACTGTTACTCTCCATACTTAAGTACATCTAAAGGTACATACTTTAGTACTGGTACTCTCCATACTTAAGCACATCTGGAGGTACATACTTTAGTACTGGTACTCTCCATACTTAAGAACATCTGAAGGTACATACTTTAGTACTGTTACTCTCCATACTTAAGTACATCTAAAGGTACATACTTTAGTACTGGTACTCTCCATACTTAAGCACATCTGGAGGTACATACTTTAGTACTGGTACTCTCCATACTTAAGTACATCTAAAGGTACATACTTTAGTACTGGTACTCTCCATACTTAAGCACATCTGGAGGTACATACTTTAGTACTGTTACTCCAGTGGAGGTCTAAAGGGAGGAACTGAGACTGGAGGTAGGTTTTGGTCAGTTTCAGGGCCTGTGGCGGAGACTGACCTCGTAGTGGCACACCAGGTGAGTCACAGGTACAGAGGTCTCCTGTGGATCTACAAGGTGAGCTTGGTTTGAGAGGATGCGCACGACTTAATGCCATTCATAAAAATCAATCAATAACACCAATAATGTGTTTTCTCTATCTTGTCCTTCGGCTCCTATAGACCATCCTTTCTGTCCATCAGTTCATCCTAGTCGGAGCACTGGCCTGGGCTTCCTTACTGGTCAAGGTTCATTGTTCTTGAATCCCACTCATATCCTTTCCTTTCCCTCCTGTTGGAGAATTGATGGAGAAGTAGTTAACTGTCCATTGTCTGTAATTATCCGCTCCAGGTTTATGGTAACGTTGGGTTCGGAGGAGCAGGTCCCTGGATTATTGGAGGGAAGACGTTTTAATATGCTCTAGGAAGCGGCTGGAAGCTGGTTTTGATATCAGTTCGCATGACTTTACTGTGTTTTAGCAACTAATGCCTTCATCCTCCTCGCAGGATTCCCTTCGCCTCGTAAAAGGCAGGACACCTTCCACCTCCTTCTGCTTTCTTCTTACTCCTCAGAGGTGTTTCCATATAACGCTCCTACTATAGAAATTCAGCTGTCCAGCTGGGAAAACCAACCGGCACTCAAAGGAAAGTCAGTGCAAAGCTAATCAAAATACAGTGCTGGGAAACGGTATTCGCAATCGATAGTTTCCAGTTGAGTTTTGCTCATTTATCACTTTCAGATGATTCAGATCATTCAACTAATCCTAAAGCAGGATGAGGACAACACGGGTAAACACAAAATGCAGCTAAGATATTTGAAAGCCCTATCAGCCATGCCATAACAGCTGCAGTTAAACGATTGTGATAACCTGCCAGAGTCTTTTACACCACCGTGGAGGAATTCTGGTGACTCTAATTTGCAGAATTGTTCTAATACGGCTACATTGGAGGGGTTCCCAGTATGAACTGCCTGTTGAAGCTCCTTCCACAGCATCTCAATGGGATTCAAGTGAGGACTTTGACTCGGCCACCTTTGTTTCTTTTCTTGAGAGCCTTTTGGAACTGCTTGTGTACTTCATCGGATCATCGTATACATCAACTGTATAACCCAACTGAACATGAACTAGGTCAGGAATGATGGGCAGACATTCATTGTTCCATCTATTATGACAAGTCATCCAGGTCCTGCAGTAGCAAAGCAACCCCAGACCATCAAACTACCGCCACCATGTTTCACTGCTGAGTAGATATAATAGGACGCATGTCGTCCTGAATAGTTCCACCTTGGCACATCAGGCCAGAGGATGTAATTGGGGCTCATTTAGATGGTTTTGGAAAATGGGAGATGAGTCCTTGGGTTCTTTTGGACCAGCAGTTTGGAGTTTTGCATTTGCAGGTTTCCCATGGAGACCAATTCTGCCCAGTTCTTATTGAGGAATCCCGAACATTGACCTTAACTGAGGTCCCAGAGCCGTAGCAATGGCTTTGTAACCCTTTCCAGGCAGGACATTGTCATGACTGTATTTGGAATCTGTATTGGCTTCTCTTTAGCATGTGATATCATGTGTTGCTGTAGGAAACCTTGATGGATCCGAAATAGTTTTTGACACCAGCTAAGCTCAATATGTTCCTCCTGAAACCATTTATTAAATATTCACAACACAACACTTTCAAGCATAATCAAACAGTCTGGAGCTGTAGAGGTTCCTAATGGTGTCCTGTGATAATCCATCCCATGCAGCTTGAACATCCTCACCCAGCTCCTGCAGATGGTGCGGTAGGGGTGGTGGTTGAGTGACACCAGGACTTCTGGACGAGTCACTACACACACTACACGGTGCCTCCACACACGGATTCGTTGGGCGTCTCCACCAAGACTAAAGCGGGACTCGTCACTGAAGATGACCCGCTGCCATTCTGAGTCACTCCATGACAGTCTGGTACGACACCACTGCAGTCTTTGGTGACGGTGACGTGGTGTTAAGGACAGTCGTGGTAACGGTCTGTGTGCATGTAGTCCTGCGTGGTGCAGCCGTCTACCAATGGTGCTGCACTAACAGGATGACTCATGGAGGACACCACTGCTCGCTGGAGGTCTGTAATGGTGGCTGGTGGGTCAGTCAGGTACAGAGATGCCGTCCTTGCTTATGTCATGTGCGGGTGAGACATTAGCATGTCTCACTATGTCAAACCTACACACAAGGTTTCATACCTGTAGTCTGATTCCTTTTGAGTCCTCATGCTGGTCAATTTATCTAGAACTGTATTATATTATATTATATTATATTATATTAGACTTTAATATGGCCCAGATTTCTGTGTAGTCAGTTGCTGATCAGATGATAAGTCACTATGTTAAAATATTAGTAGAACAATTCAGATTTGAAAAAAATTGTCTTTTCAAAAACTCCCATTTTCAATAGCCGGTGAAAGCGCTGCTCCGGCCAGCATTGTCCATCAAAACGTCCCTCTAGAAAACAGGAAGTGTAAAATCCTGAGAACTTCCTGAAGTCTTATTTTGCGTATGCGCCACTGTGTGTTGGGAGAGCAACATGGCGGCCCCCGCCTGGCCGACAGAACTCTCCACCAGCTTCCTTCCCTGCATCAGGCTGGCTGTGAACGGCATCGTGGGAAAAAGAGAGAAAGGCATTGCTACGCCGGGCCTTTCCTCTGCATTGTGCTCAGTCACTCAGCACTGCCGGACCCCTGAGCCCCTTCAAATACAGCCAGGCCGGTTTTAGAGTGTGACTCTTTTGGGGTCTTGGGTGTGTGGGTCTGGGTTCTGGGAGCGAGACTCTGCCCATGCGTGTCAAGAGGCTACAAGTGTGTAGCGTCAATGAACCCACTTGGCGTCCCTCTGCGTGTTGACATGTTATCGCGAGCGTAGCCCTCTCTCCGCATTGTGTAGACTTTCTCCTATCAGCGTCCATCTGGCTTATCAGGCCAAGAGGGCCATAGAACTCGGTCCGAACCGGATTGCAGGGTTACACGGCGGGGTCGCCAACGAGGAGCCTGGTTTCCGTTTTTATGGGGCCGTTTCTGCCGTTTTGGCCTCTGAATGAGAATCCCTGATCTTGTGCGAAAGCAATCAGGGTCGGTGTCAGAGAAGTCATCCTCCACTCCTCCTTCATCCTTCAGCTTGGCAAGCGCAAACCGCTGAAGACGTGTGCCGAAAAGGAGGATGACGTGAAGGTCAAGTGCGAAGTCACATAAGGATTCCCCCACTTCCTCCCTCTGGTCCCTGGAAGCACGCAGAACGGATCCCTCAGCTGCTTCCTGTTTATTGTTGTTGAAGAGGTGTTGTCCTCTGTTGATAAAGATGCTCAACCGCCGACCTCCAGCACAGGAGCGAGCTTCCTGTAAGGGCTTCCGCGTACGCGGGGGCTGCACTCCATATCCGACAGTAGGGACTGGCCTATGAACCTGAGGAAGGATGTGCAAGCTTGGGAAGTGCTCACAGAAGGCCAAGGGCCTGAGGAATTCATTGGAGAGATATGGAAGGTCTGTGAACGTGAACGAAAGTACTTTCTTCATTTTTAATATCTAGTGCTGTGTACGGCCCAAAGCTGCTTGGAAAAATACCGGTCCCATTGACTTACAGTGGTGCCTTGAAGTTTGGGAAGCCTTTAGAGTTTTCCGTATTCCTGTTTAAACAGGAAAGCTTTAGCGCAAGTTCTGCTAGGATGACTCCGATGCTACGTCACTCGTTCGTTTATTCATGCCTCTGGTCTATCACAGTGAACCACCTGGCTTTAAAAGGATTCACCTTACACTTCTGTTCCGCTTCTTTCAGGTGTAGACGCTTCAACGCTGTCCTACTTCAACCCCTCACAGTTTGGTCCCGGTCCTGTTGTCCAGGGAGTCCATATCTGGCAGGATCTGTGAAGACTTCGAGGCCTGTGCCCAGAAAAGAGCCCACACCAACGATTCTTTCTTTCTTTAAAAAAAAAAAAGTTAATATTTCAAAGCGATGTTTATTTACAAGCCATGAAACTCTCCCTGTCCCTGTCCATCAGTTTCATTTTTCAGCCACAATTCCGAGGAGAATTCCCTGTAGGCTGGGATTTTATCCACTGCTGGTAGACCCGTATGACCGTACGCTTCCATACACCTGCAGATCCAGCCACTTCCTTCACACTATGGTCTTTGGCCACGCCCACATGCAGTCCCTCCTTTTAGCCAATCATTAACATCTGCTCTGGAGCCATTTTCCACACATGGAGCGAGACATTCCCTGCACCGTAGAACCTCTTCCCAATCTATGGATCCAGTCACTCCCAGCCCCATCATCCTCATGCAGCGCCATCTGCAGGAGCCTGGAGTTTCTACCACCTTAAACGCGCAAGGCGGCTCTTTTTCCTTTTCCTGTACAGGAAGCCTATTTTTACATACTGTGGCAACTGGCACTTGATGATGGGACTCTAGATGTGCGGTATACAGAGCTGCACCGCAGGCCTTCACCAAAGAATCAAATTGTACACCTAATTAAAGGTCATTAAATCTAATTTTCTATGGCTTTTTGCCTTTCGTGTATTTCTGGCAGAACTAAAAGTTGATCAAGTCCTAAAAGTAGATACAAGAAACCAAATTAAACTGATTTGCTGAGAAGAAGGATCCAGGACTTCATATCTGTGAGGGACAAAAGTGTGTGAACCTGTGCAGCAATAATTGCGACTAAATGTTTCCGGTAACGGTTCATCAGTCCTGTAAATGGGTGGAGGAACTTTAGCCTATTCGTCCGTATGAAACAGCTTCAACTCTCTTCTGTTGGTGGAGTTCTTCCCATGAGCTGCTCACTTCAGGTCCTACCACAACATTCCTACTGGGATAAAGACCCAAAGACTTTGACTTGGCCGTTCCAGAACATTACCGCTCGTGTATCTAGGGTTGTGGTCTTGCTGCTTGACCCACATTCTCCTGAGATCCAGCTCACGGACAGATGTCCTGACATTTTCCTTTTAGAATTTGCTGGTATAAAATAGAATTCATTGCTCCATCAATGATAGCAAGTCTTCCTGTAATACTACCACCACCATGTTTCACAGATAGGATAAGGTTCTGGAATGCACACAGACCGTTACCACAACTGTCCTTAACACCACGTCACCGCCACCAAAGACTGCAGTGGTGTCGTACCAGACTGTTATGGAGTGACTCAGAATGGCAGCGGGTCATCTTCAGTGACGAGTCCCGCTTTAGTCTTGGTGGAGACGCCCAACGAATCCGTGTGCGGAGGCACCGTGGTCAGCACCGAGATGAACGTTCTGCTGTCACACGTCCAGAAGATCTGGTGTCCCCCCACCTTTGCCCCTACCGCACCATCTGCTGGAACCGTGTGAGGATGTTCAAGCTGCATGGGATGGATTATCACAGGACTCCATTAGGAACCTCTACAGCTCCATACCGAGACGTCTGGCGTGTTGGGTTAGCAAACACGGCGGCCCAACGCCATACTGAGAGACAGACTTCTGTTTGTGTAGCTCAATAAATATTGATCATATCAGTCTAAATTTATCATCAGTTATTGATCCTGGTCACCTTTAACTGCAATCTCACGAGTGTTATCCCATTCATCGCTTTTGCTGAGTCAGCGCGATACGGTGGCGACCACCCTACACCAACTCTACTGAGGCAACGAGATCCTATACATCAGCCCACTGGCCAATCATAAAGCTGTTTTACAGATATTAATAAAGACCTCTAATGCCTTCCCAACAACATGTCAGTCTCTCTGTCGCTCCTTGCTTCCTTGAGTCTTAGTTTTAGAAAGCAATTGTGGGAACAATCAACAGCACTGTTAGTTCTGCTTAAAGAATAACATGCCTTCAGAAAACTGGACTATCTTGGAATCAGAACGCAGGGACCTCGTGGTCTATTTGGGCCTGGATTTGGGTCAAGAACAACTCCAGTGCAGCGATAACTCTCCCAGCTGTCGGATTGCTGCTCTGGCACTCCATGACTGGGCCTTCCAAACCGGCCGAGAGAGAGAGGATGTGTCCAAATCTATTTGAGATTGAGGTCTTTCATACCCGTTTGATGCTGATTAAAACGGAACCGGAGCGTTCACCCCGTGAGCGGTCATATGGTTTATTTGTAGAGCGTGACAAACCGTGAAGGCAAGACACAGGCCTGAGTGGACACACGCTGCTGGACCCGTACGGAGAGTGGACGGGTCGGAGAAGACAAACACACCCAATAGTATATCGTGTTATTTTATGCACGGTGCTGTTAGGTAACTGACTTCGTGCTAGGCGTCTTATCACGGGGGGCATCAACCTGGAACCCGTTACAGCTACGTCTGGTAGAGAAGGGAGCCTAGAACAAAGTCACTCTTGGCTAGAACATTTAAGAATTGATCGTCGTGACTCAGGGCGGCCTGGACTTGGCTGGAACCAGCTATGCTTAAGTGCAGTGATAATAATAGCAATGGACAATGGTACAGTTGGCTGGGTTGAAGGGCCGGTGGCAGTGCCAAGGCAGAATCTGATAGCGGTAATTATACTGAAAAACACTTTCGCAGCTACCCAAATAAACTCTCGCCATCTGATTGGTGCATTCCTTTTAGGGGATAGACGTTGTCATGGCCGATTTAGAGAATTTAGAGCCCTTTGGCATTTTTGCTGTACCCAGAGGAATCCTTGTAGTGTGTAGTGGAACACCAACACAGCAGGGGGCAGTGAGCAGCCCTATCCACAGCACCTTAGGGAGCGATTTTAGTTTAGGTCCCCAGCTCAAAGGCACTTCAACCCGCGACCCTCCTCTGGTCACAAGGCTGGTTCCCTAAGCTTCAGCCCATCTGGGTGTGTTGTGGTTTGAAGTTTTTAAGGTTGTAGTAACTCCATGCTCCTGTAGATGGCACTGCATGAGGATGATGAGACTATAAATACTTGAGGGTTGTGTAACGGGAACGGACGGTGACGTAGACGTGCTTCACAGGAGGTTCATGGTATGCAGTTCCCTGTGGAGTGGTCTCTCAGACGTTGGTTGTGGAGGACCTGCGGTGACTTCTAGAAGGAATACCGGCCTGGAAGCGAAGCAGTGTTTATTCACAAGCCGTGAAACTCGCTGGTGGTCCCGGTCCGTCAGTTTCGTCTTTTGGCCACAGTTCTGAGGAGGATTCTTTGTAGACTGGAATTCTTGCCACTCCTGGAAGACCCGTATCTCAGTGATCGCAAAAGAGACACAGGCAAAAGACGAGTCCAGATTTGAGACTTTGAGACTGTATTCTATAGGCTCATGTCAGTGGTAGGAATGAGGAGTCAATTCCAAAAGAGTCACTTCTCCAACTCCAGTACATCTTCAGAACTCCAGAGTCGGGGTCGACTCCTAGCCAGTGACTCTGAGTCAGAGTCCGAGTAGGTACAGCCACTATGCTAACAGAAACACTTTCTATACGTCCTGACCCGCAGATCTTCATAATCTTTATGATCTGGGTCCCAAAAACATTTCTTAGAAACGGAACAAGGACCGTTACGGGAACAAAGAAGAAGAAGGTGAGGGTTTGCTCCTTTTTTCCAGGGTCTAATTCAAATTTCTGCTCCGTCTTAAATAGCCCTGGATTTATATTCTGGCGCCAGTGCATCCGATAATTGCTGCATCACTTAAGGTGGACTGGAAAAGTACACAGGAAAAAAGAAGTTGGCCAATACAAAGCTAACTTCAGCCTCCTAGGAGCAAGATTAAATCCAACTTTTTTCCAAAGGAAATATCTCATTTTCAAAGAATTCCGACGACAGTAATGATTTTATCAGGGCTTGTCTTTCCCTCGCCCCTCGTTAAAATAAAAAACAAGCTGAATTTTAAGCATGTAGCTTCTTTAGGGTTCGTCTCTGCTGTATCCTATTGTCATCAGCGCTAAGTAGGGTCAAGGGGTCAAATCTATTGATTCCAGTGGGAGGAGTCAAGAGTCGGCGCTGACTTCCGGAAAAACAGGCCTCTGTCTGGGCGTCTTAGACTTAGGTTTTAAGTTAAACTCAGGTTTAACACAGTTAACTTTAATTTAACCATTTAACAGGCTTCTCAATTTTAAGGTGTGTCTTCTAGACATGAGATCATTTTACCTGCCGAGATCTCATTTTTAGCAAGAATTATTTATGTGTCGAAATTTGAATTATTACATTTGTAAATTTGAGATTATTTAACCTAATTTTCAAAATTTTAACTTGTTAAATCATTTCAGTAAACCATATTATCTTACTATATAGGCAGATAATTTGGTTTGTTTCAGTACGTTCCTTATAATTAGTAAAGTTATGCCTATATAGTGATAAAATTTGAAATACAATCACTTAAAACAAGCAAAAATATCTCTAAATATGTTAAATAATCTTAAATTTAGAAATCTGAAAATCTATTAAAAAAATCTGTTTTACTAAAATGATGTAAAACAAGTAAAACATTCTGGAAATTAGGTTAAATATTGCTAAAATACGTCTTCAACAATTAGTGAAATAATTTTAAAATTAGAGTACAACAATCTTAAAATGAGAAATATGAGACACATCAACTAGATATAAGATCAGTTTACTTCCCAAGATCTCGTCCCTTGCAGGGTGGTTGTGTGATTGAAGCATTTACGGATGAAGATAGATACTTTGAAGTAGAAACTGAATCAAAGTTTACATTTTTAACAAGTAGCTGGTTCTTGGAATTTCAGAGTCGGTTCTGACCCGGAACAGGGTTTTAATACCCAACCCTTTAAAACCACAGATTCATACTTTAACCCTTTAAGCTTCTGATCAGCTTTTTGGTAGAGCACATTTTGAAGAATATTGAAGAATGTATTGAACTTAACTTGATAGTGCCATCTCTACCAAACGGCAGAGGCATGTTAGGGTAAATAGTCCACTAGAGTTTACTTTCAATAGATATTCTTCACTGTTCTCATTCATAAAGAAGTCAAGCAGCAGGCAATTCACTCCACAAGTGGGCTGTGTTTGGTTGGAAGCTTATTTTAGCAGTATATTATAGTTTCAGAGGTTTTGATTAACAGGATTATGTAACTTCACACAAAAAATGGGGTCTAAAAAGGGTAAGGCACAGCGGCTGGGAAGTGCAAAACATTAACATTAACATTCAAGAAAACAAAATTACTATAAAAACAAATTTACAGGACATGAAACACATACAAACTGAATTCTGACACACAGGAAGTGCTTGTTGTGGGCCCTTGTCAATCAGACTGTTTGGCGGTGGTAGAGTGAGTGGAAGTAAGAGATGAACAGGTGTCTAGACCACTCAGAGCTGGAGATGTTAATGAAGGTAGGTGGGCTGTAACACTAGCTGTAGTGGAGAACCAGCTAGCTAGCTTAAACTGGCTGAGAGCTTTTACAGCCCACGTGGTTTAGAGTCGCCATTACCAAACGGTCTACTTGTTTCTTTATGCTAATGGTGTCTATGCTAAGCTAATGGTTTCTTAGTTTATAACTTTTAGGCCATTACCACTTAGAGGTGTAAAAAAATATCAATAAATCTGAGTATTGCAATATTATGGTTTGAGTATTGATATTTATTTTTTTTTGTTAAATGACTTAACAAGATATATTTCTTTTTCTGGCAGTGTAGTAAACCTAGCATTTAAAATCCTATGACAGTTTTAATAAAAATAGATTTAAAATATCTTGCTATACATTGGAATATATAAAATCATAACCCCTATATTGGGATTCAATTCATATCGCCAGATCCTTGTCAGCACATGGTCAGTATGTCCCTGAAGTCAATCAATCAATCAATCAATGTTTATTTGTATAGTGCTTTTTACAACCAATGTTGTCGCAAAGCAGCTTCATAGAAAATCAGTTTGTTATAGAAAAGAAAAACACAAAGCTAATGTACAGACATGTGTGGGTGGTGGGGTGGGGAAAAACCGGGTCCAAGCCCCCCTTGAGCAAGCAGGAGGCAAAAAGTGGCAAGGAAAAACTCCCTTGAGTAAGGAAGAAACCTCGAGAGGGACCAGGCTCAAGGGCGGAACCCAACCTCCTCAGGTCGAACCCGGATGAGACGAGAAAGACAGAACTAACAGGAGAAGAACATCTATTAGATCCAGTCTGATTAGATCCAGTCTGATTAGTCCAGGAGGGAGTAACTGCAAGATGGAGTCGACCCATAGAAAGAGTATGATCAGAGCCAGACGCTGGTCAGTGTAGAGGTTATGGTCATGCCGGTTGATAAAACAGGGCAGGAGACCCACAGAGGTGCTGATGCTCAGGTGCCTCTAGTCGCTCTGATGTGATCACTCCGGAGAAAGTGTGCATTCATGCCAATCTGGTTAATATATTTTATATTTCTCATTTTAAGATTGTCATAGGCTTCTTATAAAGTTATTATTATTATTAGTATTGTTGTTGTTGTTTATTTAAAAGTTATTTTCAGGTAGTTTTTACTTGTTTAAAGTGATTTTAGTGAGGCAGTTACTATACTTTGGCTTGTTTCCAGCATGTTTCTTAAAATTTGTCTTATTAAAGTCACTTAAAACAAACAAAAATTGTCTGAAAATACATACGACGAAAATATAAATATGATGGAAATATAAGCTGTGTAAGGTCATATACTCTTACTAAAAACTAAAAACTTACTAAAATCAAGTAAAACTAAGAAATCGAAAAATAAATTTTTAATTCATCGTACAAGTAGCTTACAACAATCATAATTTCTAAATATCTCAGCTGGATATGAGATAGTTTCAGGGGCCAGGCTCTCCTGTGAGCTTTAGAAGGTAGAGGTGTCGCTAGTACTAGCACAGTGAACCCTCTCTATAGTTCAGGTCTGTGAACTCTCTCAGGCTAATCACGGATTAGGTCTACAGTATATCCTCCATCTCTCACAGCCTCCAACTCAATCAGACCAAATATTTACACACATGCATTCCACTTATATAAACATACGCATGGTGATATATTTGTTAAATCAGATCATATTTGGCAGAAGCTAGCCAAGATTCCCTGTCGGCGCTCTGGAGCAGCTGAGGACTCTCTGCTCTAAATAGAGCTGAGGTTTAGAGTTTTAGCTCAGTCCTGCCTGCAGGTGTATCAAGTATCCCTCTAGGGGGCAAACATTACGACTGTACACATTTGGACCGGACCGTAACGCCAGTTTCCAGACCTAATAACCAAGCATCGATGTGTTGTTTGCTCTTCTGTGGTGTATCAAAAAATCACTCTTTATAATAAACGTGCCGGGAAGGATGCTTTGGAGCCAGGCTACAGAGCAGGCGTCTCCAACTACCGGAGATACAGTTTCATACGGCTGGTCACACAATTTATCCTCTGGCCCACATATTGCCGTTTCTACAGCTAAATATTTACATCTGATGGGTGGGTTTGAGTTATCCAGCAGGGCATATATATATATATATATATATATATATACATATACACACACACACACACACACACACACACACACACACACACATATATAAGTGATTTTAGTAAGCCAAATATATATTACTCACTATATTGCAGAAATTTCTGCTTCTATTAAAAAATGTGCTGAAACAAGCCATATTATCTGCTAGGATTGAGAAAATTTGCCTTAATAAACCAATAAAAACTGCCTGTAATAACTTAAATAATTAAAAAATGTACCTAAAGCTATCTTAGAATAACAATAGTAAGATATGACAACTAGATTTTAGATCTTTACTTTTTGCAGTATATGATTTTATTACAAAAACAAGCAACTTTGTTAAAAATGAGATCTTGGTAGGTAAAATCTTATAATCTTGTCTTATATTTCTTGTTTTAAAATTGTCCTATTTAACTTATTTTCAAACTCTATTTTAACTATTTTAAGTGATTTTAGTGAGCAGAATTTTCTTACTATATTGCAGATATTTTTACTTCTATTAAGAAACTTAAATAATTTCAAAATTAACTTTCTTATTTAAAAATCTTTTAATAAGAACTGTAAGATATGACAACTAGATTTTTGCAGTTATGATTTTATGATAAAAACAAACAACTTTGTTAAAAATGAGATTTTGGTAGGTAAAATGGTCTTATGTCTACTTGATAGATCTTATATTTCTCATTAAAGGATCGTCTTAGTTAACTTATTTCCAAACTGCATTTTAAGTGTCTTTAGAAAAACACATTTTCTCACTATTTTGGCAGATAACCGTACGTGCTTCAAGAAAACTGTCTGCCAGCACAGTGAGAAATTTGTCTTATTAAAATCACTTTAAACAAGCAAAATAAGGTTGCCTAGCTTTTATGGGTATGGGTATAAGGGTATGGGTTCACATGGCCTGCAATAAAATAAAAGTCAAAGTAAATGTTAAACGACACTGCACTTTTTCCATATCTCATGATTTGGCTTGTTTCATGCATTTAAAATACGTAAGCCAGTATAATGAGAAAATGTGACTAACTAAAATCACTAAACGAGTAAAAACAAAAAGCAAATGAGGTTAAATAATCTTAAAATGATCTTACACCAATCCTAAAATAAGAATTCTAATATACATCAACTAGATTACAGATAATTTTACTCTTCAAGATCTCATTACCTGCAGTCTAGCTTGGGTTCATTTTGGCAAAAGTAAAAGTAAATATAAAAACACCACCTAGTGAATAATTTATTTTGTTTTAACATTATTGTACTTATTTTTAAGTATTGTCTGCCAATATATAAAACTGCTTACAACAAGTAAAAAAAAAAAAAAAAAAAAATAATAATAATAATAATAATAATAATAATATATATATATATATATATATATATATATATATATATATATATATATATATATATATATATATATATATATATACACACACACACACACACACACACACATTGAAAAATCTAAAATCGATAATCTAAAAATGATCTTCACAATCTCAAACTTAGAATTTTAATATAAATCCATTAGATATTCAATCATTTTTACTCGCCAAGATTTTCCAGTGATTGGGGGCATATACATAATCTACACAACCTAAAATCTGGCTTCCTAAAATCACTTACAGTAAATAAAACCAGGCTGGGAATAAGACACATACAGTAATCTTATAAAGTACCTTGAGCGACTTTAAAATGAGAAATATTCCCATATAAGATATTTCAACTAGATATAAGATCAGGTTACTTACCAAGACACCAAGCTATTAAAATCGCTGCCATAGAAGAACAACTTTGGGTTCCATAATAAACATTTTAAGAGGTGGCTCTTCTTTAAAACCCACTGTACTGGGATTCAGAGTGAGGGAGCCGTGTGACGTGTAAAAGGTTAACCCATTAAAGCCTTTTTGCTCGCATTTCATTGATTTGTGGCCCCGAACTATTCAGGAACCTCTGATTTAAAGAGTGTGGAGAACATTTTATTCCGTGGTTAATCATCAAGGGCCTTGTATTCCGTTCTCTGGAGCTGAGAAATGGCTATTGACCTCATCTGATGATGTCTGGAGAACGTCTATCACAACCGTTTATGATAATGGCTGGAATGGCGCGAGTTGCTGAACGGCCTCCCCTTCTCAGAGCAGCAGAGGCGCCGCCCAGTCAGATGTTGGTCTGCCAGGTAGCTGAAAGAGGAAATGACTTCATCCTGGCCAATACCTTTAATAAAAGCACGAATGTAACCGGAGAGAGCTGAACCCTGAAAGTCAACTCACACTACTTAACACCCTACTTTACTGCTTTCTGTGCGTTCAGTATTCCACAAATACAGAACCTGAACAAACACCTGCACCCAGAAGGAATCAGCCCACAGGAATGAAACTTGGTGTGTAGGTTTGACATGGTGAGACACGCTAACGATACAAGCCACACACTCAGCCGTGCATGTGACGTAAGCAGGACGGGTCTTATCTCTGTACCTGACTGACCCAACAGCCACCATTACAGACATCCAGTGAGCAGTGGTGTCCTCCATGAGTCCTCCTGTTAGTGCAGCACCATCGGCAGACGGCTGCACCACGCAGGACTACATGCACACAGACCGTTACCACGACTGTCCTTAACACCACGTCACCGTCACCAAAGACTGCAGTGGTGTCGTACCAGACTGTCATGGAGTCCCGCTTTAGTCTTGGTGGAGACGCCCAACGAATCCGTGTGTGGAGGCACCGTGGTCAGCACCGAGATGGACGGTTTGTCGTCACACATCCAGAAGACCTGGTGTCCCTCCACCCCTACCGCACCATCTGCAGGAACTGTGTGAGGATGTTCAAGCTGCATGGGATGGATTATCACAGGACTCCATTAGGAACCTCTACAGCTCCATACCGAGACGTCTGGTGTGTTGGGTTAGCAAACACGGCGACCCGACGCCATACTGAGAGACAGACTTCTGTATGTGTAGCTCAATAAATATTGATCATATCAGTCTAAATTTATCATCAGTTATTGATCCTGGTCACCTTTATCTCCCTTCCCCACACACCTGCACTCCCACACCTCCGTCTGAAGATGAGTGTACAGTTTGTTCTTAGATCTTTAACTAAAGAACCAGATTTGTAATAGATATGGAGTGAGCACGCAGAAGCCTAATAAGGAGCATAGCAGCTAAACCATTAAAGAGCAGGTCTGGAAGTTTTCAGTAGTTCTTTCCCCCCATAATAACTGGAATTAATTACTCGCAGAGAATAAAGATCATTCCGACCAGGAGATTTCGAAAGCACACCGTTTCCTCCAGTTGAATATGTCTAGCGTTTGGCCCCGTTCCTCAGAAAGTAAAAATACTCAGATACTACAGTCTGGCCAGCTAAGAGCCCAGCCCATTACAAACACATCACTCAAACCAACCAGCCATTATATTCCTGCAGGGTTCAAGAAAAGACTCCCTCCCTCTAAAATCCGTGGGGGTTGGGTTGGGATGGAACTGGAGAGAACGTGGGGTTTTGCTTGTCCCTCTTCCAGAGAATCACAGCCTCCATGCCATCATTAGTAACCTCTCGCCAACGGAAAGGGAAAAAAGGATGGCCTCTGCTCTCCGAAGTGGTGCGGCGAAAGCACACGCTCTCAGAGGTCCGCCGATGCGTTTCCCATCGCTGTGGCGCAGATAGCTCCTGGATGGAAAAGCAAGGTGGTGTAATATTGGGGAAATCTGCTGGAGCACTTAGAGGTCGGCCCGTCTTCCACATCACAGGGGCCACTGATTTTGCGGGCTCTGTAATTATCATGCAGTGGGCTATTTCAGTGATATTGGGCTATGGATTAGTCTAGAGGCCGCCCGGGTCTGGGTTTCCATGGCAAAGGGCTGGAAGTAGCTGGTAAAAAATAACAAACAGAAGGATCTCGATCAAGATTGAACGTGACTGTTTGGCGGCACGGAGGCTAGTAATAATAGTCACGCTGCCAGAGCGGAGCAGTCTGGGACTGATTATGGCAGGAAGACCGACAGCGCGTGTCCTGCGACTAAAACAAAGCTGTATGATAGGAGATGTCATATATCACCTAAACGTCGTTTCACTTGGAGCTCAATGTACATTCAGACTGAGGTCTTCCATCACTCATCTTCATTTTCCAGCATCAGAAATCCGACCGTCAGTCCGATCATGAAATTGCAGTGACATAACATAACATACTGTAGCAGTAACATCAATGTCAATATGGCCAATTAGATCAGGGCAAGCCAAATGAACTTTTATCTACTTATATATGTGTGTGTATATACATACATATACATATACATATATATATATATATATATATATATATATATATATATATATACACATACACATACATACATACATACATACATACATATATATATATATATATCTTGTAAGCTGATTTCAATTACTGCCTTGTTTTTTGGTTGTTTTTACCCGTTTTAATAAGACAAATCTTCTCATTAGTTAATTTTTAACTAGATAATGGTTTCCAGCACATTTCCTAAATTCTGTAAAATCTGCTAATATAGTGAGAAAGTTTGGTTTCCTAAAGTCACTTAGAACAAATAAAAACTGCCTGAAAATAAGAATAAAATAAGAACAATAATCTTAAAATGAGTTCATAACAATCTGGACCCTGTCTGGGAATGAGCTGGATAATCTTATAATTAGCCTATTAGCATATTAGCATCTGTCAAATATAAGATACTTCAACAAGATCATTTTACTCAGCATCTCATTTTCTCAGTTTTACTCCAGTAATAAAAGCACATTGCAAATTAAATCATTTACAATTTAAATTCTAAATTCTAGTTTTAGTGATTTAAGATGAAATGTTTTCACTATATTGGCAGATAATTCTACTTATTTGAAGGAAATTTGTCTTCCACACATCACATCAAACAAGTAAAAACAGAAAATGAGATAAATAATCTGGATAATCAAATGACCTTACACAGCTATAGGATAGCTATGACATTGGCCATAATGATTCTGTCCTGTAAGCTAACTTAACCCGTTTGTCCCAGGCCAGGATTAACATGGGATTATCTTTGGCTGTGGTTTGTTTCTATGCTCTACAGCAGCATCAACATTCACGACTTAACACCATGACTCTCGACTAACGCCGTTAACGCACCCAGGCTGGAGTGTTTGCGCAGAGGTGCACGTGGTGACCTGTCGGGATTTCCAACTTTACTGCTTCGCTCTTTGGGGAAGTTAAGGAAAGTCGAGCATTGGGCCGGAGGGGTGTTGGGGGTTGTTGGGGGAGTCAGCGGTGGACAGTAATGAAGTAAATGTAATTAGTTTCTGTTCTTATGTAGGTTTTCCGTGTATCTGTACTGAAGCGTTTCCGTTTTGGACGACGTTGTACTTCAACTCTAATATGTTTCACAGTCTGACATCTTACTGTTGTCTGTCACACACCTGGGTCTCCCCGGCTACTCCGCATTATAGAACGCCACTTCCCAGAGGGCCACACTTGATGGTGTCACTTCCAAGTGTTGCGGTCTGAAACTCTGATTCGCTCGAAGTCGCCAGAGTTTTCACACAACCGAGTTCATTACCGCTTGGTAACCCCAGGTTTCCGTGTGCTGAACGTCGTTTACAATTCTGAGCGTTTTTTCTTGATTTACGTTGTTTCTGGTTTTTACCCTTGCCCTGTTTTCCCTTTCTGACCTTCTCTGATGTTCTCGCTGTGCTCTGACCTCCGGTTTTCATTTATTTCGACTATCCTTCCTGCTTCGTCCTTTCAACTTACCTGATTTCGCTGACTGCTCTTTCTGGCTAAGTTGTGAATTGCTGTTTACTTTGATTACTCGATTGCTAAATAAAACCGCTTTGGCTTTTAGTTCTGCACACATCGATCCAGAGTCCTGACGTTGTCAGACTAGTCAAACAGAGCTTAACGCTCGCAGAGCATGGACAGACAGGCAAGCAGGGGTCGGGAACCAAAGGGTAAATATCCCAGGCAGACAAAACCAACGGGAAATCCAAAGAGAGAGAAAAGCAAATAAGCGAAGGGAAGTCTAAGACCGGAGAACGCTAGATGAGAAACCAGGAGACAGAGACTCAGTATGGAAACGAGGTCTGGCGGTACTTCCCAAGGACTGCGTGTTAGTGAGGGGTTTGAGCAGCAGGTGCGTGTCGCTCAGTATTTGGTGCGTGTGTGTGATTGCTGAGTTCTGGACGTGTGGCCATGATGGCACCGGGAAGAGAACTCTGGGAGATGGAGTTTGGGTGCTCGGAAACAGAGGGGAAGCCCGGAAGCGTGACACTGTTTACATTGTACAGATCAAACATAGAGTTCCTGACTGGGTGGGTAAATAGACACAGTATAGAACCATGTACACACACACTCGTGACTGGCGAGCGTCTCTTTCTGAATGTACAGAAACTCGGTTTCCTTTATGGTACATGTGTTTGGCTGGGTTATGTTTATGAACAGAGACCTACAGATGCAGTACAGTAAAGCAAACTCTTATTAAACCTCAACGTGCAACTAAATAGCAAATAAATATTAAACTAAAACAATCAATCAATCAATCAATCAGTCAATCCATATTTATTTGTATAGCACTTTTTACAACTAGCGTTGTCTCAAAGCAGCTTCACAGAAGAGCAGTTTATATAAAACACGTCCATGTACAGACGTAGGAAAGGGAATCTGGGTTCATGCCCCCCGTGAGCGAGCCAGAGGCAACAGAGTCAGAGGAAGAACCCTTGAGAGGAACCAGGCTCGAGGGGAGAACCCATCCTCCCCAGGTCGATCCCGGTTGAGGAGAGAAAGACAGAACTAACAGGTAAGGAAGCTTAGAACATCTGTTTGCATATTTGAGAGAAAATCCTTTAGTGCTGTTACTCCAGCGGAGGTCTAAAAGGAGGAACGGACAGTGGAGGAGGAGTTTATACTGGGTAGCTCTGCTCATCTCCACCACTGGTTATCCTTAGATGTGTAAATGTAAGGCTGGCTGAGTGAGACAGAAGCTCCTGAGCAAAAACATTCATCAGCAAAAAGGCAGTGCAGTAGAAAAGCCAAAACCCAAAAACACCAAAACACAGCACACTGGTGAAACGGTGTGGGGTAGTCAAACAACAGGCACGGCCAGAATCCAAACGATGAGCAGTCAGTATGCACCGGCGAGGACAGAGGCAACTTAAACACAGGGAACCACAGGTGAACAGAATTAGTACTTAGCTGAAAGGAGTTCTGATTGGTGGTCAGTGCCATATGACCAGTAGGGGCATTATGGGAAATGGAGTCTGTGTTCAGAAGAGCCAAAAAGCTTGAAAGCAAACGGCATGACATCCAACCAGCCTTTAGGCAGGGTGCCATTAGTATTTCCCACTCGGTGCCAGAATTATGATCAGGTGTGGACAACCTAACAAAAAGGAAGTGACATCACTGAAAAAAAATACTGGTAAGCAAAACAATCCAATATCTAGATGCTATATTTTATAATTCTTATTTTAAAAGTACTGTACGACCATAAGACTACTTAACCTCCTTTCCAGATGTTTTACTTGTTTTAATTAATTTTGCAATTTTTTCACCATATTGGCAGATAATTTTAAGAAACGTGTTTAAAAGAAACCAAATGATCTGCCAGTACAGTGAGAAACAGTGAGGCTTACTGAAATCACTTAAAACGAGTCAACACTGCTTAAAATTAGCCTACAGCAATCTCACAATCTTACCAGGATCTACTGTTTGCAGTGTGTGGAGCAAATTCACAATTGTGTGAGGACTGTGTGCCATATGATATGTATCATAACACAGGGGTTATGCTACATGGTGGAATTTAAATAAACCTATTTTTAGGAAAACTAAAAAGGGTTAGCCAGGTTTGCCATCTTCGCAAATAAGATCATCTATCTAGTAGAGTAAAAATACTTCAATAGGAGATCATTTTTATTTCCTAAAATCTAAATCTCAGTGCATCTTGGGATCATACTGTCTGCAACGAAGAAAAGTCAAGCTTTTGTGTGAGAAACACGTACTGTCCCAACACTGTCTGATTTGGGGTTATTAATGTTTATGTCTCCCAGCACTGCAAAAAATGACATAAGATCTGATATATCAATTAGAACTTCTAATTTTAATATTACTTAATGTAATTTCCAGATGTTTGTACTGTTTTATGGGATTGTGGGGTTGATATATCTTATATTCCCTGTGTATTATAATATTACTGAACTTATTTCCAGACACTTTTACTGGTTTTAAGTGATTTTAGCCAATTTTCTCAATGTTTCAGTAGATCAGTTGGCAAGTTGGCTTACTAAAATCACTTAACACCTAAAAACTAAATGAGGTTAATTAATCTTAAAATTAGCTCACAAAAATCTCAGAATGAGAATTTAAGATACATTAACTAGCTGCGAGATCACTTGCCAACATGTCTAGCTGTTATATTAAATTTCTAATGTTTTGTTTTTATGATGACTTTATGCCGATATGTCTTATATTTCTATTGATCACAGTAGGATTATTATTAAGATTATTGAACTTTATTTCAGACATTTTTACTGGTTTTAAGTGCTTTTAGCCCAAATTTAGTCTCACTCTGTCAGCATTTACATTTACCACATTTAGCTGACGCTCTTATCCAGAGCGGCTTAACAGTGTTAATCATATTACAGGGAGGCCAGTGTAGTGTTAGGAGTCTTGCCCAAGGACTCACAGTGTCCCACATGTGGTGGTGGCTCCCTGGTGGGTAGTGGTGTTATCCGCTGAGCTACACCCACCAGCGAGCTCGTTTTTTGCAGTGTAGAAATAACCTTGACTCCACTTGATTGACATATCTTCAGACACACCTCCTTGCTGCGATTGGTTGATTTGATTCCAGCATGGTGGACTCTCGGATGAATGGTATTAGGTGCGCTAGGCGGAGCTACGTGTACTACCGTGAGCCTGCGGTATGCAGTCAGCAAGTACGGCAAAAAGTTATTTCTACACGGATCACCTACCGCAGCAGAACCTCAGGAGACGGTTCTCAGAACCCCACATCACTCAGCTACACCAAGGCCCGACACAAATCATCCAAACAGCGTGTGTTCAATTAAAAACCTGACATCAGATTCACTCAGCTGTTTCCCATAGCCAAGCAAGACATCGCGAAAAACTGGAAACACACACACACACACACACACACACACACACCACACACTAACACACATACACACACACACACACACCTCCCCACACACACACACACACACTCACACACACACCCACCCACCCATACAGACACACCTACACACACTAACACTCACACACAGCCCCACACACCCACACACAGCCCCACACACACACACACACACACACCTCCCCACACACACACACTCGCGCTCACACACACACGCGCTCACACCCACACACACAGACACACCTACACACACTAACACACTCACACACACAGTCCCCCCCCCACACACACACACACACACACACACCACCCCCCACACACACACACACACACACACACACACACCACCCCACACACACACACACACACACCTCCCCACACACATATACACATCCACACACACGGACCCCCCACACACACTTGCGCTCGTGCACACACTCACACACCCCCCACACACACACTAACACTCACACATCCACACACACTCGCGCACACACACCCCAACACACACACTAACACTCACACGCTCGCACACACACACAGCCCACATACACACACACACACACACACGGACCCCCCCACACACACACACATATTCACACACACTCGCGCTCGTGCACACACTCGCGCTCGTGCACACACACCAACACACACACACACTAACACTCACACATCCATACACACTCGTGCACACACACCCCAACACACACACTAACACTCACACACTCGCACACACACCCACGCTCGCACACACACACCTACACACACACAGCCCACATACACACACGCACACACACCCACACCCCCCACACACGCACTTCCCTCCACAAATCAGCCTGAGTGAAAGAGATGAGGCCGTGCAAACATGATCTCATTAACTTCATGCCCATGTCCCTCACATAAAACATCATCACAGTGAAGTTCTGATTATGAGCTAATGCTGCAAACGCTATGTGCAACTTTTTCTTGGCACGCTCAGGAAGAGAGAAATCTGGAAGGGATCTGGACACGCCAAAGCTAAACGCCGTCCTCAAACATGCGACAACCGCGTTTGCTTCCTTCTTAGCGTGGGGGCATTGTGCGAGGACCGCTTTTTGGCAGTCGGTGGTGCTCGCCGTATTACTGTTTGCTAATAACTTCCTTTGCCAAGGGAGGCGCTTGTTCGCATCGAGCCATCTGTGATGTGTTTCAGTCAGTCAGTCGGAGCGAATGGGAGTTGCAGGTTTATTGCGAGGGCTTTACGGCGTTCGACCCTGATCGGTGATTGGTTGACTGGAAAAGGAGTCTTTGATTGCTCGGCAGAGGTCGCCGGGGTCAACGTGGGCTTCTAAAAGGGCAATCAAAGGGCAGCCCCTGTTAAAAAAGGTCCCTTGTCCAAGATCAACAGCTGGAACTACACGTGTAATCCAAACCATGCTGGCAAACGGCACCTTCCTTCTCTCCCGTCGCAAGTCCGTTACGATCGGTTCATTAAAGCAAGGTGTAAGCGACTGTGACCAAATGGTAGCCTTGGGCTGTCACGGCCTGCTGCAATTATTTTCGGACTGAGCACC